>MJUT01034771.1:265514-360393 GCA_002080005.1 Gigantidas platifrons
ATGTTTTCCCTTATTGTACAAAATTACTGGTACATGTAAATAAAGGAAATACATGTTTGCATATGTAAAATTTTGTTTGCACTTTAATTACATTTTTTTTAGTAATAGTAAGATTGAAATTGTAGTAATTATTTTAAACTGGAAATCATAGCGTTCGTTCGTTTCGTGTATCGTGTATCGTTCTTTTCGTGTATCGTTCGTTTCGTGTATCGTTCGTTCGTATTTCGTTTCGTGTGTTCGTCTAATTAAACGGGCGAACGATACACGAAACGAAAGAACAAATTACACGCACGAAACCCAAACGAACGGAAAACGAAAAACGAACGAACGATACACGCAAACGAAAGGAACAAAAACGAAAACGATACGAAATATCTGTCAAGTTAAACGATCCAGGGTCTGTAACACGGATCCTACTCCACTAGTGGCACCCATCGTATTAACCTAGTTAAAAACCTGTTGATAAATCATGAATTAGGAAAGGACCGCGTAGTGTTTTACAACAAGTGGAACATATCCAGATATTCCGTAACGGCTTATCGGGTTATGGCGACGACCCTATAATTTATAAGTGATTACTTCAACTTAAGCAACAGAAAGCCGTGGTTCAGCAGCTTCATTGATAGCAGCAACCCTCTATCAAAAATGTCATGATAGGAACCAGAAACTCTGGAATATCGAATCAACTGAAAGATATACACTCTGAGTTATTATTGGTTAGTAACGTTCTATCAATGCTTTCATCAATATGCATGTACAACGAATGCATACTATCTTTGACATGCTCTGTTCTAAAATACACGGTCATCCAGTGCTTAGTAGATTTCTTCCATGGTACTTAGTCAAGCATGCGTTAATAACTTCCTGATTCTGGTGGACTGGTAATACTTTGTGTAAATTTTAATAAGCTTACACATATACTTTGAACTAGGGATATCATGTATATGATTATGAAACAGTGAATAAATACTTTGATATAATAGGTAAGCTGATAACAAAACAAAATATATCTAACCAACTGTACGTCATGCGATAGTTACAGAAACTGTATCATATCAGGTTTCTCTCATGTAAAGTAGCTATTTCATCGTGGACAATACCTGTGTTCCAATCGGGATATAAAATCACTAAATAACTAGTTTTATTTCATGAGAATCCAACAGAGAGGACAAGCAGGAGATACCTGTACAATTTTATCATTTAATATAGATTAATGTGATTTGTCTGCAGGATGAACAAAATATTAATACATTGTTCTAAAATATATAATTTACTTTTACGAGGCTTTAAACCTAGAATAAAGGCGAGGTTCATCGTGCCTGTTGTGTGAACATGTATCTCAACTTAGTTGTGATGCGATTTTCTTTAAGAAACTGGCAAGATTTGATGGAAAGTAGTGTACCAAGACACTGTGTATGTAATAAAATTATCGAACATTTCAATAAAAATACATGTTAAACAAATATCAAGGGTCGAATTAAAAGTAACAAATACGATCATCTCTGGTTTTCAATGGGGTTTGTGTTTGTGTAGCTACATCTTTTGATTTTTGGTGCATTGTCCTGTGAACTACTGTGTTTTCGTTTCTTTTCTTTTACTGCTCATTGTATTGTCCGTCCTTCAATTTACGTTTCTTTAAACTTTTTTGCAAGGACCGTACATGTATATGCATCACTTCTTCTTTGATTGTTCCAATTATGCAAATATGAGGTATAAATTGCTTCACAATCTCAGCTGGCTACCTAATGACTGTGCTATATACCTCAAGCTTTTAACCAGCGGTAATCTTATTCTTTCAAATGAACAGAACGAAATTATTTTTAAGCACGTGTTTGAAATATAAAGAGGTCTGAAAGGTTTCTTGTTTAAGTGGTTCACCAAATCAACAACCACACACACCATCACCACCAACCTCTCTCTCTCTTTCTCTAATTCCTTTCTTCATTCTCTGTTCTTCAATTTACACATATTAATGTAAGAAATATTCATATGCATGCATGCTCTATCAAATAATGTTGTAACTTGTTGTATATAGGAGAAGACTTCATAGGTTTGTTTAACTTGTGTCTTATCCTTTTTGCATATTTGAGCAAATGAAATATGTTTAAACTAATATGCATCATTTGTTTTTATTAAATGTAGAAAATTATAATAAAAATTATATTCCATAAGCGCTTAAATCTAAAAGTTATACAACAATCGCCGATTTTACAGTTTGTCATAAATCATATTTATTTCAATCGAAGAGAAGAACTGTTGCTTTGCGATGATGCGCTACTATTATTCGGCTTAATTTTTGTATATATTTCCTCACGCTGTCTTATTTATAAATACGGAACGTTGGTTATATACTTGCGAATGGATCAAGTTAAATTAGCTCCCCCTACCACACTCCTTTTACTTGAAAAAAAGCGGCAATTTTATTGGACGAATAAAGCCCACCTTCTGCTGAATCAGTATTGGAAAATGGGGTGCTATTAAAAACATAATTTTAATAAGATTTGAAATGTCGTCCACGCTGTCATATTTTTTTTTTCAGTAACTAATTTGATTTGCCATTGCTGCACATTGAACGGCACATTAAGTCGTCCACAAGATGTAATAGATAAAACAAAATATATATTATTTGTTATTTTATTATCAATATATAAGGCACAGAAACGGTTTCGGGTCAGATCGCAGGAATTTCATCAAAATTTAGAATAACCTTTTTTTACATGTACCAATTAGTTAAATCCCATTCTATAATTTGAAATTTAGATGTTTGCTTTCATATTTTTAGCAACTGCACGGTGATTTTTGTATCTTGTTCGGATGTATGTGTTATGAATTTTGGAATTGCTACGGATAATGAACTGCGTGGAATGAAAATAAATATGTTGTTTTGGATCCGTTAAATACTATCAAAACAATTTACGGGAACATTGTGTATTTAACAATAGAGTTACACGATTTTAAAGATAACAGCTCATACTGTTGAACGTGGCATTTTGCTTAATTTTATTTGTGTCTGTTTTGTATGAATGTTTTGATTTTTGTATTATGCAGGTGGTGACAAGCTAGATCAAAATGAAAATATTAGATGTAGTGATATTACTGCTTTCTGTTGTCAATGCGCAAAGTAAGTATGTATATACATGTCGTATGCAATAGATCACATGACAATAAGTATAGAAACATATTTAGTCTAATAAGATTACATAGTCCAATTTGGAAAGTGTGTAGTAGTAAAAACAAATCACAATCTAGATACACAATATAATACCTGCGAAATGCAGACTCGACAGGAAAATAAAATTTAAAGAAGAGAACTGGACAACACAACATGATCGTCTTCCGTATAGAGGCAATAGTTAATGCAGTATTTTGAAGACGTCGATAAAAGGTATTTCAGTACGATCATGTAGCGCAAACTACAAAATCGGCTCCCGTATGAAACCCATCCGTGGTTAAAATGTCTCCTTCGCACAACGAAACCATTCTCGAACTAGATTGGACCGTTGTGTAATTTTTGCAATATGCTGTTTTTGGAGTATCTTATGCATGCAGTTCGACCAAATACTATAATGGTAAACTGATTTAAAAATACAAAGTATATATCATCGATCATAGTTGAATCGTCCTCTTAAGCGGACGGCGTCAACATCGTATATTTCGTTCATTGTCTCGTCTCATCTACCACTGTTTCAGAATAGTGTCTCTTCTCTCCATCAACCTTATTGCATCCGTAAGTATGTGAGAACAGGATAGTGTTTTCATCAATCGAAAATCGAAACAGGAGTTCTATTTATTCATGAATCGCAAATAATTCATTGCATTCTTTCCAGAAATTTTACAAAGTCAATTTAAGTTAAATTTTCTAAATACATATTTCTATTGAATGAAATGTGGTAGTGTTCTTTGTTGGGGGTTTTTCTTTGTTGCAGAGGTAGAAACATGTAATATATGTATAATATATTGGAGGTGTTTTACTTGAAATATTGAATAACATTTTTAGAAGAATTATCAGAAGAAGAACGAAATGCTTCACAGAGTTCAGATTTTTACTATAAAAAAAAATATATGACAGCAGACTTAGCTATCAGTGGTACTCCTAGAGATAAATTGATCAATTCAGCATGTTCTATAACATTGCCTAATATCAATTATACTGCATGGTGGATGTTTACGTTTCCTGTAGATACTGTATTTATCACAAATGTCAAGATAAATTACCGATCAGAAAGTAAGTGTTCATATCAATTAATTTGACTTTTCTAATTGACCTGCGCCTTTTAATATCATACATTATTTTGCACTGTATCGAAAAACTTGTTTACATTAAATTGATAAAAGTATAAGGTAACTTAATGCGTTGATTATCAAGTGTTGATTGGTGGACGAGTTAGCAAAAACGTTTGTATTCATGTGCATCATACGTGTGTATTGTTTGTATATTAATGTTATTGTATATAGACAGGAGAGATGGTTGCAAATAACAGTGCATAAAGTATTTGGTTGGATGTAAAGCTTTCTCTTTCCTTTTATTATTATCCTTGTTTTGTTGCAAATGATTTATTTTCGATATTCGAAATATAAACATAGTTGTATTTTTAATTACGCAGATTTGACACTTTTATGTCGGTAATAAAGATGTATTTGCACAATCAACTACATGTACTTCTAATTCGCTTCAGGCGTGAATTGTGCACCTACAGTGTATGTCGAATACGAATCTGTGTTTGAAACAGATGCACAGAAAACAAAATTGAGAGCAAATTCGACACGCAAGGTGATCTTTTCAATAGTGATGCCTTTTGCATTGTGACGTCATTCACTGTAATAAATGTTGTGTTTTCACTGGGTGAGATACTGACTGCATTTTCATTTGGAAATATAAGTATTCCATAAAATATATGTACTAATATGTATTTATTGTTTTTGCAGCGGCATATCGTTTTGCAGGATATTCCTTGTATGTTAGTAACTCAAGTATATCAAAGACTGATGGTCATCTCTGTTATCACAACGAACGGCCAGAAATTGTATCCGCATATCAGGATCGTAATTGTAATCACTTAGGACAGTATGTGATAATTTATAATGAGAGAAGTAAAGGAGTAAACTATCCTGGTATAAACAATGCTCACGCAATAGTAGAACTGTGTAAAGTCAGAATATACGGTAAGTGCAACTATTTATCAGTTGTTTTCAAATATGGAAAGTAAGTTATTGTTACCTGGCCATTGGAATCTAAGATTGATAACATAGTTTGATAAATTTAATGTAGTTATTGTGCTAAGTATAAATGTTAGAGAAAACTAAAAGGCCGATCAGTAATTGACATTTCAGAGACAGCGTCAACATTGGGTACACGACAGAGAACAAAGAAACAACATAATATAGAAATATGAAATAAAGACCAACACAGAGCCACCACAAAACCATTGATGAAGCCAGTTGTTGGCGAAGGAAACGCAGTTCCTGTTTCCTATGCGACATTCGGTAAAGATGTGCTCTGTTGACGAGGAAAGGGAAATGATTGTCATTTATGTAATGGACGAGTCGTAAGGTCAATCAGTTCATTTAACTCCATAATATATTTTCTGTCATGTAATCGAATTGTCCGTTATCGTTTATTTATTTACGACATTAGGTATACTTGAAATATTTGGAATGACATTGCTTGAATTGGGTATTTGAGTTATATACTACATAGGTGGGCATGTGTTCATTCTGTTGTTGTCTGTAATAAATGTACGTGCTGATCACTTGTGAGTTAGAATAATGTTGAACTATGACTCTTTGTTTTGCTTATTGTGGATATACAAATACAAACTACACAATTTTAGCTGATGGTTGCAGTCTTGCACAAACAGGTACACAGCAGATATTTACAATCTAGTATCTGATCAAATTTATTCTTCAGATATCTGACCAATTATCATTAAGGTGGTATTCATTCATTCACTCCCACCAAGGTAGGTTCCTTTTTGACTTTGGAATATAGAGAATCCATACGAACATTGAAAACAGTTGGTTCAAATATGATGACGTCCGTATTCATTGCAACCGTACGATGGACATGTTCAAATTAACAAGCACTATTCCATCTTTTCGTGATATTTTAAAGAGATAATTTTGGCTTGATAAATAAACGCTATAGACAACCGAAGCAGTAATCAAGAGTCACTGGTAACATTGCGATTCCAAGACACAGGACGAAGAGAAAACAGTGAAAAACAAACACACACGCAGAAAACTAAAAAAGATAAGCAACATGGACGCCACCAAAATCAGGGTTTCTGAACATAGGTTTTTCTTAAGTCGTTACATTTATAAAACAATCCTGAAACACATCATGATTTTAAATCATATAAATTGTGTTTTTAGTGTATAAGAAATTCACCCTTGTATATGCATGCGATTCATATTGCATATAAAGAGAGGAAGGAATATAACGGTCAGTAAGGTAGCAAGACTAGATAAG
This sequence comes from Gigantidas platifrons, assembly GCA_002080005.1. Taxonomy (NCBI): domain Eukaryota; kingdom Metazoa; phylum Mollusca; class Bivalvia; order Mytilida; family Modiolidae; genus Gigantidas; species Gigantidas platifrons. The sequence goes on from MJUT01034771.1 coordinate 271,984, forward strand.
ACAATTGCTATTGGAAGTGCTTTCTTCAATTACAATTGAAAGGAAAAAAACAGTTAAGAGCATTTTTCGAGAACAAAACATCTAGTTTTATGTTTTATTTTAATGGGGTGTTTGAATTCCTAGTTACTGTTTTGTTAAGCAAAATATAAATCAATAAACGATATAAAGGATTCAAGTATTTCTTTTTTATCCGGCTTTAACGGAGCATGTAAATTGTCCTCGGTCTAAAAAATAATAAATGTCGCTTGCGTATATGAGTCGCCTGAAGCAAACCAACATTGAAACATTCTTGGCTAAGCATAAAATGCATAGGTAATTTAAATTTGCGCTCATTGCTATTACATGCGTGAACAAAAAAAACCTGCATTGCACCACTTTTACCTTCTGTCTAAGTCCCTGCTAAGCAATGGTAAGGTGGAGGTGTGTTTGTCTCGACGCTATCTGTAGCTCAACCAACAGGGTTTGGAGAATCACTACACGTCATGAAGCTAACTCTAGTCAGAGAGGGACATTTGACGCTTGACAGTAAATGCCATTTTTCGATTTGTTTATAAAAGAATAGTAGTAACATCAAATTATATCCTTTTCAGGAGGGTTAAGTATGCATGTATCTTACATAGATTTCTCAAATTAAAATGGTACAAATGTCGTAAATTGCACCATATTTCAAATATGTGCAAATGTATACAATATTATAAGTAATGCGCCCAAATGCATGTAGATGAACATACTTTAATCATTAATCCTTGCTTGGGGAATATTATTTTAAACAATACTCTTTATTCTCTTACATCATTGATGTAATATAGTTCCTTGTTAAATACTTTAACTCCTGTCTGTACAAAAATAAGTTAGCGTATTTTGAGAATATCGCTATATTTGCGAAAACAAAGGTTCACGTTGGCCAAATAATTCTACTATTTTATATGCATCTATGTTAGTTATGTTGACATTGTATTGGATTTACTTGACTACCAAGTTTGTAAAATTTCAATAATTATTTAATTAGTAAAGATATGGATGTAAATGAACTTGATAGACTATTTAGCATTGCACTTAGGCATACATTCAAGTAATGAAACAGCTGTTATGCATTTCACAGTCATAGTTAGGTCTTCAACAATGAGCAAAACTGATACCCTAATTGGCATGTGAAACGGACCCTAGTCTACATGCATACAAACACTACGGGGAAATGTCTTTTGCAAATGACATAAAAACGTGTTCAAGTTTGATGTCAGGGAATATTTGGCTATATACATATATATTACCACCTGTTATACGACAACCACTTTTCCACTATAGGAATTGCATGCATATAACAGAGTCGTTTTCTCATTCCATACAAAGCACGAATTTTATGATATAATAATCGGGGTGAATTTCAGGAATTGTCCATGTTTATTATGCTCATAATACCGAAAGTTGAAAATACCCTCACAAGAACTATAACTGGCGTTGAAACACTTTACGAAAAGCCAGAATATTCCGTTAACGGTTATATTCACCTAAGACCCAAAGACTCCCGCTTGAGAACTAAAATAATCTTCCTTTCTAATCGAACGATGGATATATGATTATTTTTTTCACACAATTTCATATTGCGAGTTAGTGCTCTTTGTTTTTCATTCATATATGAATGTTTTATAATGGATCATTCTCAGTGACATGGCCTCAAACTTTTACTGATGTATTCTGTGACAACCTTAACATTTCCCCTGGACTAGTAGACAATCATAATAACTACTTCGAAAACCCATAGTTTGATTCAATTGAGGTGTGATAATAGTGTTGTCACCCTCGACAATGAATTTCGTAACGGTTAACCAAGTCATGTTGGTGACTGTGAAGCTTTCGAAAAGGTGCCTTCATTTTAGCGGCTAGGAAATGTTAATTCAGTAGACCCCTTCTTGCTTACAACCATATAGCAAGAAGATCACGATAGGAACCACAACCTCCGGAATATCGTATCAACTGAGGGATATAAACTCTTTATGCAGGTGCTTCTGAAATCTTGCTACATTTAAATAGAAAGTTCACAGTGGAAAAATTGAAGTCAACCCTATTATCGAAGAGTTTCGTTCTGAACCGGTCCTAAATATCCATTAGTAGATGTAGTTCAAGGTATACAGAAGTTATAGTTGTATATGTGATGTCCTTTATTTTAAATTCAATGGGATAGATACAATCAACATAATCACCAATATTGGTGACTATTTATTTAATGGACATCATCTACAAACCATAACTTAAATGTACGGGCTATCTTCTTTTCAGTCTTCCTGAGAAATCAGGGCAAACAGTATGCCTCTTACGAATAAAGGAACCAATCGTCGAGAAGAGCACAGTTTGTTCCCATATTAATGTCAACTGTCTTTTGAAAAACACCACCACCAAACAGAACAAATAGGTTGTCAATCAAAAATTCAAATATCTTGATGATGTCAGTTTCAGTGAATTTCTTTACCAAATACGATTTGTCCCTACATATAGTAAGGTACTTCTATCTAAGTTGGTCATTTTGTTTATGAAACACAGGTTAATTAATTATTGTTATCTGTCGTTATATTTGAGTGGGGGAAAGAGGGTACATAAGTCAAATGTGTTAATGATATAGCATGGAGAGACCTTGATTGCATGTACTCATTACATTTTGTCAGAATCCACTGCTGATTGACATCACACCTGGAGTAGCTAGTGGACAAGTAACTCCGAAGGCCACTTTTTGTCATTGATAGAAGGCATGCACATAGTTTGAACATTTTGTGAGGAGCATTTCGAAATAAAACGCCGTTGATAATGACAATTATGCAATTTGTGGTTGAAATTCCAATGGAACAAGATACAAAATGATTTTCCATAATTTCCTAATAAGTGCAGTTGGCGGTATACTGAGGATTCCCAAGTGAATTGGCAATACCCAATTCCCTTATAAAGCAATCTATGTAAGTTGATTTACCCTCAAAAGTGTATTGCAAGGGACCTTACCTACAGAGAAAATGCAAACTTGTCCTAGAGATAAGACAGATATTATAACAATATTTGAGTCTTTGAAAGTTGATGCTGATATGTCGCCGAGTGGAGAATCTGAGGAAACACCATCATTGGTCATATACGAGTGGCACTGAGTACATATGTAGCATGGAATGAAAATGGTAATTGCGATACCAGGAAAATGTTACAAGACAGCTTTGCATGCATGCTGCGAAAAATCAGATTCGCTAAAATGGGTCATATATGTATTGATCATATCATTATATATTCATGACATAAGGTCACTTGCATATAATCAGATGTTAAACACCTCGACTTATCAGTAAAGGAAACAACCTTATTATCGATCTGATTTACATCAGATTTGGGGTGCTCATTTACCTATTATGATTTATCATTCTAATTTGTATCAACGATCACACATTCTTAGCGTATCCGTAAAGAGTATCTATACCATAACTCAGAATCTATATTCATTGAGATATTGAAATCATAATTTACGGCGTAATCATATAGATACATATTAAACTGAACATTTTGACCCATTCAAATGCCACATCCCAATATGCCTTTATATAGAAATAAACCCCTTTTGCGCTGCTACTGTTTTTATTTAAATTGAAACCATATAGGGCATCTTTCATTTCCCAATAATTATATGGTATGTTCTTTCTTTCTTTCTTTCTTTCTTTCTTATACTTGTTACTTATATTTCACATTTTTTAGTAATTATTAAGCAACTGAAAAGTATAACTCCATATATTAACTAAAATATAATTTTCTTACAATTACTATTGAATTATTTGTTGTTCCTTTCCCAATCCGTGAGTTGATATTCCAATAGTTTTGGGTAGCGTCGTGGTCGTGATTTTATGGTAATTTAATTTACAACTACCTATGTAATCAGCGCCTATCACCACAAAAGTTGTCAGTTCGAGTCCCTTTAATGGCGAGATGTCCTCGATACTGTATCATGGGATGAAGTGTGTCAGTGACTTGCAGCTGGTAGGTGGTTTCTCCTGGTACTCCCGTCACCCCCCCCCCCCCCAAGAAAACTGAACACCACGGAAAAACTGGAATTATGTTCAAAGTGGCGTTAAGCACCATAACTATAATCCAAATATTTGTCTTTTTATTTGTTTTGGTTTGTTTGTGTACTTCTATTGAACATTTTGTTGGAAATCATTACAATTTCGAGTTGAAAACACATAACTGTGAACCGCATCGGTGGTGTAATAGTGAGCTGGATTCCGACCGCTGGTAGGTCCAAATCAAAGACATATAATATTGTTATATTGCTGTTTTTCTTCCAACCACATAACATTTAAGGAAAAAGAGCAAAGAGTGGATAATTGCGTTTTAGTGGAGCAACATGTCTACCCGCGACTGTTGTTTCAGTGAGTTTGCACTATAAAATCTCATCTAAGCGTATTGGTCAAGTGCAAAACGTATATGATCATCATTTCATTAAAATGTAGCTTGTTTGTGCTATGATATAGCCGCGCAATTGATCATTTTGTGCTTAGCAACATTCACTCATTCGCACACATCTGTTTAATTTTGACAATAAAATATATTTCCCATGTTATGGCGTGGTATAGAATATGTACTGTTTGAGCGAAAAGAAAAGTTGATACACCCTGATGCGTTGCAAATGTGCTGGTTAGACAGGTATTCAGAATAATGTCGAGTCGGACTGAGTAATACACATGTAGTTCGTGTTGACTGGAACCTCTAGCCTCAACGTGGGAGTCTAGTACACGACATTATTTAACATATTTACTTATCTGTGTAAATCAATTAGTACTTTTCATGATATGTGTGTTCAAGCAGCAATAAACAATATTCACTCATCCTCGTTCACCAGAGTTAAGACCTCTATTCAATCTTGTGATTAGCAACTCTGTCAGAACCTGTTAATTATAAACAATAACTTGAAATTCAATGATTTCCTATATTTTATACTTGCATTCGTTGCTGGCATATGGGGTTATATAAACAGACAACCACATATATGTGTGCTACATTTGGTAATCACCTTGCTGAGACTGCAGTATTACTCGCGGAACAATATATTTGAGTTAATTCCTAATTAGATGCCACGAGAGAGAAGGAGTTTTCCAAATCTATGCAAACACCCATTCAAAAACACAGCAAAATGTTTAAGGTTGCAATTCTTATTTCGTACAAAAAAACATTTTCTGTACAATCCGAATTTTCAAAATAATCAAAAGATTTGTAATAGTAGATCAGGCTGTAAATATACATATATCTTGACCTTGAATTATCCAGTATTGTCATATTTATGTTCCAAATAAATATTTGTTCAATAAAGAAATATGTTACATACAGGATGTTATAAAGGTTGGTGGAATAGTAACTGCAGTACGCCATGCCCAGTTAATTGTCTTGGCGACCATTGTTATCCTGGTAATGGTAGTTGTGTGTGGGGTTGTAATCCAGACAACTGTCTAAATGATATATGTGATATTGACACCGGTAAATGTACACAAGGTTGTAAAATAGGACTACGTGGAGACTATTGTGACAAGGGTAAGTTTACTAATAGATACTGATCAACTATGCTCAGACACTATAATGACAGATTCAAAAGACATGATTGTAAATATTTTATATACGTAATATAGAAATATTTGGTATTAACATAGTATCACAAATAACTTTGAGATCTAGTGGGACATATATATTGTATGGTTGTTACCTGCTTAGATGTTTGTATAATATACTTTTTTCCTATCATCATCCTATGCAATATATTAAACATTGCTGAGTTAGATTGTTGTCAAATTATAATATTAAGCATATATGTACCATCTACACAGGCTTAGACACATGTCTTATGTTTTATCTCTAGAATTTCATTTCGAGACAAGGTAATACTTAGACTATTGAAGCTATATTTTTATATAGTGGATGTGGCAGATTGGTCTAGGGCACTGGGCATAAGGCTAAGCGATTGGTGCTACAGTATAGCAATGGTGTGAATTCAAATCCCGTCGCGGAAAGAACAAAAAATTCACAGCTCAAATATCTAATTCTAATACTATTTGGTTTAATTTTTAGACGTATATAATATTTAGTATTAACTTTGTATCACAAGTAACATTGTGATCCAGTGTGACGGATATATTGTATGGTTGTCAACTGCTTAGCTGTTTGTTAATATGCATTAATTCCTGTGACTGTATGATGAATTCTTCATCATCCTATGCAATATATAAAACATTGCTGAGTTAGATTGCTGTCAAATTATAATATTACGTATATATGTACCATCTACACACGCTTAGGCACATGTCTTATGTCTATCTCTATATTTTCCTTACGAGACAAGGTAACACTTCGACGCTGGACATAAGGCTAAGCGATTGATGCTGCAGTGTATCAATGGTGTAAATTCAAATCCCGTCGAGGAAAGAACAAACATTTGACAGCTCAAATATCGAATTCTAACACTGTTTGGTTTAATTTTCAGACGTATTACGTCTGAAAATTAAACCAAACAGTGTTAGAATTAGATTTTGAAGCTGTCAAAATTTTCCGTGACTGTATAATGAATTCATCATTATCCTATACAATATATTAAAACTTGCTGAGTTAGATTGCTGTCACATTATAATATTAAGTATGCAATGTATATATACCATCTACACACGCTTATAAACATGTCTTACGTCTATCCCTAGATTAAAACCTTACGAGACATGTCTTACGTCTATCCCTAGATTAAATCCTTACGAGACAAGGTAACACTACGACTATCAAAGCTCTTTTTTTTAAGGAGTGGATGTAGTCGAGTGGTCTATGGCGCTGGACGTAAGGCTAAGTGAATGGTGATGCAGTGTATGAATGGTGTGAGTTCAAATCCCGTCGAGGGAAGAACAAAAAATTTACAGCTTCAGAATCTAATTTGAACACTGTTTGGTTTAATTTTCAGACGTATATTTGATATTTAGTATTAACCTAGTATCACAAGTACCTTTGAGATCCAGTGGGACAGATATATTGTATATTGTATATATATAATCACAACTGTTCGTATTTCTAATGTTCTGTTAATTAAAATAAGTGATGTAGAATACACTCCAATTGTAGATTCTTAAAAAAAAAATTAACGAGACGCATAATCGTCGATTTATTATTTCAAAGAAACTACCAGTAGGAGGATATTCTCTTATATATACCATACAACTATTTGTTAACATGTTTAGATTTGTAATGTTTAGAAAGTTTTATTAGCTTGTAATTAACATAAATAAAAAAATAATTTGCATTTAAGCACATCCTTTCAGTTTCCGTTTATATTTATAGATATTTCAAGAGTCCACAATCTTCACCTCTTTTATGATTTGTAACTACAGGGGATCGGTTTTATAAATGATGTTTGTATTGCAAGAATGTATTAAAAAATAATTCGGCACTGGTCAGTTCTGAACATAATTTTCGCGTTTAACCGGGAACGCTTGATAATAATGGGACACACCATTGAGTGTGACTTTAAGTTCTTATTTTAAGATGCATGTTGAATTGAAGTTCACACCGATTATATTTAAGATATTATCGCTTACCAAATATTTACAAAACATGGATTCTTTTTGTAGAATGTGAATCGGGAACATTTGGTAATAACTGTTCTAGTAATTGTCACTGTAACAATCAAACATGTGATCCTATAAATGGTACGTGTCCTGATGCTGGATGTAGACCTGGATATAAAGGCGGTACATGTAGTACAGGTACGTAACACAGATTTATTATTGTCTTTCAGTACCCATATTTTGTACCTACACAATATCAATTAGGTACAGATCAAAATAATTTAGTGTCATATTATTTGGTTGTCCTTTACATTACTCCTATAAGGGGCATGTCCGAGCTGTACTCTTGATAACTTGATAAAAAGAGCACTAATTTTCTTCCACTGTAATGCATAGGCTATTTTGTTTTCGTAAATTGGATAAATTTTACATTGCTACTCTGTAAAGTTCTTCATAAGACTGAAATTGATTTGATGTATATTCCAAATTTTAAATTTACACCCACATCCAAAGAAATCAGTTAAGAATATATGTCTAAAATAGGAAAAAATATGTGAACAAATATGTAAAATGAAGTAAATTTGATAAAGTATGCCAGAACGCATTATTCATATTATTGTTACACTGTAGTGTTTGGTATGATGTCATTCAGACACAGACACACGTTTTATCCAACAGTACTCTTACCCAAGAATGATTAACTTAGGTTTTTATATCTTCCGCTTTAAGTAATGTATTCAATATTAATATGCCTCCTATTATTTTGCACACGGCGTTGATCGCTTCCTCATTAATTTTCTTTTCTATAAAACGCTTAGGCATACTCAGAAGGTAACTCCTGTTCACAATACTCACATGTTGCAATAGAAATCACCTTGACATACAACCAGTCATCCCCAAACATGCACGACTTCTGGTTTTAGAATCTTATCTGATTGGTCCATTCAAATGGGAATGTCAAGACGTAGGCACTAATCATTGCTGGTAAAGGAATAAATTGATATTTGTCAATAAAATCACCTTGATCTCAATTCAGTCATCTTAAAAACTATGTGACATTCGGTTTTATTACAACACAATATGAAAAACAAACAAATCGAGTACTCCTGTTTCTGATGTATTCAAACGGTCTGTCGTATATGAAAATAGTAAAATAAGATGAAAGGAAGCGCATATTTACAACACTGCCTTTAGTTTCTTACTAGAAGGATACGCGAATATAAGTGTATTTTAGTGCATGCAAAGTTCATAATGAAGGTGGGTGTGCACCATGTAGAAACAATGTGACGAAAATGCAGAAACGAAAGCATTTAATAACACTGATAGGAACATATTAAAAAAATAAGCGGAGATAAATTGTTATTATACCAAATGTAAAATGAATATTTATGTTGAACAGACCCAAGACACATTTTAGCAATATTGACTTCATAGACGACATTTTAATCAATAACTTTTTTAGAATTGTAACAATTTGTATTCATTTTATTTTGTTCTCCATTATTTTGATCATCATTCATTATAGAATGTAGTCTTGGTAGCTATGGCTACAATTGTGATCAATCATGTGACGGATGTCTATCTGATTCCTGTGATATAGAACATGGTGTCTGTAAAAATAAATCTGGATGCAAACCTGGAAGGCAACATGTACGGCCGTGGAAGTGTGATATAGGTATAAACGCAATTTATTATGTATTCATTTGTATGCATAGCAAAGGTACTTTTCGTCAAATTGTTGAAATTCCAACGGGAAGGACTGGTGCTCCTCTCATTGCTGATTTGTTTTTATATTGCTTATGAATCCTAATGTATGGCTAAACATCAAAGATATCATTATAGGCTCCCGCTGATTAATTTACTCTACAGTAATTGTAGATGTTTAGATGATAAATTAACTGTAAATAATTATAAATGTCTTGTGTATGCCGTTTCGTAAGGTAAATGTAGACGACGAAAGACACGACTTTTTCTTTCACTTTTGTCTTTTTTGTTTGGTGGAGGAGACTTTCCTTTCTCGTTTAGCTCGGTTGGACGTATTTGTAGTAATGCTTCAGACATCTTATACCGTAATCTCGTGATAGCATCAACGTCTTTACAACAGGGATGCCGTTCTCATAAATAATTAAAAACCTTCAAAAATTGTGTTATTGCTATGGTGTGTTTGTTATGTAAATATAATTCTACTTGCAGACGTCTGATCAAAAAATGAATTTCCCATGTTTCTATGGCAATATTTATTTTATTAATGATATACTAAACAATCTGTTATTACAACTAATATTTCCAGATAGCAATTACATCAGTAAATTTATATTTCGTTGCATATAACATGTATATTACTATTTCATATGTAGTTCCAATGCATTGTGACCAATTTACTCTGGTCTCTCAGGAAGACAATTAATGTCTTAAAATGTTTATGAAGAATTGATAATAAATCTGTTAGAAAAATCAGTTATGATTTTGTTCCCTAAGAATAGTTATCTTACGCCAACATGTTCCTCTTAGCTAATGGTCAGTTAGCTACGAACATTTACGAATACTGCTATTACACGCTCAGTGGTTAGTTGTGTTGTGGTAGTATGTGTTCTTCTGTGTGGAAGAGACTCTCCGACATTTATAAATGATCAAATGCTCAAATGCAAGAAAGTTAAGTAAACATTGGCGAATATTATAATTAATGTAAATGCAATTGCTTGTTAATATTTGATATTTTGCTCAATATGTGAAACAAGAAAAATAATAATGATATCAATAATAAATACAATATTAAAACATATATAGACATTTGATATTGGTCAAAGTTTGGATTTATTGACCAGATAAAATATATCGAGCCTCATACTTCGTCCTCGATCGTTATGCTTTTATATGGTATACAAATCCTAGCATTAACCTTATGGGATGGTATATAATTGCATATTGTCATACCTTAGTATTTTTAATATAAAACATTATAAAAAAAATTTGCACTTGTTTATATCACATGAACACAATGAAATAATGACCATCAATAGTTAATAAACTGTTGATGGTCATCCGCATTTTTTACCGCCTAGTCAAATGTCATTGGCTACCGACTTCATATGATCATGTGTCGTCAGTAAATGATGATTAATGTTCCAATAAATAAGTTAATACATTGTTGTGTTAATTTCATTGAAATGTTGAATTTTTCAGTGTCTTCTGTTACGTGAATATATTGTTCTTTCATATTAATAAAAACAAATGCATTCATTAATTATGAAGTTTTAAGATAAGTGTTTTCTCATAATGAGCTTTACTATATATACTTAAAACATAATAATACGCTATGTATATAAACCATCCATATTAGTTAAGTGTTAATACAGTATTAAACGGTATAGCCAAACATTTATAGACTGGATTTATTAGGCAACATCTTTTTTTTACCCTTAAATCTTCGGGTTAAACAACATGTTGTTACCAGTCGATAGCTGAATATTGTTCCACAGAGTCAATAATATACATAATATAACCATTAATGTTGATAGTATGTGCATCGGGAACATTTGGAAATAACTGTCTTGGAAAATGTCACTGTCTCAACCAGTCATGTGATCCTGAAGACGGCATGTGTCCCGCTGGTGGATGTCAACTTGGATATAAAGGCAGTACCTGTAGTACAGGTATGTGATAAGGATTATTAATTTGAATACCTACATTTATTTGTACATACTGAACGTAAATTACTTATTTATAGTATATCAGCCGATTTTGTAAGAGAGTTCCTCTGATATGATTAAGAGATACTAGGGTGCAACTTTAAAATGATGTATATATTTTTTTTTAAATTATATTGAGATATATCAAACCGTAACATTGATAAAGACAGCTCTAATGACCACCTTCATGACATATGTTGGTGAATTTGTTTTATTGATTGGTGTACATACTTATTATATTCTTTTCCGAAATCAACTGTACAACTGAAATCAATTGATGCATGTACATCTGTGTGCATATTCAAATTTTAGCTGTACGTCAACAGGGAATAAAGTAAATAACTCGTATAACAGGCATGATAATCAATAGCACAGTGGTGTACTCGATTTGTTTGTAATCACAAAAACGAAAAATAACGAAATCACAAACCATGGAACAGTCTCGTTGTTTTTGTCGCACAAATCTCAAAGTATTTATACAGTAACATACACGATTAGTGTTATAAGCTAAGAGACATATTTTCTTCCCATCATTTCTCCATTATGGTTGAGAAATGAAAATTTTTGTCTTCTAAAACGCTATGTATACTTGCAATATGTTCCTTAAAATATCAACAAAATCTCATTAAAAAAATACCATATTGCATGTCTATAAGGTGCAATTCTATTCTGTTCCTGACATGGCTAATAAAATAGAAAACAAAATATACCACAATGTCGGAACAGTTCCAAAATCCAACAGATAATGGTGGAAACGGAGGACAATTCGATACCCAAAACACAAAGACTTGATTGCTCACTTTGCTGACTTCGTATAGGCACTGCAATAAAAAAAATAATGGTTAGACTAGTTTTATGGACCCAACCCTCCCACCTTAGTGGAATTATGCGAATATGCAAGAGTTTTCCATATGTGAGTAAAATCCCAATCCTCACATATAACTGGGTGAGCAGCTTTGTCATGAAGCATGTTCTAATCTTGAGCTTTTTACACAATATTTAATTATCGTGGCAGGGCAGTTGTCATATGCACATTTCATGTTTTTATTACCTTTGATGCTGTATAATAGGTGACAAAGTATAATCAGTGCACCATGCTTATTATGCTGTTTATCATAGGAATTTTGTCTTATTCTGATTCAGTGGTGCACACCAGTATTTGCTCTTACTCCTTAGGCATGTGTTCTTAGCGGAGAAGCCGCAAATATAGTTTATAGTCCTTCGTTTGATCCGACCGGGATACGTACCTACAATATATCCCACTCAGGGCGAATACGCTAACAATTACATCACCTATGCGGTTAATATAATATGTATTATTGAAACAATTGTAAATCAATATTTCTTAAATTCCAATTTTGCGCTATTTTTAATCATGTTACTAATGGTAAATGAATGTGGTTTTTTTGTATAGAATGTAGTCTTGGTTACTATGGTTTCAATTGTAATCAATCATGTGACGGATGTTTATCTAATTCATGTGATAAAGAACATGGTGTCTGTACAAAAAAATCTGGATGCAAACCTGGGAGGCAACATGTACAGCCGTGGAAGTGTGATAAAGGTATGAGCACAATATAGTATGTATTCAATTGTATGCATAACAAATGTTCTTTGGTGATAAAGAAAATGATACCTGTAATAATGCATCAGGGTGTAAATCTGGATGGCAGCATGGACATCCGAAATGTGATAAAGGTTACATACATATTGTTCGTTTTCATAACTATTAAATTAACTAATAAAATATGTTGCTAATGTATCAATACCTGTACATGACTATTCACAGAACGAGACAGACATAACGGTAAAAGAATTGGCAATATTGTATGAGATAAGAACAGCCCGACTTAATGTGGCTTGTTATTTTTTGAATTTTCGACAATCCTACGATCACTTAAGAACATTATTTGTCATATACTTGTAGATAATATAGCTAAAATTTTACCCTGAGTTTTGTTTAGAATAATAAGAGGAGTCATGTTTATTTCACCCAGTTTCACAGGAATGGCCCAAGCGGGCTGATAAAGTAAGTTTATTAACTGCTTCCGGAATCCTATTACACACCTTTCCGTCAATGTTCGTAAGTTCACTTCGTGAAATTCCGGGAAACTGTGGTGGATTAAAATGTTTTCTTGAATATTTGCACATGAAATTAGTAATTGCCAATTTAATCTCTTATGATATCGAACTTGCTAAGAAATGTGCATGTATTGGATTTCTTGTTCTATAACTATGTATTTAATTCTATCAAAAAAAATGCTAAACATATTGGTCCATATCAGTTATTTCCTCTTGAAGTATACGACTTACATATCATCACATGGCATTTTTCATACCATACCCTTTATCAGCCCTCATTCATATATCATCTCTTGATCCTATCGACTCCCAGGATGATATCATGACCTAGGGTTCATAAAATGTATGATATGATAAATGCCATGTAATGATTTATATTTATTACCGATATACAGAATTATCATGTTGCCTTTCATAGTATGTGAATCAAGGACATTTGGAAATAACTGCGCTGAGAACTGCTACTGTGTGAGTCAGCACCAATGTAATAAAACAAATGGCGTATGTCCTCATGGAGGATGTAAACGTGGATACAAAGGGATAACCTGTAGTACAGGTATGTGATACTGATGATTTATTTTAATATATTCCTTACCAATATCAATTCATTACTGCTAAACGATACAACTACAATCGAATCTGTGCATGTTTATTTGTCGTTTGTGTTTATTTGTATTGGAATACGAGATTTATGTCCTTAATTTGTTTGTCCAATGCTATAGCTTATGTTGTTTGTTATTTGGTTTGGAGTATATATTTGTCTTCTGTTAGACTCGTTGGAACTAGCATACGCAGCATTCAGGAGTAAGAACAGAGACGGGTTTGCTCGTAATCAGGATAGTGTGCCCGCAGGCTGATGTGTAGTGAGCTAGTAATATTTAAAAAATCCACGTAAGCATGTCGGTCTAGTACAAAATGACCCCCACCACCATCTCCTTAACCTTTCTCGCCATAAAATAACTGGATAATAACACATTTGGTGTTATATATTAACCTCAGTCACTCAGAAAATATTATTTTGCTATCACAGTATTGTATTTTCTATAATTATGTTGTTTATCATTGAATATTATTACTTACTATTAAAGAATGCAGTGCTGGTCACTATGGTTTCAATTGTGATAAATCATGTGATGGGTGCTTATCAGATTCCTGTGATAGGGAATATGGTACATGTACAAATATATCTGGCTGCAAACCTGGAAGGCTGCCTGGTGGTATGCCTGGACGTCCGATTTGTGATACAGGTAAATGAAAGATAATTGTTATCGTTTTTCTTTATCAAAATCATTGGATATGAACAAAGGAATCAAAAAGTAGACAAAACATATCGGATGATCATGGGCAGCATAGTATCAGGAAATTTTAGGATTTTTGTAGACAACTTCCACCATTATATAGATAGAAACCCATTTTTTTGTTAAATCATATGCATTGGAAATTAAAAGATTTCAAGAAAAAGGAACATGTCAGAAAAATAGCTAGAGTGACCTTCAGAGCAAAATGATAGGTCAGGGGTATCTCTTACATTGTTTATATTTATCACATAATAACCCATGAAATACGTTAAACAAAGGACTAGTGTACTGTTTTCGTTTACTTTCTTTTTTTATCCAGTCTTTATGACCGAAACCGCAATATTCTGTTGAAGTTTTTCATTTATTATATATTATGCAAACGGGGAATGAATATTTTTGTTTTGGAATTATTACCCGAAATAGAAGATTAAGAGTTGGTCTTGTGAAGAGACAGTATGCAGCTTCCCAACAACAACTTTTGTTATTTTCTTCACTTGCGTATTATAGGCAATTTTTAGACCGAAGTTCATGTACAACTTTAATTTTTTAGGTAAGTTTTCCTCCATAAATTATCATATATCTTCTGCTGTCACATAGTAAACATTAACAGCAAACAAACATGTATGAGTAAGAATAGGTTTTAGTTTGGTTTTATGGTGTTTAACGCCACTTTCAAAAATAGTTCAGTTATATCTTGGCGGTTAGTTTTATCGGTGGAGGAAACGGAGGAACTTGAGAAAACCACCGACATGTCGCAAGTCACTAACAAACAATATTTCATTATGGTGTAATCCACGCCCTGATCGTGATTCGAACTCACAACATCAGTGGTGATAGACACTGATTCCATAGGTAGTTGTAAATCCAACTACTACGAGGTCTCGGCGACGACGGCCCCTAAGAAAAGATAAGGATGTAAATTGACATGGGAGACTTTGAACATAAAATATAAATTCTAGTACAGAAACAGCGCTTTTTTTTTAAACAAATGTTAGACTGTTAACACTGGAAATGATAGCAGTAATCTGAATTTGAATTTGTACGCAGATGTACTACATTCATTGGCTATATTTATAAATTGATAACATAAAACGGTGAAAGCACTAAAGATCATGACAACATACAATTTTTATTTTATGTGAAATTTCAAAACTTTTTTCGCTAATAAAAGTTACTTGGTCGTATCACTGTTGGAGAATGTTGACTATTATTGGAATCAAATTTGAGGAATTTGGTGATATATTGAGTATGTCAAAAGTCTTCTTTTCAAATTTTTTAGGAAGTCTGAGACTTGTGAATTTATTAGCGTAGAGTGACCTTTTTCAACAACTATTTGTATCACTAATGGATACCATTTACGTGATCGTTGTTTTTTTTTCTTTGTCTGTATTTGTAACCTCGCAATGTGATATCGGCCAATGTCATACAATTATTCGTAAGACTATTTTACTGATATTTCGTTTTCTTGTTGATAACTCCGCATATGGAGAAATCAATTATATGCACCATGTTACATCACAACATCAAAGATGCCATGTTGTAGCGTTTATCGACAAAGGGAAAGAGTACCAGTCGAGTGTAGGCTAGAGGCCTTTAAAACTCATATTAGTGTAAGAGCTATGCTCATTATTGAAGACCCTACTGTGGCTGTTAAATAAAGATCAGCAATAATAAGCACAGATCATTTACTTTAATTTGTACTGGAATGCAAAATTATATAGTCTCTTATGTTCATTTAACGTTTTAATCTTTCTTATTAATACTATGCTTTGCCTACTTATTTCTTAGACTGCAACAATGGGAGTTTTGGTGATGGTTGTGTATTACGATGTCATTGTCAAATTGGATTCTGCGACAAAACCTCAGGAACATGTCCGGAAAAACTGTGCCAGCCTGGATGGAGAGGGGATTCTTGCAGTGAAGGTGTCTAATTAAAACAATTTGCAACAGCTCCAAATGAGCAACAGTTACTTAGAAATGTCATGCGTTGGCAAGGCAAATTTAACATAGACCTGTCATTGATCCTCTCCTTTAATTGTAGGAAACCAAGTGGCCCCATTTCAACTCGCGTCACCAGCGAAGACAGTGGGTTTCCGAATCGTTTTTACCCTTCGTCCGGCCAGATTAGAGAATGTACCCACTTTGTGTGATATTTAACGGCAACATTATTATAAAGTATAAATACTGATGGTCAGCAATGTTATCAATATCAACAAATCAAGCAGCCACCTTTTCTTCCATCAATATGCAAACTTTGCATCATTAATACGTCACCACAATATCTATCAGTATTAAGCTATAAAATTAAGGTTTTTTTTTAAATAATCGTCTCTTCTTTTCATTCAAAAAATACTTTGGTAAGATTTCACCGCTTGTTAAAAAAGTATTCTGCCAATTGTGCATTGGTATTGGCAATTCCATTTATGACTATTATTTCACTATTCGTGCGATGGTCATGCATACTATTTAATATTTAAATGATGTTTGAGGCCATCGACTTTCTTTAATAGAACAGATATTATACATATGACAACTTATGTGTCACAAAGAGTGAATATATTATTCATAATGTCATATTACTAATTTTGGAAAACAGTTGTATTGCTGCATAATTTATTTCTCAACGGCGGTTGTTGTCCATATGTCTAGTTTAACATCGCCTCGTTTTATTGAAATGGCTGCACCAAGCTATGCAAGCGAGTGTGCTTGGGGTATCTATTTTACCTCTTTCTACGGTTTGTTATTGGATTATGGCACTGTTCCGACAGTGTGGTATTTTTTGTTTTCTATTTTGTCACAATGCAGTTCTTTCCTCATTCGTGATTAATCACCGAATTTGTAAGAATAGTTTGAAGATACCAAAGGGGCAATCAGAATCCCTATATCGAAGAAGAACAGAAAACACAATGGCCAAAAGAAAAAGGAAAAAGGGACAAACAACGATCTACATAACATACACACATAACTAAAGATCGAGTAAAACAAACACCACTAAAAACCGAGGTAACAAGAGTAGCATTACCGGTCCCGATACAGGAACAGGAACAGCTTACATTTTCATGTCACATGAATTCACCTCCGTTTTGATGAGATTCCTGTTATTCAGTTTTTAGTATTCTGTGTAGTATTTTGTCGACTATTGATTGTCCTTTTTCTTTTGACTACTGTATTGTATGTCCTTCTTTGATTTACAGTTTCTGATTATCCCTTGTCTGCCTGATAAACCTTCACTCACAGTGATTAGGCACATATTGTAAATGTGGATATGATATTGTTGGCATATTTTGATATTTTTTCTAAGAAAGTTATATATGTGGATCTTGATTATTCCTGTGAATACATGCTGGGGAGGGTATCTACTTGATGCAATCTATAGCTGTAGCAATACTTGCACTGATATTGAAAATTGTCATCCCGTATTTAGGCAGATTTGAGATGATCTCACCATATTTAGTAATTAGTCATTAGTAACATTTGTCATCACATGTCACAGAGAGTACTTAGTTTGTAATTTTTGCAACTTGAATGATTTATATCAGTTAGCACTACAAAGTCAAGAAAGTCTGAACGGACCAGTTTTTGTGCTAGAAAGTCTGAACAGAGTCTGAAAATTACTCAAAATTGCTGAAAAGTCTGAACAGAGTCTGAACATTACTTAAAAGTCTGAACAGAGTCTGAACATTACTCAAAATTGCTGAAAAGTCTGAACAGAGTCTGAACATTACTTAAAAGTCTGAACAGAGTCTGAACAGATTCTGAACATTATTTTGAAAATTTTTAATAGATTTTAAGAAATAATTACATGAAATTTGTTTCAAATGATTTATTTTTCTTAATGTAATTAATTTATACATATAAACCCTAACCTTTTGTTTTATTCTGTGCATAATTTTCCAATCTTATTCTCAGTGAAAACATTCATCTGAAAATATTATACTTATAACTTATGAAATACAAAGGTAAGTCACCTGTGAGTGGTGGTTTTACCTGTACATATAGGTAATTAGTCATTTCATGTTGTATATTGGAACCACATGTGATACTGTTAAGATGGTTACTATTTATAAATTTGTCATTTTCTTCATTTCAATATTTCTTCATTTATACATGTATATGTTTTTTTTAATTACCAAAAAATATACATTACTTCATTTCTCATTACATTTTAATTAAATATAACATGTAATATTTCACATAGTAATGCAGTTCTGAAAAGTGAAATTTATTATATAAAAAACTAAACTAAACTAAACTAAACAATCTAAAAATAAGTCTGCTAAAATTTAACAACTTGAGGGAAAAAATTAAACTTTTGTAAAAGGTCTCAAAAGTGAAATTTATAATAATAAAAAAAAAATTACTAGAACACAATCTAAAAATGTATGAATAAATCTGTTAAAATTCAACAACTTGAATTTTTTTTTATTAAACTGTTGTCAAAATTCATATATTAAATGAAACTGCAATATTTTAAATAAACAATCTTTCTAAAATGTATGAATTTGAAATATTATATGATACTCACTCATGCAATTAAACAATTTTCTGAAAATCTAAATTCAAAAGTTTTTAATTTAAAGTTTTTTTTCTGTTTTAATTTAGGGAGCCTTATATTTATTTATTTATTTATCTATTTATTTATTTCATCTATGATCATGATTAATTGAATATATACAGCACAGTGTCAACCATGTAGATTACCAGCAGGAGGTTTACAACCCTTTTTGTTGAGACAGGATGTTTATTGCATAAGTATTTGGTCAATGGGTCATAAAATGGTCAGCTGCATCAAATTCAGATTACATAACTATTAGAACACATATTTCCATGTCATTTATCTGTACAAGTAAGACAGGTAAAATTTACCTGTATTCACTTTTAAAGCGTTTTTCATTTACTTCATCAATTATTTAACAACAATTAATGAGTTATAAAATGAGAAGCCACTTCATGGAAAACAATTGAATAAATTGAAACATTTTTTTTTCTTTTCAATATTTCAGCATATCTTAAACTTTTTATCCAAGATTTTTTAAAGTTGCAAGATAGATTTTCTGTACAAGCATATAATGAAGCTTGTATGTAGGGCAGGGGGTCAGAGACTTTTAAAAAAAAATGCGTAAAGGGGCATTAGCTACGATTTTGACCAAAAAAAATATATCGTTTTGGAAATTGGTAAATAGCAATAAAATGATGAAATAAAGGTAAATATTTCACATTAAACAGATTATCGAACGATTTTTCGCCTTTTGAGAACGACAATTCGATGAGGCAGTTCAGTATACAATTCACAAAGGTAAACAGACAGAAAGTCACAGGACAAAAAGTCACAAAACTCCCAGGACAAAAAGTCACAATCTATATTCTTTACCCTGGCGGACAAAAAGTCACAATCTATATTCTTTACCCTGGCGGACAAAAAGTCACAGGACAAAAAGTCACAATCTATATTCTTTACCCTGGCGGACAAAAAGTCACAACTGTGACTTTTAGTCTTGTGACTTTTCGTCCGTGACTTTTAGTCCTGTGACTTTTCGTCCGTGACTTTTTGTCCTGTGATTTTCTGTCCTACATTCGTATCAAGCATATCCGGTGACAATTTGAATTCAAAGAATAGCATTTTTAATAGTGATTATGCGATTTCACAATAAAACATATGGAGAATCACTTGAACTTTATGATCGCAAGCAATACTGGTATGCAAATATATAATACAAAATTATGCATTAAAATATTTCAAGTATAAATGTCACAATACACATTTAACATGTATGTGGGAAAATAAAAGTGACTTTTCTAAATTATTGTTAACACAGGCAAGGGCGTTTATATACGTCCTTGGCACAGGCACTCGTGTCACGGAAAGGTAACCCACGGAATTACCGCTCCCTTTCTGAGTACTTATTTATTTTCAATAAAATTTCTTTCTTATTTCATCTCTTTTTCCCTGAATTTATTGTGGATAATAAGAGGGTAAATACTTATTAGACAGATTAAAAAACATTTTTTGTGGTCTTTTTAATGATTGATAACTGACCCAAGTTAGGCTAAATAAATGAAATGTGACCTAATGTGTTAATTAAATTTCATTAAAAACATACATGAATTCTATAAATTTTTATTTCTTATCTAATTCTTATCTTAGGTTTGTTATTTTCATTGAATGGCATCTCAAAATAGATGACATCACAGTGGGGGCTCTTCCTGTATAATCAGTAATTGTATTGTCGAAGTATTGTTACTTGTATTTTACCCGAGAACTAATTAGTACATATACTGTATGTGATTTTTATGAGAATGTTGTAGTATTGTTGCGTAACTAAATTTAATTAAGTTTAATGAACTTTTAAGAATTATGATAAATTTGTAGATGTGTATTGCAGAGACGTTTGTTTATTGTGCAAAAAACTAAATTATAATGGGTTTTTCTATATAAAAAAAAGCCAATATGTATTCGGACAATTAATTATGATTCTTTAAATAACAACCCAATTTCATTAAAACTCCAAATCAGAACAGAAAAAAAGAAGAATCATAATCGTAGAGTTCAACTTTTTTGGGGGGAAATAACAATACTTGTACATTTTTCATACATTTTAGAAAGATTGTTTATTTAAAATATTACAGTTTCATTTAATATATGAATTTTGACAACAGTTTAATAAAAAAATTTAAGTTGTTGAATTTTAACAGACTTATTCATACATTTTTAGATTGTGTTCTATTTATTTTTTTTTATTATTATTAATTTCACTTTTGAGACCTTTAACAAAAGTTTAATTTTTTTCCCTCAAGTTGTTAAATTTTAACTTAATTTTAATTCTTATATTTTTAGATTGTTTTTTTTTAAGCTTAGTTTAGTTTTTTATATAATAAATTTCACCTTTCAGACCTGCATTACTATGTGATATATTACATGTTATATTTAATTAAAATGTAATGAAAATGAAGTAACATATATTTAGTTAAGAAGAAAAATTGGAAATTTAATGAGAAATGAAATAATATATATTTTTTGGTAATTAATATTACATGTATAAATGAAGAAAATTTGAAATGAAGAAAATGACAAATTTATAAATAGTATCCATCTCCACAGTATCACCTGTGGTTCCAATATACAACATGAAATGACTAATTGCCTATATGTACAGGTAAAACCATCACTCACAGGTGACTTACCTTTGTATTTCATAAGTTATAAGACTAAGTATAATATTTTCAGATGAATGTTTTCATTGAGAATAAGATTGGAAAATTATGCACAGAATGAAATAAAAGGTTAGGGTTTATATGTATAAATTAATTATATTAAGAAAAATAAATCATTTGAAACAAATTTCATGTAATTATTTTTTGAAATCTGTTAAATTTCAAAATAATGTTCAGAATCTGTTCAGACTCTGTTCAGACTTTTGAGTAATGTTCAGACTCTGTTCAGACTTTTAAGTAATGTTCAGACTCTGTTCAGACTTTTAAGTAATGTTCAGACTCTGTTCAGACTTTTCAGCAATTTTGAGTAATGTTCAGACTCTGTTCAGACTTTTAAGTAATTTTCAGACTCTGTTCAGACTTTTCAGCAATTTTGAGTAATTTTCAGACTCTGTTCAGACTTTCTAGCACAAAAACTGGTCCGTTCAGGCTTTCTTGACTTTGTAGTGTATAGTTCAACACACACGACAGGTGCCAAGAATATGCTACATACTATTATCGGATGATTCGATTAAATGTTTCATTTACGCCACGTTGAGCTACATTTTGACAGCAAAGTTCTGGAGGAATTAAAAATAAAGCCCATGAGTGTCGTTACATATGTGATAAATTTTCAAACCTCAGTTTTATTCCAGACACCTCACAGTGAACTGTTGATGAATACACATATCCCACTGTTAAAAGAATATTGGCTAGCGTAGAACATTAATTTTGTTTTATATGATAAATATATACTATGGCACCTACGGGAATTTCGACTTCTTTTGTCCATTGTAATGACTAGTTGATGCGACAAAAATACATTTTAACTTTGTCATAATTTAGAAACTCATGGTTCACAAACGGAAGTACATATGCATGTGAAGTAAACAAACAAGTACATTTTGTATATAATAAATAACACTTATGAATTAACTCACATGTAAAGTATTCAGTCGATAAAGATGATACATTTGAGAAATAAAATATGGTATCAATGCAGCTTCACAAGTTTTATTGTGTATATTCAAATGATATAAACAGGTTGAAATATCAATGCACTTAGATGCAGTAATTCGTAAGTTATGCCACTAATGATTTAATTGCGAAGGCCGTCAATATTATTTTCTTACTTATTACTTAGCTTGCAATGAAGGATTTTTTGGTGATGGTTGTGCAACTCAATGTTATTGTGAAAGTGACGCGTGCAACAAAGCCACAGGAAAGTGTCCGCTTGATCGATGTCAGCGAGGATGGATGGGTGACACTTGTAGTGAAGGTATCATAATTAACCTTAATATTCGATAAAGAAAAACAAACGTTAACATGAATAAGGTATACATACTTAATTTGTCGATACAATACACACAACAACTAGCAAGCAAACTGCCTATATGTGAAAATCAGACAGACCATAGATGAACAGTTGGGAGAGTTGAATTAACAGATGCCGATAAACATCCAGGGTCTAGTTTTTCACTGCCCGAAATATATGTTAATCTGGTGGTTCAAACTCTCACCTTTACAGAGTTTACAAGTGCAATCTCATGGTCAACAATGAACAATGTTAGCTTCAAAATAACAATAATGACAACAAAGATGGGGGATGACAGTCTAAGCTGGTCAATTTGAGTCTTATCTTCTTTCCTTTCTGAACAATAAGATAGTTTTAAATAAACCCAAATGAACATACTTGAAGGGTGAACAAGTGTAATGTTAAATTTACAAACCCACTGTTAATTTATTATTGTTAACTTTAGAATTTGTGGATTTTTAAATCCACTTTCGATGAGCATAGATTTTTTTTCCGTCCTGGCGATATATATATTTACCTTTCTTTGAACTACAGATAACCTACAGGGTCATCGTAGCCGTGATCGTATGATAGTTGGATTTACACCTACCTATGCAATCTGTTATGAGTTCGAATCTCGATCAGGGCGATGTGTACAACATTATGTGATAATGTTCGTCAGTGACTTGCGACAGGTCGGTGGTTTTTCTGGGTCTTCCGGTTTCCTCCACCAATAAAACTGACTGCCACGATATAACTGAAGCAATTTAGAAAGTGGGGTTATACACCATCAAACAAGCAAACTTGCAGTTACCCTACAATTTCCCTCTTCACATCAAGAACCTATTGGCACATTTATAAATATATATATATCATTTTGGTATAGCGTTAATTTGCTGTTACCAAGGAAACTAACGTTTTCCATTATTAATTCACAAATGTAATTCGGACCTCGAAACGCATAGTCCTTTCATATATATTGTGTTAATTTAGAATTTATCTGTCTTCTATCTCACAGAATGCAACAATGGTACCTACGGCTTTAATTGTAAAGAAGCATGCAATAGTTGCCAAAATACGCTTTGTGAAAGATTTGAAGGAAATTGTACAGATGGATGTATTAAAGGCTTTAATGGACATCAGTGTCAATATTCAGGTTAATAAGTGATAAGTTATCATTCTAACATTTCCATATATGTTAATTGGAACACTTACCTTCGATGACATTGTTTTCACTTTTTAATGTGTAATGACATGCACGCCAAACATACATTGTATATGCACTTAGCAAGTTCATTCATGCTGTACTGACTTATTTGAGTCGACGGTTTATTGCAGGTGACCAATGCAATATTTCAATATATACCAGAGCTCACACCGGGATCAAATGGATCAGCTTCATCTCCTCTTACTTACACATTCGGATTTAAGTATACAAGTTGTTGCCTTATTCTAGAACATGTTTTAGTCACCATGGATTCTTCTATTAGAAATGAGACTACGTGTGTCAAGCAAAGTACCTATACTGAAGCTATATCTTAAAAACGTTGTATGGTTGTAATCGTGCTTTCATAGACCAGAAGAGCTGTGCCATGACTGAAGGCATATTCTTAATGTTATTAAAATAAAACACTTAGTATCGTTGGACTCGATCTGTACTATGTGCCGGATTCGTGCATCACAATGCCTTTAAGTCGAGGATTGACATGTAATGTTATTCGATAATTGATTAAACATTTGTCAAAGGTATTGGTACTTCAGAAGTTGTTTGGTAATGTAGATACCCACTTAACGAAATACGTCCAATTTATTGAACATGTACATTTCCTTGTTTATGTTATTATTCAATAATATCAGGAACGAATTTGACCTGATTTGAATCTAAAGGGAAGAATTGTCAGAACGAATGTTCTCAACAGCCACATGGCACAATTTGTTTACCGACTGTAAGTTCAGAACATTTGTTTCCTTTGAATTACGCATACACAAGACAGTACAGTATAGATTATTTCAAGGTAGATAAACAAAACAATAGTAGTGAAACATAAATAAAATAACAAACGCTTGGACAACATGAGGTACCACAACAAACCGGAAGTCAGACCAGCTGTTTTGCCTTTATAATGTTTTCCGTCTCAATATAATTATAATTTGATAACTTACAATAAACATTATTTGGTTGACTGAACTTTCTTATCCTCTTTCTAGTTTTATTGTCATGGGAAATGTTGGCTTTGATGATATGACATATTAAAATTACAATACATATTACATAAAAAAATGGCAATGGATATGTATTTTATATTTATAGTTGTAAAAGACCATCCACCAGAGCTTCAGAAGACTAATATTGGTCCTATAGCAGGAGGTACTGGTGCTGTCATAGTAGTTATTGTGTTGGTAATAACCCTTGTCGTCTTTATCAGGTAAGATTGTAGTATTACAACGCTCTCCACCAGAGCCTCAGACAAGTATTATTGGTCTATTTTGCATATTATGTCTATGCCATTTGGTGTCTTGTTCCCAAAGACATTCAAGTTATCCAGCTTTAAAGTATTTTGGGGTTGATCGTAGCTGATGAAGGTTATTACAGGAACACGTCATGCGCACTGCATTTCCTATCTACATTTTTAGTTATACATCCTAACAATGGTTATGATGTTAACCATTATACAATAAAGATACGATATGATTAAAACAAAGAGCTAACTGTAACGTATTTAATGTAGTAAAAGACACACTAACATAGCTAGACAACGACTGACATAGCTTTAATTGATATTGTTTATTGTTTATAATTTCACCTTTATGAGAACCAATGTATACATAATCATGAATTATACGTTAAATTGACAAATGTCACAGTTACATTATGGCAATCAGTCTGGTACGTCGCACAAACGTTCGTGTGCTCTGCATACAAGCCGGATACAATTCGATATGAGGTGGATTCAATGGAAACCTAGTTATCAAATTAAGTACGCAAGATGTGTTTGTAAATAGCATTCATTTGGGTACGCTCAATTTTCAAGAAATGGAGGGAGGCAATTCCATTTACTAGTACAACTCCACCACATTATTGGGACTGTCCATAACAAGGACATGCAACTCTATCTTTAAATGTGGTAATCTCTTGTTGTTTAAGGAATTCAAGTGAAAGAGGGTTTCTCCATATTGCTGGCATTGTTATCCATTTTAACTTTTTTTCATAATAAGATCCCGACCACCATGTCGACCCATTCGTTCCTAATGAGAGAACACAATTCAAACAAAATAACAGACAATACATAGTAGTTGGTTAATCATTACACAAACCATTGCTATTTTGTATGACTAAAATGAAACGAAATTGTAATGAATAGTTAGATCTACGTAGGTCTTACAGAAAAAAAAACAATATTTGAAAATGTTCTTTTGACTTCGAATGGTTATTGACACATATTATAATATTCATTAATGTATATTGTATGTTTCAAGATATAGGTATACCAATAAAAAAGTAAAGTACCACGAAAGTGCAGGCTTAACGCCAACTGAGGAAGAGCAAAACACTTATGTCAGTAAGTAAATGTGAGATATTTGTATAACATTTGATGTAATGTAAAATATCGAAATCAATTGTTTAATCCACTGAAACAGAATATCACAATCCGGATAAAGCATAAAGGTTGTGCATTGTGGTATTATAATTTCTCATTTGAGTAGAACAACCTATCCGAAAGTGCTCATTCCGGTGCCACTCTATTACTTACATTTTAAAGTGTTTACAAACTTGTTACAGTTATGCATATAGCAGAAACACTACCCCCATTTGAAACATGCATTGCTCACTACACAGAAAACGTCAATTACATTTGAAACATGCAATGCACACTACTCAGAATCACTACTCACCTTTGAAATATGTATTGCTCACTCTGGCAGAAATACTGATCACCTTTGAAATATGCATTGTTCACTACACAGAAACACTACTGATCTTAGAAATATGCATTACTCACTACACAAAAGCATATTTACCTTTGGAACAAGAACTACCCACTACGGTGAAAAACAATTCACCTTTGAAGCATGCACTACTCACTGCTCACTCGGCATTAAATCAGCAAATGATCAATCAATCTATATGTACATATATGTTATATTTCATTAATATAAAATAAATGCTAAAAATAAAAATATAGCTACAAAACACACAAAAATAGTATGACATATTTGACGTACACGACTGTATGGAGATTGGGTCGATTATAGAAAGTGTCTTCTGTCGTTAATATGTTCTGAAATGAAATATTTACAAAATGTAGATGACGTGAATGCAACAATAAGGACTCGTGACGTCAATGTATCACTACCACCGTCAACGTCACATAAAACTGAACAAGTGTACTACAACACTGTGTCTGATGATGATGACAATAATGGAGCAGCTACGTATGGCAATGTTCAACTTAATGACGTCACTTCTAAATATAGAATTCCTGTGACAGAGCTACACAATGTAATTAATGAAAAACATACGAATGATGGCTTTCTGAAGGAATATGAGGTAAGCGTTGTATTTTGTAGTTACTATGCTGTTGTATCTAATTATGATGTATGCAATCGCGAATTATAGAGATATATTGTACTTAAAAATACACAGAATCATTTGAAAATACCAATGGAGTAATCTGAAGTGGTAAAATGAAAAAGGGTAGATAATACAATGACAAAACAAAAGGCCACATCATGATGTACAAAACACTGCACAGACGACAAACGATTGAACAACACGAACCCCAATTAAAACCGGAGGTGCCCAAGAAGGTTATGCTGTTTCTGCTCCACTTATGGTAGTATGCGTCCTGTTACTCTTTAATACAAGTCCGGTGATGAATGTGTAACAGACCGGTATGTGATTACGACAAACTGAACATATAGAGAAATGAACGTGGTTCTTTGTTTGTTTATTACAACTAATCAGTTTGATGCTGTCATTATGTTTTCAACTTTTTAACTGTGTAGAATATTCGTATAGCGCAACAAATATATTTTAAATGAAGCTGTTTATTAGAAGGTTCAACTGGACAGGAAGATGCTTTATCATAATTCACCATTCAAACTGAAGCTTATCAAATTTCCTTTGTATCAAAATATCAAAAGAATAAATACAGGAAGGGGCATAATAGGAAAGAGTGAGTTAATTGAGAAATTACCCAGCTATATTATCATGGCGAGCACAATGTACTATTTCATAGGAATGTTGTTGACACCAGGTTTTAACATAGATAAACAAGTTGGATTCCTATATTGCTGAAACACTCGCACATATTATTCCAAACTCTCGGACAATCATACATTGTGCTCTAACTTCTTAGTATTGCTTGCTTAATTGAGATTCAGTACTTTCGTATGTAATAGTATTTGGTTTTACACTACAGGTGGTTGTTACATTGTACATACTGTATATACTCTTAAGCAATCATATTTGTGGAAATAAATAGAACTCGGAGGAATTTCAGAACCTAGATGTCTTGCTTTAATATCCCAGATTTTTAGAAACAACATTCATCCATTAAATGATGGTAATTTGAATAGCATTCTCATATGAAACAGGTAAAACCTGGAAAGCCGGTTTAGTTAACAATAAATATTAATACTAATTGTAATATTTAATATTTGTACATGTTACATTTCTCCTTTAGTGAATCATTGTATAGCTATGTCTATTTCAAAACAAGAAGCTGTTTGATATCTATAATTCTCAATTTTGTAGATACTGCCAAAGGGTTTAGTTCGACCACATGATGAAGGACAAAAAGAGGGAAATATGATAAAGAACAGATTTTTAAATACACTGCCTTGTAAGATAGTTGATATAGTGTTACAATTAGCATATGACTTTCATATGTATTACTTATGTCTGTTGTAAGTCATATCTCTATAAAGACAAATATTCGAACGTATGTAATAGTTAAACATACGTGGTATATTATGCTTGTACCATGTAATGAATCATTCAATGTGTTTGTCTATCAATCCCGTGTGTGAGATGACTATTTTTCGGGCAGGTTGATAGTGAGCGTACACGACGGAGATTATTAGTATATCTCAATTCATCATGATCAGATAAACAAATTTTCAAATAAATATATCAAAAGCTATTTTCAAGCCAGCAATGCAGGTTCCTGTTAGCTTTTGGTTAAATTTATAATAGAAATGAAAAGACATTGCTACTACTATTTATTCATCTTCTTTGTTACATTGTTTGTTTTGATATTAGTCGCTTAACACTACTAAACTCGTTACTTCGAACAAACCAAAAATACCACACTTTCTGAACAGTTCTAACATTCAATAGAAAAATTGTAGATGGAGACAACATTGATGCCCCTAACATGCAAATACATAACCGCTATTGTTTTTTGCTTCTACCATGCACTTCAATAACAAATGTCAGGATTAAACTAGTTGCATTGGCCCAAACATTCCCCTTTTAGTGTATTTGTGAGCATTGATGCTTAGCGCAAAATAAAAAAAAATTCAGCTATATAATGGATAGAATATGAACCTGTTGCTAAGCAGCTTTACATGATGAGAGCAATCTAATTGGACAAAATGGGTCAAAGAAGTATATATCATATCATTGTATATTCATGTGACCATTAATGTGGTTTCCTCAGATCTCCTACACTGTCACACATCAGTTAGAGGGAGCAAGTGAGAGATCTGATTTTAATCATATTGGACTATTTTAAATTCACAATTATAGTGTTTTGTGCATTCTCACAGACGGCACTTATTTTAAGCTGCTTTAATAAAATGTATGTATGTTGGCTATGCTGTAATTTGCCATTGTTCTATTACAGATGACCATTCAAGAGTAATTATCTATGAAAATACATCATCGGATTATATTAACGCAAATTATATTGATGTGAGTTTCTATATTTTAAGATTGATATATACAGGTATAGAATGTAAAACAAGTAAGTGCATGTGTTTGTGCGCAGAAAGAGTGATGAGTAAAATAAACCAATGTTAGCACGTCGTCCTAATGTGTTTCCAATAGAATATTTTTACAAAGTCCATTGTACAGTAATTTGTTTTACAACAGGTTTCTCCAGCATCTCGTCTTGTCAATTTCATCAGAATCACTTCCATAGCACCCACTGAAACAAATGACAGAACTATTAACCCATGAAAGTGCAATCATTTTTTTCTCTCAACAGCATCCAATGAATAGTACATTTTTTTACTTTCATCAAGCACAACTCTTATATAATACCGTCTTTCATACCAAAACAATTTGACATAATAGAAATCAATATGATATAACAACAGCAATTTAACACAAACATGTAAATTTGAAAATATATATAGTGGACAAAAATATTCGGACACTTCTAATGTTCACTATATATTTCATATGAAACTACAATTTTTCAAATATCATCATGAATTAAATTCATGTCCGATTGGTATAATTATGCTATCAACAAAAGCAGAAAGATATGTAGTTTATAGTAGTTATTTAGAAACATGTTTTTTTCAAATCGTCATGATGTACATTAATATTTAAATAAATTGTGTACAAAAGTACTATCAGTACATTATGTTTCTATAGGAATTACTAATGTGTTTTACTTATGTATTCTCAAAATGTTTATCATATAATTTGAAATTTGGTGTTTAATACCACTTTCAGCAATATTTCAGCTATACCATAGCAACCAGTGTAAGACATAATAGTGTCCTATGTTAGAGTGTCCCCCCGAACAATATTTTATAGAGATTGCGATATGAAATAGTGTCCGGTGCTATGAAATTTTGTCCTAGTATAGGGTTAGGGTTATGGTCAGGGTTATCGTTAGGGTTAGGGTAAGACATAATAGTGTCCTATGTTAAAGTGTCCCTCCGGACAATATTTTATAGAGATTGCGATATGAAATAGTGTCCGGTGCTATGAAATTTTTTCCTAGTATAGGGTTAGGGTTATGGTCAGGGTTATGGTTAGGGTTAGGGTAATTCATAATAGTGTCTTATGTTAAAGTGTCCCTTCGGACAAGATTTTATAGAGATTGCGATATGAAATAGTGTCGGTGCTATGAAATTTTGTCCTAGTATAGGGTTAGGGTTATGGTCAGGGTTATCGTTAGGGTTAGGGTAAGACATAATAGTGTCCTATGTTAAAGTGTCCCTCCGGACAATATTTTATAGAGATTGCGATATGAAATTGTGTCCGGTGCTATGAAATTTTGTCCTAGTATAGGGTTAGGGTTATGGTCAGGGTTATGGTTAGGGTTAGGGTAAGACATATTAGTGTACTATGTTAAAGTGTCCCTCCGGACAATATTTTATAGAGATTGCGATATGAAATTGTGTCCGCTGCTATGCAATTTTGTCCTAGTATAGGGTTAGGGTTATAGTCAGGGTTATGGTTAGGGTTAGGATAAGACATATTAGTGTATTATGTTAAAGTGTCCCTCCGGACAAGATTTTATAGAGATTGCGATATGAAGTAGTGTCTGCTGGACACTATAACATATGTAAAAGTGTCCGGCGGACACTTTGAACTAGAGGACACAATTAAATGCTACATAGATTTTAGTGGTTGAGCAAGCCGGAGTACCCGGAGCGAACCACCGACCATGGACAAGCAACAGATAAACTTTATCACTTGCGGCTGCGAGTCGAGTGCACCCTTTTTTGTAATTTACTTTTATCATAGAAAAATATTTTAAAATTGTAGAGTAAAACTATATTAAATTCTGAAAATCAGACCTGAATTTACTTCAGGACAATTTTTTGAAAAAGTGTTGTCTTATACGAAATACGAAGTGTCTGAATACTTGTAACTAATAACGAAGTATATATGCAAGTCAATGATAAAATTTGTAAAATTATCGAAACAGTAAGAGTTCATACCATCTACATACATAGTTTGTTTGTATAATACTTTGTATTAGGTCAAACCTGTTGTGTGAACCATTATCACTACGCGACGAGTAGTGATACGGTTAGTCCATGGTACAGGTGAAACCTGGTAAAAGTCTTGTACTAACACACTATGTATGTACTAGGTTTATCTAACATTCAAATATAATCAGATTGCAAACAAAGAATAATTGAAGAGTGGAATTAAAATTAATAGATGTATTACAATATTTTGAGAGTGACTACATTTATGCATGTCATTACGTTAATTGGTTCATTGAAAAATGTCATGTTACACTTTCAGATAATGCTTCTAGTGGCAAAATGCGCAACACGTGTATCTATTGGACCGTACAATAGCCGGACATATTGATACTATGCCTTTTGAAACCAAATTTGTCAGTGCTTTGTTCAACGTCATATTATGTCAGAGGGATTCCTTGTTTAAGGCATTAGATAATACCAAAATAATCTCACAGAGACCTTGATCTACAATGTCAAGATCAAGATAAGTATTGTTATTACTGACATGGTTTCACTAAAACAACGATGTATATCCAATGTGGGGCCGTCATGTCCGTGATCGTATGACAGTTGGATTTATAGCTACTTATGTAATCAGTGCCTATCACCACTGATGGTGTGAGTTCAAATCTCGATCAGGGCGAGGTCTACAACATTATGTGATAAAGTTTATCAGTAACTTGCGACAGGTCAGCGGTTTTCTCCGGGTCTTCCGGTTTTCTCCACCAAGAAAACTGACCGCCACGATATAGCTGAACTATTGTTGAATGTGGCGTTAAGCACCATCACACAAACAAACAAACAAACATATCTCCATTGTTTTCTTTTTCTATTTTTATTAGAGCTACACGACAGAAAAGGCGTATATAGCAGCTCAAGGTAATACACAATACATCGTTATTATTTTTATCGATTCACAATTTCTATTATCAGATTTCTTTTAAAATGTAATAACACTTTTATTTCTATTTTTGTATATGCATGTTTGTAAAACGCACCATTAATACATTGGTATTTTATTCTTGGCCATAATATTGATAAAACAAGAACAGACAAAAGCAGACATGCAATCTTGTCGTCCTGCTGAACCATTTTTACTAGGTCTACACACAATCAAAGGACAGGAGCGCAAAATGATTTAATATTCTTAAAATAGATACAACTCAAACTGGAAGCGCTGCAGACAAATAAGACACCTTTGATTTCGGGTCGCCTAAATAACAGACATCAAATTTAAATTACTTGAAAGATCTCACAATCTCACAATAAATGTTGCCTTTTTTCGTGTGTTGTATAACGCTCTATTAGAGAAGTGACATATAAACAATGAGAAACAATTTTTCAACAATGATGGACATATATGCCTTCTTGGTGTAGGTACACAAACTACCGAACCAAATGTTGTGCTTGTAGCAGTAGTATGGCAGTCATTATTTATCAGTCTATGGTTCTGTGCCTCAGCTACTTGTAGTCATATTCCTGATATGAATATAATTAATATGTTTTATGCTACATAGATTTTCTAGCTTACTAGTTCACGACGGCTGTTATACTATTATTAAAATTATTAACTATCATGGTGTATGGTATTTTTGTAATTGTAAAATGTTTCGATAACTTACCAGTAAATACTGTTAAACGTATCATAATATAAGAAAAAAGTAATAGACAGGTCTGAAAGTAAATATATTTTCTGACAATGTATTATAAAGGTAGCAAAGACCTATACAAACTGTCTACAAGTCAGATATCAGAAACGCCTGCTTAGTATGCTAAATGAGACGGAAAACGACGTGATGTTAAGCCGACTGCTAGTGTAGCATGATACGAATATTAATGAGCTTTGATGTTTTTATTCAGACGATATTTATCATAAATATTAAGAGCCGTTCTGCTTGTGAACGTATGGTAGTGACTTGCGGAAAGTCTGTCGTTTTCTGCCGGTATTCCCGTTTCATTCACCAATACAACTGACACACACAGTATGACAGAAATATTGTTGATGGTGGCATTAAACACCATAACCCTAAATCATATGAAATATTATTGGTGTTCACAATTACATGTATTCAAGGAACATAATTATCATATATTATTGATATAATTGTTATATACTATTTTTTACTGAATATAAGCCTTGTACATGTAAAAGGAGAGAGCTTGTATAGGCATAGCCTGTTGCTCAATCCTATTCATTTTTGTGTATAAAATTTGTTTAAAAAAAAACCTAAATCATGAATACTAGAAATTGATCTTGTATATACATACATTAGATTTGCATTATTTCTCAACGAAACTATGCCACGTTTAATGACTTTCACCAGGTATGCATTGGATATACGTATTTTTACCACGATGGTTAATGCAACTGCATATCAACAAATACTGATATTTGTTTTATTTTCTGTCAGGTCCAAAGCAAAATACCACGAAAGACTTCTGGCAGATGATATGGCAGGAACGAGTTGATAAAATTGTCATGGTCACACAACTTGTTGAAGGAAGAGTGGTAACATTATATTATAGCTAATTAGTAATCATTTTTAATTCACTAGCTCATTTAATGGAAGAACTGGTGAATTGAATTGATTTAGTGTGGGCCTTAGTATTTTGTTTGTTCTTTCGGATCACGATTCTCCATCTTTTAACTGACTATGATCGATTGAAT
The DNA here is from genome assembly GCA_002080005.1 of Gigantidas platifrons. Taxonomy (NCBI): domain Eukaryota; kingdom Metazoa; phylum Mollusca; class Bivalvia; order Mytilida; family Modiolidae; genus Gigantidas; species Gigantidas platifrons. The sequence continues at coordinate 306,702 of MJUT01034771.1, forward strand.
GATTGTTTGTTGCTTAAGATCCAGCAGCAAATAGCCCATGCTTCTTCAAGAAAGAGAACATATAAAACAATGCCAGAAACGTGCAAGAAATGGAACACCTGGCACAACAACTTTTATTACTAATGGAAAAGATTGGAGATCTGGGTAGGGACGAACAAATATACATTTCGCTTTAGTAGCTATTATGGTCCATGGTCAGGGTTTCCATCAACAACCCCCCCCCCCCCCCCCNCCATCCCCCATTGAGAGGACACTCCTAAGTAATATGTGGATAGGGAATTTTGAAACTTCATCAGACTATAATGGCTTCTTCAACAGCTGGAGAATTAAGGAACTCCCGGAGAAGCTGCGAGGCTGCTTTGGAACCAAGAAGACGGTTTGTGTTCGACGTTATCGTGGTCCTTAATCCGTCGTCCAATATTGGTGTTTACAGTAGTTCTTATCCTTCAACATGAAACTTCAGTAGGCATTTAAAGCTTCATTGTAGTGTATTTCCAATGTTGACAGACCATGAGGCAAAGCTCATATTTTGTTAATATCACCAATGGTGGATAATCCAACAATCAATCACAGAGTTCTAGCGATTGCCTCTTACAGACATGAATCACAGCAAACTTTATTGGCGTCACTGCTAAACATCTAAGCTATATCTGAACAGACTGAAAAACAGTTTATTCATATATAATGCTGACATGACAAAATATGTTATTTGGACTAATGTATCAAATGTGTTAACAAAAGGTATAAATATTGCAAAGGGATAATCGGAAGCCTTAAATATAAGGGTATACAACACCCAAACGAAATGGAACAAACAGACAAATAAACAATGGTAATCAAAACATTCCATAGAAAACTTAATATTTTATTACCGAACACAATTTAATAGGTAAAGTGTCATCAATATTGGCCAGAGTCAACATTAAGACCGCTAGAAGTGGGGAACATAAAAGTACAGATGATGTATGAACAAGAGCATACAGTCTATGTATATAGGATGATAAAACTGTTAAATAAAGCGGTAAGGACTCTATTTAACTAATAAGACATAAGCAATAGTAATTAGCATTTACCTATTATATTTGGTGTTTGTGTGACATAGTAGCATTACAATTGTGAATAAACCAACTTGACCATTGGTTTTGGGACATCATAAATTGTACATTGGAATCCTTAGGACAAGGAACAATCATTTTGAAAAATATGCTGCCACGAGACATCTGAATATATTGATATCATTAAGACCCGGTTTGGTTTTACATTTTTTTGTAAAAAATTATCATGGTATACAGATTAGACAGAAGTAGGTCTGCAATGATTTTAACTTATTCAGTAAACCAATGTTTAATGGTTGTCAATATTTTGCAATTGCTGATGTTAAGATTTTACAAGTACTAACTACTAAACATATTTCATTTTTTTCTTTCAACTGATGAATGATACATCCATGAGAATTACACCTGTATCTTCTTTTTTCTTTATTTCCAGGCTAAGTCTGAGAGGACAGTCCATCATTTCCATTTCACACAATGGCCTGATCATGGCGTTCCAGATAAAATAAAGCTAGTAAGCTTTTACAGAAAAGTTAAGCGCACCAAAACAACTCTAAATGGTCCATTGACTGTTCACTGCAGGTAAATGACTAATCAAAAATAAATACTATTGGACAATGTTTTGTAAGGAAATCGACATTTGTGGAAAAATGTTAGTTGCTAATTAAATGCCAAATACAACCGAAGAAGTAATCCATCCAGAGACACAAGCAACATTTTGCACAGGACGTAAAACGAAGACGAACACAACACATTAAACTACAGTAACTGACACCAAAAAAAAAAGAAAAAGAGTCGGTAGTGAACCCAGGTGCTCACGAACAGATTTTTAGCAATATGTTTGTGAGTCTTAGATCGTAATATATAAGTTAAATAATATGTTGCTATTCAGAACAAAAGAGGTTTTATTTGCATTACTATCGTATTTATTATTAATTTAATTTTTTGTGAAAATCCGATGTTGTCGTGTTATCTACGGGAATTACCATTCATAGAACTGGAGATTCCGACGTATATTTGGAGTGTCTGATCTTTGTTGTTATATAATAACATATTTTTCTCCATATGCCATTTGTTGTACTTTATTTCACTTATCTATATACCTTTATCAAGCTTAACAACATGTTTAAGTACAAATGGGACCAGATATAAATATACCTTATTAATAACTGATAAATGTATAGAGCTATACCATTATTATTATTATGTATAGAGATTTATTGTATGCCTTTCAAAAAGCAATCATTCGTCATTAAGGTATATATTTCATTATTGTATTACTTACGTATACAGTGCTGGTGTAGGACGAACGGGTACCTTCATAGCACTTGACGCCTTGTACGAACGTTGTCAGGAAACCGGATATGTAGATATTATGGAGTATGTTCAAATGATGAGAAAAGATCGAATGAATATGATTCAAACCAAAGTAAGTTTCGTTATAAAACATACATCACCTGCATTTGGAACTATATCTCAGATTGTTTCTATAGTGCATCGTAAGTATTAGTGTTACCTCATCAAAATAAAGTATGATCACAACATGATATTGCTTTACCTTACTAAAACAAGTGTTCTGACTGTGTGGTTTTTTTATTTGATCAGACTGCATACATAATACAATGCTTAAATGTAAAGTTTATCATGTAAGAATATAGCTAGATATTACACTAAGAAGGGAGGCTTGGACTCATGATACCAGTTTAACCAAATCACATTTTATTGAAGCCCTCATCTGAGCAAAGAGAGCGAGCTGTCATGTATATGTATTAGGGATGTCGATTATGCATATTGTAAGACTGATCTAAAGATATGGTATTTTTTTATTTTCATTTTATTATCTGCAGAGGGAAAAAGATATTATCATCATATAATGATTGGTTATTGCGAGAATTTGGTTGTGCTCGTTAAATGTGGTATCATATTATTATCATTCTCAATTACATACCACTCATTGTTTCTGTACTAATTCTAAACCCTTTGACTATTTAAATAAGCAAAATACATTATTTATTTTCAGGACCAATATAGAACTGTTTATGAAGCATTATTAGAAGCGTTAACTGTATCAGATACAGCCACTGACAAGCATTCATTCTGTGATTATTTAGATAGTCAGCAAAATAAGCCTATAGCAAAAACTCAAACCTTATTATGGCTAGAATTTCAGGTACATTGTACAATATATTACGTCTCTTCTAATAAATGATCTTGCTATTGTTGAAATACAATGCTACTGCTATATTTGGGCTAATGTATAAGCGTCATAGTGATATTCGGTGTTAACCTTCAATTATTTACTGCTGCATTATATATTACCAGTAGCTTTATGTGTACATCCATGCGTTTCGAAAAGCGAATAATGTACATTGTAAATGCATATTACTATACCTTCTGAAATGTTTTATTAATACGAACATTGGTAATGGACGTAGATCACGAAAAATTAAATATCGCATTTTTAAGTTATAAAGAAAGTATTTAGATGTACATGTACTGTATCTTTGTGGTGATAAGTCATATTGCACAAATGTAGCTCACTCTATTTCCTTGTTTGTTTTTTGTTTGTTCGTTTCTTTCTGTTTTCCTTTTTTCTTTTTTTGTTGGTGTTAATATGGAAATTGAATAATACTTAGAAAGTGCGTTTGAATTTTACTCAGTATTGATTTCAATTAAGGTTGTTAGTATTTTTGTGAGATCTATTTAGCGGAGTAATGTATCTAATAATATACATTGTTCCTTATTTGCAGAAATTACATGACATGAAACCAACGTATCCAGATAAATTCTTTCGGGCAGCAAAGTCGAGGGTAAACATCGACAAAAATGCTTTCCAGAATATTTTTCCACGTACGTCATGTTTATTGTTATTAATAAATTAGTCTTTGAGGTGATAATTAGGGTATCATTTGTCTGATTGGATTAATTTCCCAGCAATACTATTTTCGTATTATTTTTCATATCATTTTAAGCAAGTACTGTTTGGACGTTCTCAACACATTTAATGTCTCATTTCGCAATATCGTGAAACAAAAGAATCAAATGATTTATACAATAATATATGTATGACACACCATGTACCTCTAGAGAAACGTATGCTTGGAGAATGTCACAAACTCTGACGAAAGACCACATTATACGACTCAGAATAAACAGTATTTTACCAGTATTAGGATTTGTCGTTCTTGAATCAGCACATAACTAGTCGTGGCTATTATTCGCCTTCAGAGGTTAAACGATTGTGATCGTCAATATCGTACGAATATAAAGAATCATGTTAAACAAATGTGGTTATCATTGGCATCCGTTAATTTATCAATATTTTCAGTTCATTATTATATCATAGAGATTTCAGCAAATACAATGAATACTTAATGCAATTGATTCTGTTTGTGTGTTTTTTTTATCGCTTTCCGTTTGTCTATTGTAGATGTATTTATTGCAAATGATGTTACGCTGGATCTTTAATTGTAGCACAATCATTCTAGTACTAGGATAAACAACAACAAACAATTTGATACCCTTGTGTGGTGTGTTCAAATTACACCATAATGATGATGAAACAGACGTAGCTAAAATATAATACATTAATTTTAGAGTTACATGTCACGTTATACGTGTTTTAATTGGTTTAAAAAGTTGAGGTTATTTGTCAATGTACTGAATATAAAAATAAACTTCGTTCTCAAGCCGTCGCGTGCCGTTGTTATCGGGAGATTTTCTTTAAATGAGTCACCTTTGGGTTTATTTGAATTTATTTCCGATTATTTGCCTTATTTTGGAAAAAATGTATACATTTTTCAATATTGTAACAAAACAAGTTTGAATTAATTGATAAGGATTGATCGACATTATTTGCTCGGTTCATTCGAAATAACCTCAATCAAGTTGTACACACCCTTGCGTAACCCGCTACACGATGTGTACAACCTGATATATGTTATTTCTTCATAAACCGAATAAATATTGCGATAAATCCTTAAATGCATTTTATTCGTAGATGATAGTTACAGGCCATTCCTGATGTCGTATGAAAGATCAAGAAATGACTACATCAATGCTGTTATTATTCCTGTAAGTTTAAGTACAGCTACAAATACAACTGTAAATGCTAATCTAATTACAATATTGTTTAGATATTATAGAACATAAAAACCATTGGGACAATATTGAGAATAAATTTTGCATTTAACATATTTGAATCGTACTCACCATTGTATTAGTGTGGTAAACGTCAAAATAATCGGTTGCCGTTAAACATCAATCAATCAATAAATCAAATGACCTTTTCTTCAGAAATATTCATGACGAGAATAAGATAGCAAGCAATGAATGAGATAACTGGTATTGGTTTCCATTGGATATTGTGAGGCCATATAATGTATGGAATGTATGTTATCCTGGCAATTGTATTATTTTTAAACAAATCTTTATCTCCTAATGATAGCTAGGATTTTTTTCCCTGTTACGTTCAATGTGGTATATGTTAAGACGAACATCTTGGTCATGGCAATTTTAACTGTTGGAATATTGTTTAATATAGATAATTTAATTAATCAGATGTGTTTTTGAATATTTTCCGAAATTTAAATTTAGTCAGTTATACCTGTGTTATATTAGTTTGGTTTTAATGTAATCTTTGTTTTCTTAATGTATTTTTCTAGCCAGAATAATGAAAATCCCCCTCCTAATATATACTTATTTTTACTTGGGTGTTAATTGCATGACTTTCTTTGTTTTTGTATCAACATATAAATTGTACATTTAATTGTCAGGAATGTGTTGGGAAGAGAAATATACTTGTGACTCAGTACCCACTACAGGAGACAATAGTTGACTTCTGGACAATGGTGTATGATACTGACTCTACTGTTGTTGTTGTGCTAGAATTAATAAATGAGGTTTGTAGAGTCCTTGGTTAATCGCTTACATCGAATCCAGTAATCGTTTTCAGAAAACATGTCACCAACATTTTACGAAAAAACAGCCAAAAATAAAACAGGATCGTAGATGTTGTGGATGCTTGCATCAGTACAGAACAGAAAGTCATAGGAGAAAGAGTTGCTCGGGTTACTTATGCCATATTAATGAAATATTGCGAATTCACTGTCGCTACCGAAAAAAAATGTGTGGGATAGCGAACACAAGGCATAAGGATGAAACAATGCTCCATGATTTTGATGTATTAGAAATATTCGGTGATTAAATATTTAATGGAAGCGATACTGTTCCTTAGTTATATAATAGTATGTGCATTTCTTTATTATAATAATTCAGATAGATGATCATTTCAGTTTGAAAATAACCTTTCCTTCTCGATCGTCTTTGTCTTGACTTTGAAATAATTTTCATGTAAAAAAAAATTACATTATTTCAGAATGTTCCTCTCTGGCCAAATTATGGTGATGTACTTCACTACGAAAAATTCAACATAAGTCACAGTACAGAAAGTTCGTCATTTTCATCGGATATAACGTTGAATCACAAGGTAGGTTTAAATGTTCATTATTTACTATTTATTTATATTAGTATATCTGATAACTAATATTAGCATTATGTATTCTAATTGTTCTAAAAGAACGTCCATTGCTAAGTATAAACTGTTGCAATTTATTATTTACGAACAAGGATAATACAAATGTTCACATTTAATGCAGCTATTTCCGGACAAGCAGATTATTTTATTCGTTCAGCATGCAGTGGGCATTGTATTCTACAACTGAAATATAACTTTATTTCTGACTCCATATAATGTATTATATGATCAACGGTGTGATGAGTATATATGTTTTGATCATAGATATTTTGTGTTCATTAAATTTGAGCAAATATCAAGAGAAAAAGGGGAAAGAATAATATACAAACACTTCACAAAATTTTTTTTTTCTTGTTTGCATAATCAGTTAATATTTAAAGACGAAACGTATCTTTAAACTGGATAATGTAAAATGTGTATTCAAACATCTTTTTAAAGGGTAATTAAATACTGCAAAGAATTGTGCATATTGAGTAATACAAAATGTAAAATGTTGCCATCTACTTAATATGTTCCTTATTTGATGTAGGAGACAAACACGAATAAATCCGTACATGTATTATCTATGACTGAATGGAATACAGATAATGTACCGTCGTCAGGGAAATGTATGCTAGACCTTCTGAACAATGTTTCGTCCTGGCGAGATGAGCACCCTGGTTCAGTTACGGTCGTTTGTCGGTAAGTCTGTTTTTCTTTTTAGATAAATAAAATAAAATATCGCATGCCCTTTTCTTATAAGAAAAGTTTGAGGATACAAAAAGGGTAATCTGAATCTCTAAATTTAAAAAAAAGACAATACTATGACTAAAACAAAAAAGTTCAAAGGGACAAACAATGATCTACAAAACTCTACATTGAAAACGTCTAACAGCACGAGCCCCACTTTATTAATACTAACACGACAGAAACAACTTCAATTTCAGGAGATTTAATTATTTTTCTATTAATTCTACAGAGTATATTTTATTTAATGTGCATCCTTCCGTTCGTTAATGTTTACATTATATTAGTGGTAGTAGAGATCTTAATTATTCGTTTTATTGATACACAACATGATGAAGTGTACAAATAAATAATTTATTTCATAACTTCAATATAAAAGAAGGGCCGATGTCTTCCTCCAACAATTGTATATTAAGTTTCTAATTTGTTGTTCACCATTGTAAACAAAATAGACGAAAGTAGATGATAGAAAAATGGTATGCGTTCTCATTTTAGCAATCTTACCTTTGTACACTACTGTATTAAACATGTTGATTCAATATGTTTAATCGTCTTTGTTTGTTTACATAGTTTGTAAATTATAGGATTGGAAAAAATAAATCCAACTAGTTTCAAAATAAAAATAAATACACGGATACAGATTACAATTGAGCCATTACAGATAACTGTTTAGAAACTAGATACAGTGTATCACGAAGTACGTATCAAGTAAGATTTCAGTATGGTATTATTTCTTTCTTAAAGTGATATTTCAACAAAAGAAAAATTAGCAAACTTTCATCGGAATTGATTTCCATACACATTCTATGAGAGATTGATTTTAGTTCTAAAAATGGTTTACATTGTTTGCTTACACTAAAGTCTTATGGGAATGAATTATCAAGTCATGGTCAGTTATATGTTTTTGTATAAAAGGGATGGATGTAAGAGAAGTGGTGTCTTCGTTGCTCTCAGTCTGGTTTTAGAGAAAATAGAAATAGACGACGAAGTAGACATATTCCAGGTGATCAGAACAATACAAATACGGAGACCGGAATTCTTTCCGAATTTCGTAAGTTTTTCAATTTCAACATGTTTGCATAATTGACTTTATTATTTTACATTTCTTTTGTTGTGATTTTATGTTTTCCTTGTTATGTTTTATTTTGCCTTTATGAATTTGTAATTTTCCTTCCAATTGGTATTGATCTTTACAATATATATAAACGATCAGGATAAAAATGGGTACCGGTTGTATTAATAAAAAAGAAAACAAAAATGACCACAACAAAAATAGCTTGGCATTATGTTGATTCATGTAATCCCAATTTATATGTGTTTCCAATGTGCTATGGGAATGAGTAATGCAGTGTGTCAACGGTGTGAGATCGGATCCTGCCGAAAGAAGAACAAAATTACACCAAAAAAATAATTGTCAGCTAAAAATATCTACATCGTAACACTGTTGGATTGAATGTTCAGACGTTTGTATTTAGTAGATCATATATACAATGAAATTAATTGAGTTAGTGATTGCTGTTTTACACCAATTCAAAAATTGTTCAGCTATATCATGGCGAGAACAAGTTAATTATCAATAAGATGATAATAAGGTCCGCTTTGTTCTAGACCAACAGACTGAGTTGGATTTTTATAGTGCTAGCTCACTGAAACAACACTCAGCAGGTAGACATGTCGCTCCACTCGGACACATTATTCCGAACCAGCCAGTATTTGCTCTTTCTCCTTAATGATGCGTGCTTAGCAGAGAAGCAACAAATACAAATTTTATAGTTTTTGATTTGACCCGACCGGGTCTCGAACCCACGATCTACTGTACTCGAGGCGAGCATGCTTACCATTACGCCACCGATGCGTTTGAATTTAATTGAAAATGGAATGAATTCTACTGTGCATAATTTACAAGTATAAACCAAATGGGGCATATATTATATAACTGTCCTACATATAGAAGTATTCATACATTTTAACTGTTTCTGCTAACATTAATGTTAATAACTACAAAGTAATCGTCATTTTTTCTCTTCAGGATCAATATGAATACTGCTACCAGTATACCAAAGAACATTTAGAAGGAAATTCCATTTACGTTAATGCATGATAACAGACGCTAACAACAGCTGATCTTAAATGAAATATGAAGAAAATATACAAACTATTTATTTTGATATTCTTCAATATAAATGTATATGATAATTCTAATAGCTTGACAATAACATGACTAATGGTACTAGTGAACCAACAACTTCTTATCCTTCTGCGGCATAGGAGTTCACTCCCGATAGTTATTCATATTGTTAATTTTTTATTTTTTTACATCATTGTTTGTGTTAGTGTTTTAATCCTTTTTCTTATGGCCATTGTTTGTCTGTTCTTTTACTTTAACAACATAATTACGTGTCTTTTCCCCCATTTTCATGTGGTTATTGCATTTCGTCTACATGTAAGTACCTCCTTTTGGTATGTCCAACCTCTCTTTACCGATGAATACTTGCAATAGTATAAATCGCTTAATTTTAGTGGGGTTTGTACTCGATCTTTAGTTTTATGTGTATGTTTTGTAGATCGTTGTTTGTCCTTTTGTACATTTTCTTTTTTGCTATTGTGTTTTATGTTCTTTTTCGATATAAGGATTCTGATTATCCCTTTGGTATCTTCAAACTCTTCACACAAACCTTTGAATATACAGGCCATACATCACCAGGGACGGGAATCGAACCTGCAACTTTAATGGTGATACGCACTTATTACATACGATATATGTCAATCCAACTACCCCACGACGTCACTTATGGTAATCATGTATCAATGGCATAGACCTAAAGGGGGAAATGAGAGTGGCCAGTACATTGGGCCGCCAATAACCACTCCTAACACATTAGTGTTTATTATACGCTGTTGTTGTTTACATGGAACAAGCATTACATTCTCAAAATACAAAGCGCTAATAACATTCAATTGTGTGTTGTGCAATAGATTCACCCAGCGCTATCATTACATGTGGTCGCCTCTTTTGGATGAGATAGACTCCACTGTTTGAAAAAAGGTCATGTTTCTACCATTTGTGGTTCCTTCTAGTACACATTGCATATTATCATTTCTTCCTTAATAATTCGAAAGTATATCATAATGTTTAGTATTTATTGTACAATAGTTCTTTGTGATAACACATGTAATATCATGTCAGTAATATATCGTATATTCTGTTAATAGATGAATGATATTGTTTTTATTTGTAACCAATACGTACTGTATTTAATATAATCCGATATAATCCATCAACTAAATCTATTTGTGTGATAAAATACAATCCATGGATATGATCGTTAATTAGTGGATAATTGCATAATAAGTTGATATCAGCATTGACTGGATATTATCAAATAGTATTACAATTCAGGAATATTTTCAATTTTTGAACAGGTTATACGATACAACCTGGTTTGGGACAGTTTATGGTTAATAAACCGTGAAGCGGTTTTTGAAAAATGTAATATGTTCTAAATCAGGTTATAGAAGTATAATCTGTTCAAAAATTGAAATATTCCTGATAATTTAATTTTACAACAAATTTAATGATTCCTCGATTTAAATTACGATTATTTCATGAGACTATTTGAATTTGTCGTTCGTTTGGTGACGACACAATACCAACCCAGGTAATCAAGTATAACCAATTTTTCTCCAGGCGGATCTGCCAGTCAGATTACAGTATTTACATCAAATTCAAATATTCATGGATATTATGTCAATTTTGTATAGTTTGTAATGTCAATATTTATATTTTTTCATGTTTTTCAATCATTTTTAATAAACACTTTATATTGTTCCTAGTCGTTTTCACTGTATGTTGAGCATTGTGCCATCTGATGATCAATAATCAATTCTTCAGAATTCAGACTTGAGGCTGCACTAAGATAAATATTCATAGTGAAATTCCACAGTTCGTAGCTTTTTATTTGTTGTGTAATGATCATTTCTTCCCTTTAATGCACCAAAATGATAAATTAAAAAAAAATAATCAAATTTATTGAATATGCTCTTAATCCATAGCTTTATCAACTAATTAAAAACAAACAACACTTGTTTTAAAATGTTTTTGGCTGTTTTAATTTGTCATATTAAGCGAGATGAAACAACAAACTTGTCAACATAAACCTTGGTTGACTCTACACACTAAAGGGAAACCGTTCAGTGACAAAGTCTCGTTTTGCTGGGAATAATCTACAGCAACTGCAACGATAAATTCCGCCTGTCGTACAAACTAAGGCCACCTCTCAACACCATTTCATCTCGCTGAAACCAATAATATGACGTTCTTGCAGACATCAATACTGAAAAATAAATAAAACACAGCAGTATTTTTCCTATGAAAAGGGTAAACTGGGAAGGGTGGATTTTGTCTTTCCTAAATTGCTTCATCGACTGACAGCGCATGAATGAATACCAACGGAAAATGTATTCAGCAATACGATGTTTTCGCGCGGAAATGAAGCACGTGAAATAAATGTTCATTATTCAGGCAGACCGAAATTACAAAGTAGAAATCAAATGCTCCTTAAAAGGGAGATGTAAAATGTAGAATGAAATAAAAAATGTGGACTTTATGTATCAATTCAATAAATCAATTTAATATTATAACATTAAATTATATTATTGAATCTGCTCTTAATCCATAGCTTTATCAACTAATTAAAACAAACAACACTTGCTTTAAAATATTGTTTGGCTGTTTTAATTTTTCAAATTAAGCGAGATGAAATAACAAACTTGTCAACATAAAACTTGGTTGACGCTACACACTGAAGGATAACCGTTCAGTGACAAAGTCTCGCTTTGCTGGGTATAATCCATAGCAACTGCAACGATAAATTCCGCCAAATTAGGATTAAGTTTGCCGCAAACCCAAACATAAGCATAATCTGCCACGAAATGTATCGCGACAAATGAAAACAGCAAACAGTAACTAATAAACAATCAACTTTAGCTACACAAAATACAGTAGTCAGCAACTCCAACTACGTGTATGACCACAACAACGTTAAACTTGTCTATTGCAATAATAACTAAAACATGTCATTATAGACAATGTGTTAGCCTGGGAAAACTTTGGCATTTGGATACAATAAAAACTGCTCAATTCCTCCTTGAATAGCATTTATGAAAATGTAATTTCTTAAAAATGTTAGGTGTGTTCTATCGGGTGTAAATAAAGCTTTATGCCCATCATCCAAATCTAAATGTTTGATAGCATACCCCCTATTTTCAGCAAGTATGATCTTACACCTCTGTTAACACGATTTCGACTCCTTTCCATTGTCCCTCCATTTAAGGAATAGCGCCTTGACGAGCGAGGTAATATGCTCAAAAATATCAGTGTGCAACCTGGTAACATGTTTTTTCATAACATACAATACAAATTTCATTCGATATACAAGTTATTTTGTGCTTCATGCACCTATGCAATTTCTCCCTACATGCATAATAAATACTCTGGGTATGCAATAAGCATTAAACATTGCATGCACTAGGGATACCATATTAAACCAATGCATTCCTGACATTCCAGCCCATAAGATCCGCATTCCCCATTCATCAAAACCTAAATTCCTTCCTGTTGGTCTCTTTTCTACGTGCTCAGCCGCATTTACAATTAATAAAGAACCAATTATCCATATTGAATCTCTACCTACAAAGATGCAATGAAAAAATCCCTAGTTAAACGTCAATAATCTTATATATTTTGAAAACACATTGGAACTCCACCTTCCGAGTTTCTTAATTTCATCATCTGATTTTCCCATTAATGATGCTGTGGTCGCAGCCCCAATTCGAAATGAATTAGTATTATATTCCTCGTCGTTCAAACCTATAAACCGCATAGCCTTTTTTAACATTGATGACACTTGATATAGAGACAGAGGTTTCCCATTTAAATGGCAAAAAAGATTTCCTTCACTGTTGGACCTTACATCCAAATAACCCTGCATGTTAGAAATTGGACACACTGAATCATTTTTATGTTTAAAAACTTCCAAATGAGTTTTGTGACCTAATTGATCCGTTTTAGAGGATCGCAATGTTACATGCATAGTATTTCTTTCAGATGTTATTAAAAGATCACTACGACACAATATATGCCTCACAGATTCGGGAAGCTCGCCTACCCTTAAAAGTGCAAAAAACGCTAGAGTATATGCAGTCGAAAAAAGTGCTACTTCTTAAGTGGAAAAAGCAATATGAGGTAGTATTTGTACAATATTGCTTAATAAATCTAAAGTTATTAGCTTCCTACAATCGTCACGTTTTTCTAGCCTTTGCATTCCGTTAAACATTTTTTTCTTAAAATGAAAGAATCAGTTATGTCATGAAAGCCGTTCATATTCAAGTAAAAACTAGTATCAGACATGTAAGACTTAGCCGTAGAAGGTGAATATTTGATTTTTTCCAAAAAGGCTACAACATTAATAACGTCAGACATGGAAGATGGCCATAGCCTAGGAAGATTATATTGATATCTAAAATTTTCAAATGTTGAAACGGCATTTTGGTATAAGTTGGCTGTATTACGGGCAACTGAATTCTGACACAATTTGTTTACTTCTTCTCTAAAAGGTTCCAGAACTGTAAAGGTACTTCCACCGGGTACTTGTCTGCATTCGGAGCTAGCTCTCTGAATTTCGGAAAATTACCCCAAAATGCATCAGCTATTAAGTTGTTTTTTAAGCCAATATGACTAGATTTAATGTTAAAATTATTGATAAGTGTTTGGTATACTATGAACCTTAATAATTTTAAAACTCTTTCACATTTTGACGTTCTGAAATTCAAAATGTAAACAACACCCATGTTATGAACGTGGAAATTGATTTTCGTTTAATGAATCAAATTTCCCCACAACATAACTGCAAGAGCAATTGAAATAATTTCCAAAGTTCCAAAGTTATATCTTCGAACTTTTCCATTGTTCTGGCCAGTTTAAGACACACCACTCTCATTGCCAATAAATACCACAACCCTTTGATTTATCTCCTGCACTATCGGTAAAAAGTTCAAATTCATCATTTGAAATCCAAACCTCATCCATAAAATATGAATGTCCGTTAAAATTTTCCAAAAAATATTTTCAAGCTAAAAGGTTTTCAAACATACCTTTATTTATCCAAATGAAATGGAAAGGACAATGTGCCTTAGACATTGCCATAAACAATTGCCTACTGAAAGCTCTGCCACTTGGTAGTGCTCTAGTACAGAACGACAATAACCCATACAGTGATTGTAATTGTTTGAGTGTAACCTTTTTAGCAAAGGCAACCTTTTTGATTTCTTCTAACAATTTTCTTAACTTATCTACCGGTATTTTTATCATCATTTTTTCGGTATCTATTAACAAACACAAATATTCCATGCTTGTAGTAGGACTTTCAGTTTTTTCATCTGCAATAAACTGTTACAAATTTTGCTAAATGACGCCATTAAGTCAGCACATTCATTTGTGTGTGGGCGACCGACAAAGAAGAAGTCGTAGAGATAATGATCTGGGTTATTTGAATCTTGATCTTGACTAACTAGCCAATGAAAAAATTTTGAAAACGTTTCAAATATTTGACATGACCCCGCATATCACATAGGCAAGCATTTGTCTATGTAAAATTTATCTCCGATTTTATAACCAAGCAAGTCAAAATCGCCTGGGTAACATGATACTAACCGGAATGTTGATTTAATATCCTTCTTACCAATTAAAGCTCCTTGCCCAAGTTTCTGAACTAACGAAACGACGTTATCAAAAGAAGAGTAATTAACTGATGTGAACTTTTCATCAATAAAATGATTCACACTATTATCTGAGGGATATAATAGATTTGTTATTAAGCGAAATCCTCCGGGTTTTTTTTTGGAACTAAGCCAATGGGAGAACAACGCAAAATGGAAATGGGGCGAACGTTGAAATGCCCTGCTATCCTACCCTTCAAAATGTCGTCTTTAACTTTGGAAATTGCGACATCAATGTTAAACAAAACAGATTTTAGATTGTTTGTGTCAAGAGGCATTCTTGGACCATGATAGTAAAGTTTGAATCCATTAGTGAAACCATCTAACAACATATTTGCATCCTCCTGATTTGTGTAATTCTTTAAATTCAAAGCCAATCGATTAACATTTATTGGTGAATAATCTAAACTCCAAATGTCATATCTGTGGATAGACTGGTCTGAAACGAAATAATTTTAACAGTCAAGGTTAATTTGGCAAAGGAATGCGCATATTAGTTTTGAACTTTGGATAATTAAAATTAGCATTTCTTGGAGAACTTTTCCTATAGCCGGTTGCTAAAATGCATTAATGTTATTTCTAGCAAAATAAGAACATAATGCAGCTGGGTGACCACCATTGCATTTTATGCAAGTATGTTTATACAGACAATTAATCCTTGTACATTGCTTCTTGAAATTGTAATCATAACAAGGTTTATGAATAATCATAGAATTGAGTATGGGTGTCCCATATGTACCTCTACCAGAGAACACCATCGATTTGTGACCACGAACGTGTAGGATCTTGCGCTACTCGCAATCTAAACAGTTGGTCATACATGTAAACCCTGTCAAATGTTGTGTCTAATGTCACTCCTCTGATTGTGACCATATATGTTAATATATCTTTTGTCATTTGCGGATGCCTATCAATAATTATTTGTACATAATTCAAAAATGCATCAGTCCACATTTCAATTGTTTCTATGCGTTTAAGTTTTTGAGTTTTGTTATTTGTTTGAACAACCAATTTCCCATCTTCAACAGCTATGCAGTTCTGAGTTTCACTAGGAACACTGAAATTACTTTTTGATAACAGAGACAAATCAATATATTGAAAGTTACATATTTTCTCCCTGAAATTTTGGGAGACAAAAATGTCTAACTCATTTGACCTTAGTATCATCAATGGTGCTTTATTAATACTTGCATTTAAATTTAGGAGCTCACCATTAATTGGTTGCTGCACATTTTGCTGAGCATCAGAATGTTGCATTTGTTGCACTTGAGGTTGTTCTGGTTGTATTGCTATTGGATGGGCTACAGGTCGGGCTACAGGTTGAATCACCGGTTGTTCCGGTTGCTGCTGTTGAATAGGTGGTTGATCATTCCCCTCGACGCTGTTACGTTGCCTCATATTATACGACACTATATTGTTGGCTCTTTGACGTTTACCTCTGGCTCTAGGCATGTATAATAACAAAAGAAAACTGTTAATTCACAGTTCAGAATTAGCACACGTATGTCTATATTGATTAATTAAATACTATTAATAATATATTAATATAAGGCAATGGTAAAACACGATACTCATCTAGGGCTACCGAATCTAATAGCTCATGCTTTACTCCTTGCACGCAATTATATGCGCAATTTAGGATGCTTGCAATATACTTTAAATATATCTTATTGTTAAATCAATAAATTAAACAAATGGATTAGACACAAGTTGTGCAACTTAGTATTGCTTGTAATATGAGTAGGCAAAAGTAGACACGCAGATAAATGTGTTAAATCACTAAGAACTAAAGTATATTTAAAGTTACCAACTGTACCGCTTATACGGGAGAAATCTCGTTAAATATATGTGTATTTAAATTACAAAGTAATATGTAAACAACTTACGTATTATAGATCGATTCTAAAATATAATTCATATACAACATGACATTTCAGCTTGCGAAATTATAAACATTACTTAAGATAAAAAAAAACAAAAGCAAATTCCATAACAAATACATTATTCAGGCAGACCGAAATTACAAAGTACAAATCAAATGCTCTTAAAAGGCAGATGTAAAATGTGGAATGAAATAAAAAATGGGGACTTTATGTATCAATTCAATAATCAATTTAATACTTAGAACATTAAATTATAATCATTTTAAAAAATAGCCCTTTTTCCGATTTATTACCCGTTTTGTGTATAATTTAAGTTGCTGTTAATTATTTCTTTTCGAATATTTATTATGTGGAATTTTGTTTTTGATTTTCAAGTTTTTTTTTTCAATCTTATTATCTATCATATTCCTGAGTTAAAATTGCCAATTTTATCTATTCTCATACTTTTTGTTCTCCTTTTCAATGTACGATGAACTATTTATAGACAAAAAATCTTAGGTTGAAATTCCAAAAGGAACATAAAACAAACTTGTGTTTGTCCAGGATATCCTCTTCCGAAAGTGTCGTCGGCGTATACAGAATGTATAATTACCAAGTGAATTGTGAATGCCTATTTTACATAATGTTATTTACATGTACAAAACAATATTGTTATGGGTCTTGTCGCCGGGGAGAACAACTTATTTGTCATGTATGAGAGACGGGTGTTTAGAAACATTTAGGTCTCTAAATATTGATGTAGATCCAGTGATCATAGACCCATTGAGTTTTTTGTAATTCTAATTTGTATCAGTGACCCAACACTCTTCACACATTCGGAAAGAATATATCTAAGTCCTCCTTTTCACGTTTTGTACATTGTCTGGCATAATCCTCGACGGAATCCGTAAGAATTTTAAAGTTCAAACTCGCATTGAAAGGATCGAATGAACAAGTTCATTAAAATGCTGGTAGGCAATACCATTGAAATTTAAATATGTTTGTATATCATGGATAACATAATACCTGCATATCATCCACATAAAAATTCAATCTGCGTGCAATTCATAACATGCTTAAATGTACGGGTGCTACTTCAGATATAGTATATATTTCATTTTCGGGGGCTGTTGATAAACTAGATAAATACACAAAACGTACATATTTAAGCGATTTTATTGATACAGGGACATTTTGCGAAACGTAACATTTTTGCGGGAAAAGTAGCGTGAAATTCTTATCTCACCCACGGATTGAGACAAGGATATCTCACACGGCTAAAGATAGGAACTGTGCTGTCTCATTAGTGAGAAAATATTCTCTTTTATAATCCCAAATTTTACGTTAAAATTTGTTATGATTACTGAAACCACAACCTATTGTGACGTATGTTCCATCATGATCGCTAAACTCTCTGTCAATGTTTATTGTGTCACTATCAATAATACTTATCGAGTCGGTGATTGCAATTGGATCAAGTAAAGAATTATTACCTGTACGATTATCAAAATGTGTCGGTTTATTAATAACTTTAACAAAGCCATTGATGGACATAATATCCCTAATATTTGTAGTAATATTAGCCATAACATTTATGTTCAAATCACCCAAACATATAATATTACAATTCTCGTCGAGAGCTCTTTTTAGCATAAAATCAAAATACTGCCAATAATATGCAGGTGCTTGTCTCACTGACTGGTAATTTATGTTAATCAGTATAGACTGAAATTTAGTTTTAAGTTCAAATCACATACACTCTAGTAAATCACCGTGTTCTAAATCATGTCTACGTACAACATTAACAAAACTTTTATAATAGATAAAATAATACCAACCCCACTACAGTTCCTGTCCCTCATAATGGGAACCTCAAAATCCGCTAAACTTATGTCAGCATCACTTATACTTTTATCTAAATGTGTTTCCGTAAAAATATAATATCAAAGTCTTCAACTATATCTATAATATAACTTAATTGATTTCGCAGACTTCGTATATTCGCATGAAAAATAGATAATGTGTTTTCGTGAGAGACTGGTGTGTCATGTGGGCCTGGGTTCGATTCAATATCCCCACAATCAATAAACTAAATAATAATAGATAAGATAATAGTATATTATAATTAGACTTATATTTCACCAAAACACCATGACATAGCATATCTTAGGTATAACAAATACATATCCGACCTTTCTTGAACAAATCATACTAATTTTATTATAGAACAGCCCTATTGTTACTTTGTATGATACACTATCAACCATTATCAAAAGAAAATGTTTTGATTAGGTTTAATAAATAAGGCTGTGAAAAAATATGTGTACATGTATAACAGAATGTTTTAAAACAAAAACGTGTTATATGATCAAGATAGTAGTGAAGCAAAAATTGTAAACAAAGCAAAAGATATATGTACAAACTCAAGATTATGGCAATGCTTCGTACGATTGTCGTTTTCTTAAGTAAGAAATTATTTTATTTACAACAAGAGACAAAATAAATAAAAAGCATGGTATACGGGCTGTCTCTAATTCTCTTCATCACCACTGAGGACTTCCCCACCCAGTCTGTATATATATATTGTATGTTTTTGACAACTAATGGACTAGAACGTTCAGTTTCCTTAACAAGGACATAGCCATCGTGTGACCAAAAATAATGTATCTTCCGGCCTACACGCAAAGTATTCAATCTTTTCAACAGGTCATATCTGTGTCTGGTTAAGTTTTCACTTATGAATCTTTTATCTACATGACCTTTTAGTTCTTTCTTTTAAATAAAAACCATGTGTCTCTGGCGATAAATAAGGAAGGGCACAATTATTGAGATCTTAACATCACCGATTTCACAAATTGGATGAGATCTTCCAATGTCAGTAATATTTAGCGTGATTCTTGGTTGGTTTTTACAAATACCAAGGACTAATGAGTCAGTGTCAATAACTGTTTTCACGACATTGTTACCATTCGTGTGTACTTTAAATTGATGAACCTCAAGCTCGATCTTCTTGAATACTGCTCTTGTTCTTCTAGCCTTTTTTCTAGATTATTTAATTTACTTTTCATTGAACTTATCTGATCTTATTGTTCTTTATTTTGAATATCTTGAAGAATTAATGCATCTTTGTTGTGCTGGATGGTTTCTAGGTGAGGTTGCTTTCATTCATCCACTATTTTAGCTATTTTTGGTTTAATAAGTAGCATGACCTTTTCACTTATCAATGGAAAAATTGAGTCAATAAACTCTTGATTCTTAAGAGTGGCACAGATAACCTGACAGATGCAGAATGGTTTCACTTTGAACAGCAGTTGAAAGGGCCTGATCTGTACTGACAATGTTGCTGACAGACAGATTCACTGATCAAAGGTGAACCAAAAGTAGAAAGCCTCGCTTGATTATCGAGATGTTGCGTAGAGGGCGATGTATGATCAGGACTACTTTCAGGTTGATCTCTTTTATTACTAGCCTTGGGTGTTTGAGATACAAAACTGACAAGCTTGGATTGTTTGTCTTTGTTTACCTTGTCGGCCATTTCGAGATTTATTCGCCTCAACAAATATATGAATATATGTTTGCATAGGATCGTCAGAATGTTACATGAAATACCTATAGTTGTCTAATACATTTTTTTATCTCTTGTTTACTCTCTGTTTTTTTTCACGCCTTCATGCTCAAGGGCAGGTAATCTCCGATCAAGTTACGTTTTAAACGAACGAAAATATTTGGCTAAGGTCAGAACGCGTTTAGAGTAATACGGTCGAATTCTATGATTGTATCAGCCATTGCGATTTCTACTTGTTCAGCATAATCCTTAAGTCTGTTCGAAACATTTTTGTTCAAGAGAACGAACATATAACTCATTTATTGTATTAATTTTGGGAAACATTACATATATCAAATGCATTAATGAAAAGTTCAGATTTTTTCGGTTCGATTGATTTAATTATTATAAAGAATATAGGTTTTGGATAAGTGTTCTTACAGTTTGTAATCTTACTATGATTATATATCTGTTGGATCTCTTCTTTTGACGTTATGCTAATATCAAACGACATCCCACATATGGTAATGTCAACTGACTAATCATCGACGAACCTTCAAATCCTGAGGTATTAATATCCAAGATGGTAGCTTCTATTGATCAACTGTACCTTTGATATTTGTGTCGATCTGTTGTCTTTGACACAAAGTTGATGACCGATTTGATTTATGTGCAATAAGTGGGTTTTCAACTTTCCAAACTGAATGCACGAAATGAAATATGTAGTGCGTTTGCGACAACATACTATATTACAGATACGACGGAAGCAGTTAAGCTAATTGTGAAACTATGCTGAGAGCTGTTGTCAGATTGGTCAGTAATTTTACTGGGTGTTTGGACGGTGTGATGCGCTTTGTTTTTCATTTTATTCTATGAGCTTAGAGTTTAACGCCACTTTCAACAATATTTCAGTTATATCGTGGCGGTCAGATTTATTGGTAGAGGAATCCGGAGAGAATCACCGACATGTCGCAAAAGGGATATGTGATGATGCTAAATTTGAGTACATTTTTGTATATGATAAAAAAAAATTAAGACTTAAAGAAATGTAATTTTAATGAGACTGTGCGTTTTGTACTTATCTTAGAAAAAACCTCCCACGAAGACCCTTTTGTAATTTTTTTATTCTTAGAATAACCAAGAAAGATCTTATCTAATTTAAGACACAATGATCTCATGAAGACGAAACGTTTTTGTGGTGCATTTTCTTAATTTTAAATATCTCTTTATAAATGATTGACATTGTGACTATATATGAGTTCAAAATAACAAACATAAATATTATTGCATAGCGAATGGTTTTAAACCTTAAAATAACAATATAATTAGATCCTAGAAAATAGTTTTCTCAATGTATATCATCGCTATTATATATAGGAGTGCAAATAACATCATTCCTATGTACATGACAGGGTTAATTACAAATGATTTTCAAAATTCATTCAATGTGACCAGTGTCATCTGATTTATAAACTGGCATAATGTTAATTGCTTAATTCGAAATACTTAACTACCACTATGGAGTTGTACATTTTATGTAAGGTCGAATGGTCAGAAAATTAAGTATACTCTTAGTACAATATGATTTTTAACGAACATCACTCTTGCGAATAAAACGAATATTATAAAATTAAATACATTTATACATTAAAATGTTCAAGATTAGAGCGTTCTTCATAACAACGTTCATGATTACCCAGTTATATGTGCGGATTAACATTTAACAACACTCACATGACCGCATCTTTTCACAATAGGGGAGGTCTGTGCCTGTAAATTAGCTTAACCACGATACTTATTATTGAAGTGCCTGTATCAATCCAGAAGTGAGCGGTTTTGTATTTGTACGTTAGGACTATCGACTTTGCCTCTATGTTTTTTCACACAATTTGCATTAACGAACAACAATGTTGTAAATAATAGTATAATGTTGAAGATACATGAACTCATTTATACCAATTTATACATGGCATGCATATTTATATTTAGATGACAGTTATAGACCATGCTTGATGTCGTATGAAAGATCAAGAAACAACTATATTAATGCTGTTATTATCCCTGTAAGTCTTTGTTAATTCACAAATGAGTTCAAATTCTACATTACATAGTTTGCATAATATCTTGTTCTCTGTATATTGTTAAAATCACACACACACAAACCAACACACACACACACACACATATATTTAGATACGATAACGTAACCCTCATTCCACTTGTGCTCCATTTAGGGTTACGAATCGATCTCATTCAACGTATGGGAGCAAATTAAAATTATCGTTCCGGGAGTATTTCAACTTTCTTTTTGCATATCTGGTCATAACTTATTATTCCCAACAATTTCTAATAATGGTGATACGAAATAAATGTTACAATACCTGTTTCTATCTTCAAGACCGGTTTCGTATTTGAAAATTGTTACTTGTCCGCCATAACACCTTTCATAGATTCTCGTGATGGGCGGGGCCTATCCATGTATGGATCTCAATGCCAAATATGGAAAACTTTTACTACGAATTTACTACGAATCGATCCAAATAAAGATATTTCCAAAACGAGGCAAGTGCACGTGAAATAGCAACTTGTAAACAAAATGTCGGACAGAAAGAATATTTCATGCATTCAATTTTTTAGATGGATATAAGTCTACCATGGATTGATGCAGCGTTTACTTAACACCTCAAGGTTTACCTAAATATATTTATCTTTCCAACCACTTACAACGGAATTAGGATAAAAATCCGTCCGGTGTGAATCACTACGGGCGCTGCTCCCATACGTTGAATGGGACCGATTCGTAACCCTAAATGGAGTACAAGCGGAAAGAGGGTTACGTTATCGTATCTAATATATATTTATTAATATTAGTGTGTCCATCTACTTGCAAAACATGCATGTATAAAACAGGACTTGTCATCAAAGTTTGCAAGGGTTGAGCATGACGCATCAAATATATAACTTATCCGTCGGAAGTGACTGATAAACTGTATCACATAATGTTGTATCGTGTACACCTCGCCATCAACGGGAATCGAACTCACAATATGTGTGGTGTTATGCACTGATTGCACATCAAGTTGTAAATCCAACTACCATACGACCACGATGGCCCCACTCACTAAATAGGTTAGTTTATAGGTGTTTAATTTCATACTTTCAACAATATTTTAGATGTACCATGACGGCTACTTGTATACGTCGGTTCCGGGATACTAGTATTCAGATAATACAGTCATGTCACTTCCATCACCACGTGACTAAAATCTAGGCATCTCTTGTTCAAAATGGCCTGTTGTCTTACAACTTTGTCTGAAATGGGATAGAGGTTACATATTTTTCCAGATTGGGTTTCTTCCTGCTGTCAGATTTACACCCCGGAACCATGCACCAATATTTGCTGGATGTACTTTTGAGATCGTTTTCCTCGATCAATTCCTACCTGCAGTGTCTACTGCTAAAATTCCTAGATTTTTTATGAAGTCACGTGATCGGTGGTAAGAATTCTTCCTCCAAGTCAGGGGAACGTCTTATCACAGAATCGTCGCATTGGAAGAGGAAACATGAGTACAACCATAAAGCTACAGGTTATCACAAACCACAAATAAAAAAATAGCTGTTGCTTCTTATTTTGTTTTTATGTAAAATGAGCTTATGTATTCAATGTCATTGAATGCAATTGCTTTTCTTTTCTACTATTTTAGGAATATGTGGGAATGAACAAATTTCCAGTAACGTAATATCCACTGAAGGACACTGTTGTAGATTTCTGGACAATGGTTTATGATCATGAATGTTCGGTTGTTGTTATATTAGAGTCAGTGAATGAAGTAAGTTTTTCTTTACCATGATGCAATAAACACAGTTTTTATGAACACAAAGTTGAAATAAAATGAAATTTTCCTGACAAAGTGGTTGCAGGAGAAACATTTGAGCCATGTTATTTTTAGCAATTTTAAAACCAATCTTTTTCGATATGTTAATATGATTCCCAGCTATCGGATGTCCATTAAACAAATCAATAAGACTATCAGTGTTCACAGCTGTAAAAAGTATCACAATATATTTGTAAATTTCCATTAAAAGAACATATTTTTATTAAGTAAAATTCATTTAGGAATCGGTACCAACTATATACAATTGTAGTTGTCTCATGACTTGGTTCTCCGTATATATGTGCCACAAATGATCTGGTTCTTACCTCAACCACGACGAGTGCGACTAGTGGAGCAGGAACTTATCCGAGTTCACAGCTACGCTTCCGTATTTTTACAATTGGCCATTGTGTTGTGTCTTCCCTACAATTTACGTATTCTGATTGTACCCCCCCCCCCAGGGGAAATGTATCTTCAAGCTCCACTTAATAATATGCGTATTAAACGTATGAAATGAAACAAATACGTGAAGGCTAAAATGCAGTTATCAGTTAATATCCTTTATAGGATCACCCATGAAAGCGTATCTGCTTATATATTCCAGCTATTCAATAAAAATTGATAGTTCTGCAACAAGGCAGTAATGTATGTGACAAACAACAATCTAATATACGGAAATTGAAACGATAGCATATACCTATAATAATGTTTGCATGTTTACCAGCGATGTCTGTCTTAGAAGAGTAGAGCTACATTAGTACTCGTAGAACACAGTACGAATTTCAATGTATAATACAGCTTTTTAACCCATTCTATGTTTATATCAATCGCTTTCAAGCTGGATCGATTGACTGGCATAGTTGTTGCTTTTTTTAAGAATTACGTTTATAATTAAAGGGTTTGAATGGCCATAATTTGGAGATTTAGTCAATAAAACGTCGTCTACATTTCAGTTTTATAACTGGGTCAAGGTCGTCAGAAAATAACATGTCAGGATTTATTGTTATTATTTATTTCCAATATATCTTACCATTTAGTGATTGGTAAATATATTAAAAACAAACGTGTGATACTGTTCTGAACCTGGTTGCATAATAAATATATCGATATTGTTTAATAATTTCATATATTTGTGTAATAGAATTGTTGTTTTCCCTTTTCTCCGATATTTTTTTAATTGGATTTTGGAACTCTACCGAAAGTGTTATATTTTCTGTTTTTTTTTATTTTTTTTATTTTCAGAATATCCCTCTATGGCCAAACAAGAACAAACAACTGGAATTCGAAGTCTTCAAGATCGGACAAAGTACTGACAAGTCTCACGATTCATTTAACGTGATCATAAATCATAAAGCATTACAAAATTATTATGATAATATATATTAGCAGTTATTGTTATTATGATTATTGCATTTTAAATATATTGTATTTGCAATTCTTTTAACCATAATAATATTTTGTTAAATAGAATCGGACTAGAAATATGAGTTTTCTTTAAGATACAACGCCTTAAATAATACATTCAATACATACATACATTGATTGATTGATTTGATTGGTGTTTAACTTTAGTCAATGCATAAAGAATCATACAACATGATAAGGTAAATGATCTTCTTTAGCTGACCAAACTGTATTTAAGAATTACTTTCTAACACTAATTCTGTTATTTTTCTCCACTTAAGAGTCGCCTTCTCGTTTCTCTTCTTTAAGGATGCCATTCATTTGGTGAAGTCAGTATCTTATATCATACAATACTGGTTTGATGTGTTTGAGATAATTCTGTTCACAATTTCTAAATAATATTATATATGAAAAATATTCTTTTTATATATATATATATATTAAAATCAAACGTTGTAAAAGAAGGAAAGGAAATAATAATATATTAGACATTCATTCAAATTATACTTGTAGTAACGTTAGTGATCTCCTTTGCTTAGATAGTATAAATGCATATGAAAATCTTCAACAAGAAAACCGAAAGGCCTATACAGAGTAACCTAACATCGGCCTACGTTACCTATGTCTAAAGGGGATGGAACATGATGTTGCATTAATATTTAAAAAATGTAGATTTTAATAATAAATATGTAAGACTCAGATCCGTGTACGGCCTCAGATCCGTGTCCTTCCCTCAAATACGTGTCCAATCATTACGTCATACTCAGATCTGTGTCCTCCCAAATCGATTTCCCCTCAGATCTGTGTCCTTCACTTTGACAGAAAAATGACGTCATAATAATTGACAGTTAATAACGTCATTTGAGGTTGGCATTTGGAAAGATGGCGGAATCGGACAGTATACATGATGACGGCTATGTTTTAGCAGCAAAAATATTTTTGTAATCAAGGATATCAATTCTAATTTTACTTTCGAACTAAATAGATATCAATTAAGGCCATGTCAATAAATTATCTAATCTGTATGTGCCTGTGATAATTCTTCTTTTACATTGCCAGATAGAAAACAAATAATGGTATGTTCATGGTATGTACTTGATCTTTTTTAAAATGGTGTCATGCTGGTATCAGCAAAATTACCGATCACATAACTAGATTTTATTTGATTTTGATTTCTGGTGTTTTAACGCCACTTTGAACAATATTTCAGCTATATTATGGCGACCAGTTTTAGTGGTGGAGGAAGCCGGAGTACCCAGAGAGAACCACCGACCATGGGAAAGCAACTGGTAAACTTTATCACTGTGAGTCGAGTGCACCTTTTTTGTAATTTACAAGATGTGGTATAAATGTCCATGAGACAACAGTCCGTAAAAAAGGGAAAATACAAAAATATCATATAGAGAAGGTCTAATAGGTACAGAATTAGGAATAGAGGACACAGATCTGAGGAGATATATTTTTAAAGGACATAGATCTGACTATGACGTCAGAGGACACAGATCTGAGGAGATATGTTTTTGAAAGGACATAGATCTGAGTATGACGTCAGAGGACACAGATTTGAGGGGACAAGGCTGATGACGTAATGATTGGACACGGATTGGAGGGAAGGACACGGATCTGAGGCCGTACACGGATCTGAGTCTTACAAATATATCCATGTGAGTTCCGAAACACTGATTACTGGTCGGATGATACACACGGGAATAATAGTTCACCAGGAGAGGTATCAACCCAGTGACTTTAATAAAAGATCGAAATCTTCATTAGTGCACACTACATCTTTTTGAATAGCCTTCATCGGGTACCTTAAAGTCCAAATTTGATCACATTCAAGTCATTTGCAATGTCACGTTTCACCTTATTATTTATTAAAAGATAAATTACGGTTAGTTCGTTTATCAAATGTTGACCTCTTAGGAATTTCATGATGTAGACATACTTTCTTCGAGGCGAGATGCAAATTCTCAGAAAAACATGGTAATATGTATGTATCATATACAATACTATCCTCAGGGACTGTTAAAGATGGATTACCGGGGAATAGAAATTGGACTGTGAGTGTTTGCTTGAAATGTTTGATGTGTGCCACAGGAAAGTACAATACCTCTACCATATGCCATTATATCTTGTATATCCTACTGAATTTATATTCCCACCCATAGGGCCATACAAGTGCCACCGTTTAACTTATCAGATACAGTTTTTATATAAACAAGTTCCCGTCATGACTGAAGCTGAAATACTAAAAACAATCAAACGTCAAAAAAAGGACTGCTTATTTGGAATCTCACATTTCCTGCACAAAGCAATTGTTCCATCATACCATACCCATTATCTCCTTTTGTACTTCTGTAAATCCCAAATGCTCATCCCAATTCTACCGTCTGAACTATATGGTGCTTCATAATTAATGATTTGTCTATGTATCTGCAATAGGAATCCCTTGACATTACAATAATGCAACATACATATATTATATACATGGGAAGAACGATATCAAAGCTGTGGATGCGATGATTATGGATGAATGGAATAAAACGAATGTTCCTACATCAGAGAAATGTATGTTATAACTTATCAACAGAGTTTCTCGCCGCCGTAAGCAACTCCCTGGTTCTGTGGTGGTTGTTTGTAGGTGAGTTCAGTCGAATGAAATATCGTATGCTATTCAATTTTTACTCATCATTTAAGCCACCAGAGGTAGTTTATTATGTTATGTTGGGCATTTTCTCCTATCTGTGTTGATAAAATACGAGAAGATTTGAATCAATTGTTTACATTCTACTTTCTTCGCCATGTTTCCTATATATTAAAGGGCATTGCACTAAACAATACATAGTACCAAAGAGCAAGTTATGTCCGTTACTTTGTCGCACATGTAACTACTGAAATGTATTTTATGTAATATTTTTGTCATAATTAAAAGGAATGGTTGTGACAGAAGTGGTATCTTTGTTGCCCTCAGTTTGGTTTTAGAGAAAATTGAAATGGATGATGAAGTTGATATATTCCAAGTTGTCAGAGCAATGCAAATAAGGAGACCAGAGTTCTTCTCAAATTTTGTAAGTTTTTATTATCAAAAGGAAATATAAATAGTGATCGTCAACAATTCCATCAATATTAACTACACGAACAACTCCCTCTCATTTCAACCAACAGAAAACAACAAAGTAAAAACCACGACATTGTGTTGAAAATCGAGATACTGGATTGGAATGTGACAAGCAATTGCGGTATTAAGCCACTTCATGTGATCTCAACCCCCATTTCTGATATTTCATCAACGTTATTTCAATATTACTAATAGGCAACTGCTAATGCAACAACAACAACAAATAAAGAACGAACAATACAGAAAAAGTAATCTAAATTATTTAAAATATTTATTTACAATTGTATCAAAGATGCTTCTTCTTTCTTAATGTTATATTAGAACGAGCACAAAACTGTGTCTCATCATGTAGAAGGAAGGAGTAAGTTGGATGTTCGTAATTATTATGAAAACAAACACACTTCCCTGTTTATACAAATATCAGTTTATCAGTGTATCATATAATACATTTTTAGTGTTATCTTTTCATACAGGTTCAATGCTTTTGTGTTGCCCTTTATAGAAATTAAATCTTCAATACGGATGTTTGACATTGCATCCAATTTAAACAATCCTGTATGACAATATTTCAGTTATATCGCGGATGTCCATTGTGTTGATGGAGGAAACCGGAGAAAACCAGATACATGTCGTAAGTCACTGACAAACAATATCACATAATGTTGATTCGAGTACATCTAGCAATGTGTGGAATTCGAACTCACCACTTTAGTGGTGATAAGTACTGATTTCACAGGTAGATGTAAATTCAACTACTATATGGTCACAACTACGACAACTCCATGGCATGGAATTCTAGCATGATAACTACCATTAAAATGTACATTGTCTCCAGTTGCTAAAATCATGCTCAATATCAACAAAATTGTCCTTATCTGCAGATTACGCTGTACCAATTGAAGACGAATATCATTTATCGGTCCATATATTTTAATCATTATGCATTCTGGTTCATTATACCGGATTTATTGAAAGTTTGTAATGCAATGAAAAGTGACGGCAGTTCCTTATCGCCATTGCACAAATATTGGTGACCAAAATTTATATACGTCGTGTTTGTCGTCTACCTTGTAGTCATAATAAAATATCCTGCATAGACAATTAGAAAAAATCAGTAATCGAAATCAAATGTTATGATATTAGCTTCACATGTTTATTGATAATGTATTGTGTAATTCGGGTGCATATGTCATCCATGTGACATAATAATAATTACATGATGTTGATCTTTTAATGTCCACTTGAACTTTAAGCTGATACTTTTAAAGGACCCCATTGGACATAAGCTGAATGGCTTTCATGTGCTATCCTTGGTGAGAAAGTTCTCAGCAGTTACAATTAGTGGATTGAAGTTTCAGTTAATGATGGCAGTTTTATGTTTTACTTTTAAATTAACGAGAAATTTTTAAACACTTGTGTATGATGTTGAAATTTTTAAACCTAAATATATTTTACCTTTTACCTTTTACCTTATGATGTAATATAAAGCTGCTGTACTATGTAATGATATTTTTAAAGTCACGTAAATGTCTATTTGGTTCTGGTAATATTGTGAGAACATTATCACTTTTCGTGCTTGCGTTAAATGTTTAATATCTCAAAATCACATCATGATACGTGCGAATTGAAAGAAGGCAATTGAAACATGTACATTTGTATTACTTTATAGTGAAGTGCATGTTATCACTTTAGGTGTACATTGCTGGCACACACGTACTGTAAAGTGTTGTATCATTTTTTGACAATGAAATGGTAATACACCCTAAATTTATCAAGTATACTCATTTGTTAGCAAAACCCAACAAGTTTAAGTAAATAAGAACATCCTTGTTGATGGAATTAATTGACAAAAGTTGAATAATTGAATTCAGTTATGTTTCTTTCAATTGCATTCCCTTTTTATTTGGTACAATTGATATAAATATATATTTATTGGAAGATGTGCTCCACAACAAAATGAAGATAATATATAAGAAAATAAGAAAACAGCGATATATAATGATATTCATACATTTGTATGTCTTCTCTATAACCTGAAGTTCTTATCATATACATCTTTATATACAGAAAATAACAACCTAAAACACAAACTTATGTTTGTCGACTAGCTCGCTGCTTGTATATGTTTTCTGAGCTGCCGGATTTATTCAATATAAATCAATTTTTACAATACAATATTATAAGTCTCAGTATACAAAAACTAAACTAAAAACCACGTTGAGTTCTCACATAAACTTACAATATACAAAATATTGTTGAATGACTAAAAAATGCACCATTCTAAGTTTGTCTCGTGGCCGACCAGGAAAAACCGTTTCTTGGAAACTTCTGTCCTTTTGTCAATGTCAGGCGAAACCAAGTGTAGGACGTCACTTGATATAAGAAAGCTCAAAAATGCATAAAAATAAAAAAATAGAAGAAAAACGACTCTCAGTCCGAAGACTGCGGCTTACAAATTTTGTAGACCAAATATGTCTAAAAATAAAAATAAGCCAAATCCGATTACGTTTGTGTAGCCAATCTCCTAACATTAAGTCCTAAATTATGTAAATCTGAACCAACTTATATATGCATATCAAAATATAATAACACGGATTATATAAACATATAATAGACCTAGAAAAATTTGATGTTCACTCAATGAAAGCAGGGCTAGAAATGACTATTCATTCACTAATCATTTAACACAATAATTTTTGGCGCCAAAAAAATCATACGCCTCCGAACTATTTCGGGAGAAGACATTAAATTCCCGTTATACTTCGTGCCACGGAAATTATTGATTCATTTGTTACATATTTACAGGATCAATACGAATACTGCTACAGGACTATTAAAAAACATCTGACCGGAGATTCGCTTCATGCAAATGTTTAACAAATATTTAGTCGCAAATGGCATTAAGGCCAATCATAATGAACGTCATTTTCTATTGTAGTCTTTGTTAACGTCATTTTCTATTGTGTTATTTGTGAACGTCATTTTCTATGGTGTTATTTGTTAGCGTCATTTTCTATTGTGTTATTTGTGAACTTCATTTTCTATTGTGTTATTTGTTAACGTCATTTTCTAGTGTGTTTTTGTTAATATAATTTTATATTGTGTTATTAGTTAACGTCATTTTGTATTCTGTTATTTGTTAACATCATTTTCTATTCTGTTATTAGTTAACGTCATTTTGTATTCTGTTATTTGTTAACATCATTTTCTATTGTGTTATTTGTGAACGTCATTTTCTATGGTGTTATTTGTGAACTTCATTTTCTATTGTGTTATTTGTTAACGTCATTTTCTAGTGTGTTTTTGTTAATATAATTTTATATTGTGTTATTAGTTAACGTCATTTTGTATTCTGTTATTTGTTAACATCATTTTCTATTCTGTTATTAGTTAACGTCATTTTGTATTTTGTTATTTGTTAACATCATTTTCTATTCTGTTATTTGTTAACATCATTTTCTATTGTGTTATTTGTTAACATCATTTTCTATTCTGTTATTAGTTAACGTCATTTTCTATTGTGTTATTTGTGAACGTCATTTTCTATGGTGTTATTTGTTAACGTCATTTTCTATTGTGTTATTTGCGAACTTCATTTTCTATTGTGTTATTTGTTAACGTCATTTTCTAGTGTTTTTTTGTTAATATAATTTTATATTGTTTTATTAGTTAACGTCATTTTGTATTCTGTTATTTGTTAACATCAATTTCTATTCTGTTATTAGTTAACGTCATTTTGTATTCTGTTATTTGTTAACATCATTTTCTATTGTGTTATTTGTGAACGTCATTTTCTATGGTGTTATTTGTTAACGTCATTTTATATTGTGTTATTTGTGAACTTCATTTTCTATTGTGTTATTTGTTAACGTCATTTTCTAGTGTTTTTCTGTTAATATAATTTTGTATTGTTTTATTAGTTAACGTCATTTTGTATTCTGTTATTTGTTAACATCAATTTCTATTCTGTTATTTGTTAACATCATTTTCTATTGTGTTATTTGTTAACATCATTTTCTATTCTGTTATTAGTTAACGTCATTTTGTATTCTGTTATTAGTTAAAGTCATTTTGTATTCTGTTATTTGTTAACATCATTTTCTATTGTGTTATTTGTTAACATCATTTCTATTGTGTTATTTGTTAACATCATTTTCTATTCTGTTATTTGTTAACGTCATTTTCTATTGTGTTATTTGTGAACGTCATTTTCTATGGTGTTATTTGTTAAAGTCATTTTCTATTGTGTTATTTGTGAACTTCATTTTCTATTGTGTTATTTGTTAACGTCATTTTCTAGTGTGTTTTTGTTAATATAATTTTATATTGTGTTATTAGTTAACGTCATTTTGTATTCTGTTATTTGTTAACATCATTTTCTATTCTGTTATTAGTTAAAGTCATTTTGTATTCTGTTATTTGTTAACATCATTTTCTATTCTGTTATTTGTGAACGTCATTTTCTTTGGTGTTATTTGTTAACGTCATTTTCTATTGTGTTATTTGTGAACTTCATTTTCTATTGTGTTATTTGTTAACGTCATTTTCTGGTGTGTTTTTGTTAATATAAATTTATATTGTGTTATTAGTTAACGTCATTTTGTATTCTGTTATTTGTTAACATCATTTTCTATTCTGTTATTTGTTAACATCATTTTCTATTCTGTTATTAGTTAACGTCATTTTGTATTCTGTTATTTGTTAACATCATTTTCTATTGTGTTTTTAGATAACATCATTTTGTATTCTGTTATTTGTTAATATCATTTTCTATGGTGTTAATTGTTAACATCATTTTTATTGTGTTATTTGTATATAAATTACAATTTACTCATTATCTTATGAATATCATATATTGTTTATCATACAATTTTTTAATAAAAATGGAACAGTGCATACTCGTTTTTCTCCCTTTTGTAAATTGCTGAGACATCACCTTTAAGGGAAATTAAGGTAAACATGTAAAATATGTGTAGGTTAAAAATGTCATCAATATGCATGTTATTAAATATATTTCTGAAATTAACTATTAAAAAAAGTAAGTTTTAAGCTGTTGCTAACTATTGAAATTGGATACCTCGTATTAAATTTTGAATAATTTCGAACCAAGGATAGCCCATGAAAGTCAATTGACTTCCTTCCAGTTTATTCTTTTACGAAGCAGCTTCAGGTATGTATTTAAAAGGTTTTGCGTGTATATTGGAGGGAATGAGGAATATTGGTACATTTCATGAGATATTTGACTTCTTTTACTAACATTTGTGGCTAAGTGATGGATTTATATGAATCAGGTAAAACATTCCAATTGTGGTTGCATTATAATCAAATACTATTGTCCTTAATTCTATTGAGCGAATTATCCATTCGGGGACTAATAGTTCACCAATAGAGAAGGCGACTCAGTGATAAAAACGTAGATTTATGTATTACTCTCAACACGTATGCATGGTATGTTCACAGTTTGTATGGATATGGCATATGCACTGGTGCATATTACACGAACACAGATTTAAAGAAAGCTATGAATTCAATACATTCTAAATATATCAGAGCTACTTCCGCAATAGTATATTGCACACACACAAAAAAACGAAGTCATTGCTACAAAAATTATACGCTCGTCATCACTATCTGGTTGACCGGTTGAAATATCCATATCTCAATCGAAAATTAAGAAATAATTTATGTAAGGGATAAGTTTGTTGGAGATTTTAATACGGGTAACATTATCTGCGCAAATTTTAACCCCTTCCATAAATTATTTCTATTCTAATAGGATATATACGGTAAATTTAATAAATCATTAATGGAAGGCGAAGGTTTGTTGAAGATTTTAATATGGGTAAGTCATAATAAAACGGGGATGTTGATACCCCTTTGTTTACAAAGCCACAACAGCACGTCATGTTAGAATATACATTCATGTACATTGTCTATTGTGTATTCTTCAAAAAATAAGTTTGTAAAAAAAGAAATTTCAGGGGTCAGTTGTTGAACTTTTGATTAAGCTAATCATATGTTTAACCTTAATTACATTTTCAATTCCTAATCACACAATTAGCTAATGCAGTGATTAAATATGATTAGTTAATACATTGGATTAAAAACAGTTCAGAAACAGAATTTAGTCATTGCATTAGCTAAGTATGTGAATAGGAATTAAAAGTGTAATTAGGGCTAATCATATGATTAGTTTAATCACAAGTTCAACAACGGACACCAGAAGCTAAATTGTAAGGTGTGTATGATGTAGACAAAGACTGATATTACTGCCGCTCTGTATTTTAAAGCAGCTAATCTTTACTCGGATAGTTCTGGTAATAACATTTTGCATTGAGATGTAGAAATTGAAAACATTTTGTTCGTTAAATATTTTAATCAGTCCTCTATAATAGCTAATGGAAACTGTACACAATCTGAATGATCATTTTGTTCAAAACATTCAAAGGGTGAATTTACAGCGTTATAAAAGATTAAATGGAGGTGAAGTAAGACAGCATGAATCATTAGAACATTTGACTATATTTTCTACGCGAAATCACAGTACACTTGACTATATTTTCTATGCCAAGTCCCAGTATACTTACTATATTTTCTACACCAAGTCACAGCACACTTGACTATATTTTCTACACGACGTCACAGTACATTTGACTATATTTTCTACACGAAGTCACAGTACACTTCACTATATTTTCTACACGAAATCACAGTACACTTGACTATATTTTCGTCACGAAGTCACAGAACATTTGACTATATTTTCTACACGAAATCACAGTACACTTGACTATATTTTCTATACCAAGTCACAGTATACTTGACTATATTTTCTACACAAAGTCACAGTACACTTGGCTATATTTTCTACACGAAGTCACAGTACACTTGATAATATTTCTACACCAAGTCACAGTACATTTGACTATATTTTGTATACGAAGTCACAGTACACTTGACTATATTTTCGTCACGAAGTCGCAGTACACTTGACAATATTTTCTACACCAAGTCACAGTACACTTGACTATATTTTCTACACGACGTCACAGTACATTTGACTATATTTTCTACACGAAGTCACAGTACACTTCACTATATTTTCGTCACGAAGTCGCAGTACACTTGACAATATTTTCTACACCAAGTCACAATATACTTGACTATATTTTCTACACCAAATCACAGTAAACTTGACTATATTTTCTACACCAAGTCACAATATACTTGACTATATTTTCTACACCAAATCACAGTACACTTGACTATCTTTTCCATACGAGGTCACAGTACATTAACTATGTTTTCTACACGAAGTCACAGTACACTTGGCTATATATTCTACACGAAGTCATAGTACACTTGACTATACTTTCTACACGAAGTCACAGCACATTTGACATTTGCTTGAAATGAACGGCTGATTTATTATTTTTTTTAATGTGAAGTAAGCAGTATTTCAACTATATACATTTTTTATATTTTCATGATGATGAGAATTAAGTTTACAGTCAATAATTGATGGTTGAAAGATGGCATTTGGATAATGGCCGTGAAGGAAAAAAGAAGTAGAGGATTATGAAAAGAAAGTTAAAACAGTAATTGTCAACAATTCCACCAATATCGATCACCACTCACTGAACACAAAAAAAGGGGAGGACGACACCATCTAATGTTGGAAATGCAGGTCATGGCTTGGGACAGGATACATAGATAGGGTCAGAAAAAAATGCATTGCAACAGGGTACACCAATGATCACCAATACACATTGCATTTTTGTGACTGCAAGGTAGACATCATAGCCTCCCTTTCAAATTAAAAGGTCTGTCACTTACTCATTTTCACTATTTTTTTTTTTTTTACATGGGTATGGATACAATGGTATTTTATGTGGCCACTGTCAAATTGCTGTTGGGGTTCATTGGATGGACTTTGTATCTCATGTGAAGTTCCTCCAATTGACAGACACCACGTTTGACCTATCAGAACAATATCCTTTCTTTTGCCACCAGACTGGGATGGTTGGTCACTGAATTTACGATTACACACTTTCTATAAGACTACCCATTTTGAATTTAAAACTATGTCAACAGTTGAAACGCTGGCACCAAAGCATAAATAAATAAATGAATGAATGAACGAACGAACGAACGAACGAACGAACGAACGAACGAACGAACGAACGAACGAACGAACGAACGAACGAATGAATGAATGAATGAATGAATGAATGAATGAATGAATGAATGAATGAATGAATGAATAAATAAATAAATAAATATTGCACGGTCCGTGTTATTTATCTGAGTGAATCTCATGATCATCGATGAGATTAAACAATTGACGAAGGTGGTCCGTTGCTGAGCATGAGCAGTATAACACTGGGGATCTTAAACGAAAACGACGAGTAAAACAAAATGGAAATCTTTTAAAATAACATTTCTATCATTTGAAATATACATATGTATAATATGTATAAAAGTGTAGAAAAGTAGATGAATGGATTTGAATCTGAGGATCCCTAAAATTCACATAATATTTTCTTAGATTATATAAAGTTTCCCCTTTTGCACCCAAATTAAACTTTAGTAAACTTTTATCAGTTCCATTCTCTTAAGTCAAAGGGAACTATCCATCCGGTGCCTTGAAAATGCGTTGTGTCATGTGCATAAGTTATTGTTTGCATGATTGATAGACAATATTCTTCATATTGTTTTCCAGCTCTGAAGTATCGATCGAGAAAAAAATAAAATATTCTAGACAGTTAGCATACAGCCAGTCAATGAGGTTCGCTATTAATATTTCGCATGCGCAATAGCGACCCAACACCACAAAGTATTGATTCTTCTGAAATTTTTGTATCCAATATAAAATAGATAATTCACAATTTTCTTCATTGATTGGAATATTCAGTGATGATATGAATGACTTGTGATTTGCTAAAATGTCTCCTTTGTCAAAATTTATATTTTGTAAAGTTTACCATAGTTCTTGGATATACCAAGTTCTTCATATTGCTCACTTGGCGTTAAACAACAATCACTCACTGCATTGCTCTTTCTTGTTTACCAAACATTATTTCTTGTTGTTTTCTAATATTTTTTTTATGTTTACCTATTTGAAATTAAGCATGTTTGTAAGTTCAACTGGCCAAAATGGCCAAGTGAAGTATTATCATTTAGTGTCCGTCGTCTGTTATCCATAACTGTTCATATTAATATATAATATTTTTCTTAGAAAGTGCAAAACCAAATGCTTTAAACTATTTTACCTTTTCAAGTTGTTGAACTATTTTGTAGCGCGTGCATATATACTACATGTTTTTATAAAACGCACATGAAATAACGCTTACTTCGCCATGACCAGACCCAAAGGATCCTGTAAGGTATTATCATCACATTGCGTCCAGCGTGGTCTGTAAATCTTTAACATTAACATTGGAGGGATGTAGGAGAGGTGTGTATTCAGTGCCGTCTTAATGCATGGGCCAGCTGGGAAGTTGCCCATGGGCCCACGAGCATAGGGGACCCATGCTTATCTATGTATGTTTTGTACTTTATGTTTTTCTAATGTTTAAATACGACTTTGTTGGAAATACCAATACAATATATGTTTAATTTTATATACCCCATTTACAGTTTTATTCCTATGAGTGGTTGTGTAGGTATGGGCCCCAGTGCACTGCTTTGCCCGGGGCCCGTGATACTGTTAAGATGGTCCTACTTCTATTGTTATTATCCCAAAAGCAGTAGAGAGGGTATTTACATGTAAAATGCTACGGTAACGGTAACGTTGTTGTCTAGATATTTCAGCAGGTCAACAATGCAAATTAATTAGTGAAGAAGGAGGCTTTTAAAGCACATCTGTAAAACATGTATTTAAGGAAAATTGTTACTACGCTGATTATTAAATGGAAATGAAAACGACGATTGTATCACATGACGTTTACTGTGACGTAACTCATCCGGAATATTTACACGTCCGCAATCAATATTACAAAAACCCTACGTCCTTTAAATGTTTTAAAATAATCGTTTTTTGGCATTTGTTTATTAAATTTAAAAAATGCAATAGAACAACGGCATGCCGGAGACTGATCTTGGAAAAAAACAGTCAACAGACGTTATCATTGATACGATATTTTCATATGGCAAAGAATACAGGGATTGAACGTAGCAAGAAAAATCTCATAGCACTCGGAAAAAGGGGGGTTTCTTGCATACTTGGCCTTTCAATCTATTCGCACATTTAATTAAGTGAAATTCTACACTTTGCCACGCATGTTTCTTGAAGAATATGATATCCCCAATCCGCCTGTGCCTTCATTACTTGCATTGAACATCGTTATGCCGTTGTTCTGTTCGGTTTTTGTGGTCACGATGCTACTTTCTCATTAATGTGATCACGTGACCCCTGTGATTGATTTCTAATATATATATTGTTTTCATCTTGAGTAGATCACATATAATTGTATTGGTTTATGGCTTAAATGAGTAAAATTAATGCATTTTCGCGTGTATTGAACCAAAAAGTAAAAACCCGTTTTTTATGGATGTTCAATTAATGAACAACCTTAACATGATTGCATACACTTGAATATATTTTCTACACAACGTCACAATACACTTGCCTATATGTTTTACACAACGTCACAATACATTTAACTATATTTTCTACACAAAGTCACAGTATACTTGACTATATTTTCTACACAACGTTACAATACACTTGACTATCTTTTCCACATGAAGTCACAGTACACTTGACTATCTTTTCTACACGAAGTCACAGTACACTTGACTATCTTTTCCACATGAAGTCACAGTACACTTGGCTATATGTTTGCACCAAATCACAGTACACTTGACTATATTTTTGCACCAAGTCACAGTACACTTGACTATATTTTCTACACCAAGTCACATTACATTTAACTATATTTTCCACACGAAGTCACAGTACATTTGACTATATTTTCTACACGAAGTCAAAGTACACTTGACTACATTTTCCACACGAAGTCACAGTACATTTGACTATATTTTTGCACCAAGTCACAGTACATTTGACTATATTTTTCCACCAAGTCACAGTACACGTGACTATATTTTCTACACCAAATCACAGGACCCTTGACTATATTTTCTATATGAAGTCACAGTACACTTGACTATATTTTCTACACGAAGTCAAAGTACACTTGGCTATAGTTTCTACACGAAGTCACAGTACACTTGACTATATTTTTGCACCAAGTCACAGTACACGACTATATTTTCTACACCAAGTCACAGTACACGTGACTATATTTTCTACACCAAATCACAGTACACTTGACTATATTTTCTACACGAAGTCACAGTATACTTGACTATATTTTCTACACGAAGTCACAGTAAACTTGACTATATTTTCTACACGAAGTCACAGTACACTTGACTATATTTTCTACACGAAGTCACAGTACACTTGGCTATATTTTCAACACGAAGTCACAGTACCCTTGACTATATTTTCCACACGTAGTCACAGTACACTTGACTATATTTTCTACACGAAGGCAC
Organism: Gigantidas platifrons; assembly: GCA_002080005.1. Classification (NCBI taxonomy): domain Eukaryota; kingdom Metazoa; phylum Mollusca; class Bivalvia; order Mytilida; family Modiolidae; genus Gigantidas; species Gigantidas platifrons. Next base: position 347,160 of record MJUT01034771.1, read on the forward strand.
AGTACACTTGACTATATTTTCTACACCAAGTCACGGTACACCTGTGTTGATTATGAACTCGGAGTCATAGTACAACCTGAAGTTTGACTAATGGAAAATATTCATCTTATTTAACAGTATACAACAGTATTGGTCGCCATCGATTGTTGGATATGAAAGATAAATGATTTTAAAACGGAATTTCATTCATGAGTTTGCATTTTAAACATTATTTTGACAATTAACTGCCAAATATGTTGACCTTGTCGATAAACATACAAACAACAAAAGTTAATATTATTAAATGAACAATTTTTATAGAGAAAATGGTATATTTCTGTGCTAAATGTATTCCAAAAATAAGTTGTGATGCTTTAAATTGGACATTTATAGCAAAATGAAGCAATATTCTTTCCACGCTGAATGTTCTTGTTTTCGTAAAGTCTTCCTGATATAAAGACGGCCTTATAATATACATATGTACTATCAATCTATTGTTTTATAAATCTAGAATGCAATGCAATTGGAGGAAGGACAACATGTAGTTCTTCATCAATATGGCAGTGTCGTAAATGGGAATCATTTAACCGTAAGAAACTACCTGATTCTGGTTACAGTAATTCGCGTATCTTTAAATGAGTTGACACATGTTTAGTATCATAAAGAAAACTAGTATATTGTTGACAGGGAATATAATAATTGTCATGAAATAGGTAGTGTGTCAATAATAAAATATAATACAGTCATCAATATATTGATAACACGAGTGAATTTGACGTAATACACTTTACATAAGAAATCTTGTAAGTTAAATCTGTGTGATATTTACAATATCATAACTGGCTCATTTAGCAGGTATTACACTATGTGTATATGATTACCTACTTTAAAACTTCTTGTGGAAAAGAATGAAATCCGTGGAAAAACAGCTATTTAATTAACATTTCTACCCATTTTTATTCTGTTTAGTTTTATGTGTACTGACTTTGTATGGAGATACTATTTCACATTCAGTTTTTCGTGACTCATTTAAAAATAGCCATGATTTGTAATCTAATATGCACATGATGTATATTACCTCCTTAATTGTTATACATATATATTGATAGTGTGAAGCATTTATTTTTACATTTGTATAGTAATGAATTTCTGTATATTCGGGAATGTATACGACTTTCCGTTGAAGACGTAATAATATGAAAACCATCAATAATTATTACTTCCAAAACGGACGCCACCATCCGTAAATAGGGTAAACTAGAGTAAAATACGAACTACACCATCCGTTCAAGATGAAGAGTACGCAGAGGGCACCATCTGCTAGGGACGACAGTGTCCACAAACAATTATTAATTCTAAAACGGACGACACCATCCGTAAGAAAGATAAACTAGAGTAACATACGGACGACACCATCCGTTAAAAATGAAAAGAATATATGCAGACGGCACCATCTGCAAGGGACGACATCGTCCACAAGCAATTATTAATTTCTAAACGAACGACACCATCCGTAAATAATTAGGTAAACTAGAATAAAATACGAACGACACCATCCGTAAATAATAAGGTAAACTAGAGTAAAATACGGACGACACCATCCGTTCAAAATGAAAAGAATATATGAAGACGACACCATCTGCAAGGGACAACACCGTCAACAAACAATTACATGTATTAATTCCAAAACGGACGACACCTTCCGTTAAATATAAAAATAATATACAGACGGCACCATCTGCCAGGGACGACACCGTCCACAAACGATTATTAATTCCAAAATGGACGACACCATCCGTAAATAAGATAAACTAGAGTAAAATAAGGACGACACCATTCGTTGAAAATGAAAACAATATATGCAGACGGTATCGCCTGTAGGGGACGACACCGTCCACAAATAAATATTAATTCCAAAACGAACGACACCATCCGTAAATAATGTTAAATAGAGTAAAATACGGACGACACCCTCCATTAAAATTGAAAAGAATATGCAGACGGAACCATCTGCAAGGGACGACAGCGTCCACAAGCAACTATTAATTCCAAAACGGACGACACCATCCGTAAATAAGATAAACTAGAATAAAATACGGACGACACCATCCATTAAAATTCAAAAGAATATGCAGACGGCACTATCTGCAAGGGACGATACCGTCCACAAACAATTATTAATTCCAAAACGGGCGACACCATGCGTAAATAAGTTAAACTAGAGTAAAATACGGACGACACCCTCCATTAACAATGAAAAGAATATGCAGACGGCACCATCTGCAAGGGACAACACCGTCCACAAACAATTATTAATCTTAAAATGGACGACACCATCCGTTAAAAATGAAAAGAATATGCAGGCGGCACAATCTGCAAGGGACGACAGCGTCCACAAACAATTAATTTAAAAAAAATACATCTACGAAACAAAGGTATAACGCACGATTACTAAAAGCTGATCGACACATTTAAATATATTCAAAAATCCACCTTAACCAGCAACCTAGTAGGCCAAATCAAATTAGGATACAAATATCTACCGTATAATGTACAAATGTAGGATTGCATCCGCCTTTCCAGTGACAAAGCAAATAAAAACGTCATGAAAATGGACGACACCGTCCATAAGTTAAACTCAAAACGGACGACACCATCCGCTGACATAAAATCAAAAAGGGACGAAACCGTCCACAAAAAATCAATTCCGAAACGGAAGAGACATCCGTGAATATATTAAACTACAGTAAAATACGGACGACACCATCCGTGAATAAGTTAAACTACATCAACAAACGAGCGACACCATCCGTTAAAAATGAAAAGAATATGCAGAGGGCACCGTCTGTTAGGGATGACACTGTCCACAAACAATTATTAATTCCAAAACGGACAACACCATCCGTAAATAAGTTAAACTAGAGTAAAATACGGACGACACCATCCGTTAAGAATGAAAAGAATATTCTGACGACAGCGTCCACAATAATTATGAATTAAAAAAATATAAAAATAAATACATGTACGAACAAAGGTATAGCGGACGATTACTACATGTAACAGCTGATCGACAGATTTAAATCTATTCAAAATCCACAGGTATAGAAAATCGATATCCCATTGAAACAAAGTCAACGTCTTATTCAAACGCACCTTGAGTAAAATTAACCAGCAACCTAGTAGGCCAAATGAAATTAGGATACAAATCTGTACTGTATAAAATACAAAATGTAGGATTGCATCCTCCTTTCCAGTGACAAAGCAAATAAAAACGTCATGAAAACGGACGACATCATCCGCTGACATAAAATCAAAAAGGGACGAAACCATCCACAAACAAATCAATTCCAAAACGGACGAGACATCCGTGAACAAGTTAAACTACAGTAAAATACGGACGACACCATCCCTGCATAAGTTAACTTCTTCAACAAACGGACGACACCATCCGTTAAAGATGAAAAGAATATACAGACAGCACCATCTGCTAGGGATGCCACTGTCCACAAACAATTATTAATTCCAAAACGGACGACACCATCCGTAAATAGGGTAAACTAGTAAAATACGGACGACACCATCCGTTGAAAATGGAAAGAATATGCAAACGGCACCATCTGCAAGGTACGACACCGTCCGCAGACAATTACATTAAAAAACGGACCATCCGTTAGTAAATTAAACTACATTAAAAAACGGACCATCCGTTGACAAATTAAACTGCATTGAAAAACAGACGACATCATCTGTAAATAAGTTGAACCACATTAAAAACGGACCACCATCCGTAAATAAATTAAATTACATTACAAAGCGGACCAGCCTTTAATAAATTAAATTACATTAAAAAACGGACAACACCATCCGTAAATAAGTTAAACCACATTAAAAAACAGACGACACCATCTGCAGAAAAGAAATAAAATTATACAATGTACTTACGTTAAATATTAAGAGCGCGTCCTACAAATGTACTAGTAGCACGTATAGGCCACGTGGACCGCGTGAAGCACGAAGTGTAAGTAAAGGTGAGGACAGAAACTCGTGTGTCCTCGTCGACTGCAAATCGAAAAGTGAAATAATATAATGAATCTCGTGACTTCTCGTGTGATGTCGCTTAGGATATAAATACATTGCATGTAATTATTTTTTTACAATGATAGGTTTTTATTTTAGATGACGGAATAATTGCTAGTTATTTTTCGACGAACATTCTATAAGTCAACTCTGTGATTTTACGAGATTTGTTTACAAAAAGACGCCGTGTATGCAATTTCATGTTGTTTTTTTAATATAAAACCATTGTGTATCGTTTCTACTGCTTTAGTTTCTAATATTATTTGATTGTGTTAATTTAGCCTTCTTTTTTTTTTTTTTTATTAGTACATGTTATACCTATGATTGGGCCTCCATGATATAGCTAAAAATACTCATCTGGTGTTAAAGAAACAATCACTCACTGACTCCTATGACAAGGAGTTTCAACGGTCTGTTCGTTATAATAACTAAACGGGTCGCTTAAAACATAATTTTGATAATAAATTGTCACATATGTTGTTCATGTCGATGAACATGCCGAAGAACAGACTCAATCATTAATAAATGCAATATTTTTTTAGAGGTAAAATGAAATATTGATATTCTAAATTTGTTCTATTATATAAGTTGTGATATCTCAAATGAAAAATTTAATGCAAAATAAAGAAATATCCTATCCATACTGAATGTCCAGTTATCAAGAGTGTTCAAAAAATAGGAAGTCGAAGTACACATAAAATGCTAAGCAACATGTCATAGAGGACACATTTCTATAAAAGGTTGGTGCCAGGAACATAATAATAATAATGATAAAAAATATAAAAGCTAAATGGTCGAATCCTAAATTGTTCTCGTCATAAATTAACTGCTCATCTCGCATTAAATAACAATCACTTGTCCACTCACTGAACACATTGACAAAACAGATAGTTAAATGACGAACTCACTGATTTATAATTGGAAACGTTTTCAAATTCGTGGTCACTAAATGATTAAATTGTGTTCGTCCCGTAGCCTATTAGGATCTCTGTGTTTCGAAAAGCTATAAATAAGGTTTTACAATATATGCACATACACTGAATATAAAGCAAAATAAATCATCATGACGAAGAAATATGAATAGATACCAAGTTATGTTTAATGATACTTAAAGCAAGCGATCTCACTTTGTTTTACTATGACTTTACAATTTCATTAACCACACATTATACGTTTGATCATGCATGACAGTGTTTAGGAGACTGTGAGGTGTATCCTCGTTGATGATATTTGTAATACATGTACGAATTAATATACCAACACATTAATTACAATGTAATATATATTTTTTTAGAAAATGCTTTATTTTGATATCTCGTACCGTCCTTTAAACTAACACCAAGCGAAATGTAAAACATAATATACAAATTGCGAAAGTACTTTTTGCATATCACCTAAATCTCACAGTATTTTGTCGACGTTTTCTAATTAAGGACGGAACATTTAACATATAGAGGAGCTAGGTTTTTACCTGGAGCTAGAAATTGTTTTCATGCAAAACAACAATCAGATAACCCTTTTTTAAATTTTAATCAAAATTTCTGTTTGCAAAATCTAATTTCAGGATGATTAATTATTTTTACATCTTTACGTCCATTTTTTAAATATAACTTAGCGACAGCAGAAAAAGTAAATAATAAATACATAGCTCCCTCCCCCTAAAAGTAAAACCACCATTCCCTTTTGAAAGAATAAAACACATTCATATTTTTTACCACCTCTATAAATTAGTTTTGATATATATCTTTATTTCTGATAACCGAATTACATGGTAAAGAGATACATATCAAAAATACAAAAAGATAGCTGGGATCAGCAAATTCATAACAAATTACACGAAATGCATTCCCTAGTTGACAAGACTCCTTGTTCTTACGGTCAAAATCGGAAGGAACAGGTAGTATTGATCAGATGTCGTATATGTCATAGTAGACTTACTCATAGATATTTGTTAAATATTGAGGAACGACCGGAATGTATTCCGGGTAATTCTAATTTTCCATTAAAACATGTCTTGATTGATTGTGTGGATGTTGTCGATGTTCGGCAGGCATTCTACAATGCCAACAGTTTATCTAATTTATTTACAAATGTCGCAGGCGACACAATTTTGCGATTTTTAAAAGAAATTAATTTATATGCAAAAATATAGTTATATAACATATGTTCTAGATGTATGGTTTTTATATTTTTAATGTTTCTTTTATTTGTGCAACCCTCCTGCCAGAGGGTGTGCCGGGGGTAGAATAGGCACTATGTTTCTCCGTCCTAGAGGCACTAGTCCTCTAAAAGGGGTCAACCCCGCGGGAACCCCGGGGTACAGAAATGGGACCGAGAGCTTCTTCGGCTTGAATGGGCGTCCGTCGGTTGTGTGGGATGTATAAATTGAATACAAACCCGTCCTTCGAATGAGACGTAAATAAAACCGAGGTCCCGTGTTGAGAGATTGCCACCCTCTTCGCACGTTAAAGAACCCAGTGTAACAGCTCATTTTGAGCATTATGAGTGGTCCATAGGAGACCTGTTGCACTGGCAAAATTATCCGTCCCTACACATCACATTTCCTTTTTTCGAGTCCCGTGGCGTTTAAATCATTCTCGTCCTGAATCTAGCTGAACAATTGGTCGCTGGAAGTTAAACATCAATCAATCAATCAATCAATCAATCAATCAATCAATCAATCAATCAATCAATCAATCAATCCAAATGGATATTGTACTGCTAATATAATCACTCATTTTATCATACTCCATTGAGTAACACATGCTTAGTATATTTATTTTCGCATCCTACTTATGTACATCTTCAATTATATTCTCATTTTGATAAATGTATCTTAATATTTATTTATATTTCATAAAGTTTTCTTCTAATTGCTAATATTATAAGTATTTTGAATTTTATTTATTTATTGAATTAAGGAAATATCACGATTTGTTCCCCCACAACAAGCGAGACTTCCCTCGCACGGTGCACTCGTTAAGCGGTGAACAAATCTTTGGTATCTTCAAACTCTTCTTCATCTCACTCTAGTGGAAAGGAAACAATTGATTACTATTGTATTTGTTTTATCTCATATCTGCTATGGTATATGATATATTCTATTGTATTTGTTTTATCTCATATCTGCTATGGTATATGATATATTCTATTGTATTTGTTTTATCTCATATCTGCTGTGGTATATGATATATTCTATTTTATCTAACATTATGTACGTTTTCCTTTGAAATTAACGAAAGTAGCCTGTCTGATACAAGGTGTCTGCTACAAGATGTTGTATCACCACACTGGCATAGAAGCAGCTAAACGGATATTGGCGAATTATTGTGGAGCCAAAGAATTGATTTATGGTGAATTATTGAGAAACCAAATGCAAGCATTTATGTTCATGTTCTACTTTGTTGATTTTGTTGTTGTTATTAAAAAAGAAAACTAAACTACAACTGCTCTTTTATATTTATTATCGGTATAATACAACAATTAATTAATCTTTATGAGGTACACATGGGGAAGTGAGGTCCCTTGACCTGACCCACTCGCTGACCTGACCTGACTTCGGCCGTTGGCCTCAGTCAGGTCAGGTTACCTCGTAGGTCACGTCTCGGGTACTCAATTCCCCATGTTGACATCATAAAGAGTAATTAATTGTATAATAATGGTATTAAGAATGTCACTTAAAATCGTAAATACGTGATGAAATCAATAAAAACAAACCCAAACATATTATATGACATGTGCTTTTTCTTCAGACAACAGTTTCGCACATGCACAAGCGCTTTACCGAATGAGGTCACTGTGTAGGTCATCAATGGGCATATGGTTATATTCATGAATGTATGAATATTGATCAATATTGTGCCGGGTAAATATTGGAGTCTTGACTGGATGTAAGAAAATCAAACAGCGACGTATTTCAGTAGTATATGGGGACGGACAAAGCCATATTTGCGGAGGTGGTGCTACGGGAAGTCACGTGACCGAAAGTGACGTCAGCCACCGGAACCGAAGTATGTTCTGCGCGTGCGAAACCGGAAGTTACGCAATATCCGCTTCTTTTCACCGGAAGTCACGTCATTCACGTGACCGGAAGAGGCCATGTCCGCAAGTGATCGTGTGCGCATGCGCAACCGGAAGTTGCGCAACCGTTTCCCGCGTTTTTTTTATTACTGTAGTACAAGTACCTGGATACCGGAGGTCACCCGAAGGGTGTGCGCAACCGGAAGTTGGCTACAGGAAGTGATGATTCCCGCGTAATAGTACAATGGGATGTTCTCTACGACGTCCGCCTCTAGCCCTGGTTATCTACCCCTGTCCCGCCATTTTATGTTCATCTCATATATGTGTTGTGTATTACTACTTTACATTACTATAGTAGTACAAGGGGGTGTTGAAGGTTATACACCCAAACTGCAAAATACCAGTACTTTCAGAGATATTACAGAACCATTTGGTTCTCCGGCTATTGGAAAAAACAGTAACAAATCCTCCTCCTCCTCCTCCTCCGCTAGGTCATTCTGCATTTGTCCAGGCTTGTGACTGGCTCTATGGGGTTTTCTAAGAGCCTGGTAACGTCTGTCATGGTATGTCCTGCACATCGATGAATGGGGTAAAAAATGCAATGATGTTCGCACACGGTAGATCCTTCTTCTTGTACTCGAACGGTATTGTAAGTCCAACTCGTTCAATGTTTGTTCATAAAGTTCACATAAACCCTTATAAAGGGTGGTGTTCCAGTAGGATCGTAATATTCTCCTCTATAATTGGCGTCGATATAAATGGCTACTCAATGTTGTCCCACGCGGTTGTCTGGATCCGTATTTCCCACCAGGGCCGAAGGTACGTTTAATAGTCTGGGTAATCTGTTTCTGGCGTACACTCCTCTAAACACCGGTCTGGTACGAGGATGTTTTTTCAATAGAGTGCCAATCTCTAAGGTGTTCATCTAAGCACTGTAGGCAAACACGACTTTTCTCTTTCTATCAATTTCAATGACGTTGTCAAATTCTGCATACATGATCACGTTGATGGTCGCTGTAAGGGCTTCTGCGAAATGAATCTCCACGCGTAAATTACCCTGTTTTATAAGTTGAAACGTTCCCACTTCCGACATGTCGGGTGTGAGATCTAATCCAAATAAGGTGTTTCCTTTAGCGTATTCCTCTCTGGAGATGGTATTTCCTTCGTCTTGATACATCTTTCCCGTACTGGTATAGAGTCTCATATAACTGCGAATATAACCTGCCTTTTCAAAGTTGGGTTGTAACGGTTTGGCGGGAATCTGTCGTCCGTCCATGTTCAGTGCGACAAAATTTATCTTGTATTGTTTAAAATCGAAAGGGTTCTTGGTGATTACTCCGTTCAAAGCGTCACTGTCCACGCAACCAATTACCAGTCTATTTGGTAATTGGCCCAAAAACATGTTGTCCTGGACGTAGTTCATGTTGCCACTGGGAACTGTATCTACTTTGACTTCTATACGTCGCATGGGGTATTTACAGCTGGTCTTTTCCTAAGCTTTTACGTGACCCATTCTTACGGCAGGACTTAACTGTACATTTCTCACAAATAAAGCGAGATCCTTGATTTTGATCTTATAGGTGTGGGCATCGGCCATTAGGGCGAACATGTCTCGACTTCGTCGTAATTTGATTTTTAGATCGACGTGATTCAGTAATTATTTCTCTTGACAAAATAAATCCAAGTGTAGTTTTCACATCATCTGTACAGTCTTGCTTTCGGCCGTCAATGCTTTCCCGGGACGTGAATCCTCTGTTATCGGTTGTTCACTTATTTTGATGTCCCGGTGTATCCTTGTACAACATGACTCCCGTTAATTGAGATCCTTTGGCAGCTGGGCCATAGCTGAGTAATGTTTCTATGTAAGCTATGTAAGGGTACAAGCTGGTCGGTGGTTAAACCAGTTTTTCGTTGAGGCTAACACTGACATCACTAAAAAGGGAATGCATCCATAAGTTAACAGGTCCAACGTCCGCTCCGGAATCCCATGCAGTATCGTCGTCATCCATTATCTGAGCTTCCACAAACAGGTAAGTATTAGCAAAGTCGATGTAGTCGTCTCCCGCCCCACTGACTGCAAATTCGTAAGGTCCTTGATCCGTCAGAACCGATGTCAATCCTTTCTGCTCCCAATAGCCATGTTCCATACTGGTCTGTGTAGGTGGAACTTCAAATAAATCCAGTTCTGGTTTCGTGCATTCGCATGAGTTGGGGTATACAAGTGCCATTCTTATCCTAAAATATCATTCGATGTGTTCCGTTGCTTGGTCTGCCGACGTCTGGTCTTTCTTCGCTTGGCAGGTCCTTTTCTAGCTCGTTGTCCTGGGGGTCCTACCGTGTCCATAGCTTTCTGGAATAAGTTTTGTCCTGTTGATTTCAATCGTGTATGCAGCCTGTTTGATGTTTTTTCCCTGTACGACATCTCCGGCAATATTTAACCCCGTTTTTAAAGCCTCGCGTCCTAGGGTCTTTGCTCCCTTTTTCAACAAAGGCATGGCTGTTTTAAAGAGTCCTCCAAAGATATTGCCAAGTTCATGTCCTCTTTGATATCGTCTTACCGCAAATACCGGATATCCTTTTCCGGCTTGGTGTATGTAATAATCGTGGTAAGCTTTCGTATCGTGATGATGAGTTGGTTTCATTCTAGAAATAATTCTTTTTCGTTTTCTACAGTGAAGTGTCACCACCACGTGTCCTCTTTCGAATGGGACTATAGACCCCGTGTCGTCCCTTATATCTATTTCCTAGGTCTGAAATCGTCGTTGTAACAGGGGACAGTACTGTATCGGATCAACCACTCGGGTAATCATTTCTCCGTCCCTTCCACCGGTACTTGGGCATCTCCGACCATTCTCGATTCCACCAAGGGACAATACACGTACAGAGAATGTAATCCTTTCTTGAGGCCCGCTACCCAATCTGAAACATACTCCCCCGGCGGGAATATAGCTTGTCTGAATCCTAACATGGATTGTAATAAAGGACTGATGATGATTTGACAATCTTTTTTCACTTTCATATCGATTTTATGATTGATTTCGTTGAAAATCATGTGGAATTTATTCTTGAGTTCCGTCCTGTGCTTTTTTCCTTTGATGGCTTTTAATGATCCTTTTGGCCGAGGTATAGTACCCATCCGGTAACAAGAGCAAATGCTTTTGTAGTTCTGACTCTTTGTAAAAGTGTACCTTCAACCAGGCTTCGTTATTATTGACGTTATACCAACTGTGGGGATACTGTATCTCTGCCAATCCGATTTCCCATGCTCCGTCCAGATCAGTTATTTTTCGGTAAATTCGTCGTGTAATGAGTCAACGTATTGTTTGGAAATTAATTCATGGAACTATTACTAGGCAGAGTCAGGTAAAACATTCTTCGTCTTGATCGTGGGGCTAGGTAACAGGTATCCCAGACAACTGCTCAGCAAGGCCGTCCACAAGGTACTGTTTTCCGATTCGACGGTCAAGTTGTAAATGCTGACTATGATAGCGTGTACAGGATGAGTACCTGAGACAAACATACGACCTCCGTGGAGTCTTCTTTCCACAAGTCACCAAGACGATACACTGTCCTTGTCACACGGTGCCATTCGCAAGACTGACACTTCAAGTAGGTGTTGTGTGCTTTTGAACTCTTCGTCCCTTTTTTCTCTTTTTCAAAATGATTTCAATCTTGTATACGTCGTCTGTCTTAATGACTTTCTGTAATTCTTCGGCATAGAATGTTCCTTCTAGAATTTCATCGTGGTCGTCTTTGACTAAGTATACCGGAGGACTAGTCTCGATACATTTCACTACAGTAAACAATTCTTCAGTCCAGTTGTGTAAATATCCTTTCTTGAACATACGCTTGGTTTTGCTGAGTCGCACTCTATCTCCAGGAGAAAATTTGCACGATTTTTGGGGTCCCTTTCTTCCATATAACCTCTTGCACACCGTTGCTTGGTTAGCCCACGTGACTTCTGCAGGGGGTATGACTACGGTTCTGTGAACGGTGTGGTTATAAGATGTGACCATCTCGGATAGAACGTCTACGTAGGTTAAGGTTTCTCTGTGTGTGAAATACTTTCACATCTTGGTTTTCAATGTTCTGCTAAAACGTTCAACGATACTGGCTTTGGTCTCCTCATTTTAAGTGGAAAAGAAGTGCACGTCGTGTTCCTTGAGAAACTTTTGAAATACTCGGTTGGTAAATTCAGTTCCTTTGTCTGTCTGTAAACGTATCGGTTGTCGACCCGTTTTGAAAATGACTTGGAAGGCTTCTTTTAAAGTCTTCCCTTTCTTGTCTTTCAATGGAACGACCCATGCATATCGGGATAAAACGTCTATGCATGTCAACAAGTACAAAATGTACTTGAATCCGTTGTTATAAGAGGCTAATTTTGCCAGATCCACTAAATCCACCTGCCACTGATGATCTATTCCATACACGACCACTTGACGTCTGGGAAATCTTCGTCTAGTTGGTTTATGCAAACTGTACGTGTCCTGAGACTGTAACCATTCTCTGCCTTCTTTCTTCGTATAGCCTTTCGGCTTAAATTTACTCAATCCTCCATAACTGGCGGGAGCAACTACATTGTAATAGGTCGACTCCATGTTTACAACTGACCCCTTCGTGGTCTCAACGTCCGTTTTAAAAGTCGACCCAGTTCTGTTTACGTCTTGTACTTCTTGGTTTTTTGGGGAGTACGGTCTAATAGGGGAGGGACTCTGTTGTCGTTTGCGAGATCTCGGTGTTCTTTTCGTCTGAGTGATGTATCTCCAGCGGTCCTTGTGACCAATCAAATCTTGTGGAAAATTTGCTTCTCGTAAGGCCTCTCCGAATGTTTCCCATTCTTGTGGGTTGAAATATTTCCCTTTGCGCAACACGTCGTTGACTAAATCCACCACGTTGCTTCATTGAACGGTTTCTCCCTTGTATTTCAGTTCCCCTTTCTCGTTCCAGCTAATGTCTCGATTGGTTTTCATTTTTTTCAACAAGAGTTGTGTCTTGGCCTTCATTTTTTTGGTACGCTTTCCAAGATTTCGTCGTTGATCAGGTCTTGTTGCACGGGTTCGGGTGCGACTGTCATGGGTTTGGGTCTGTAATCGTCATAGACGTTTAAATATCGAGTGAACGATTGGTCGTATAGCTTGAGTCGTTCGTCTGTAGGAAG
>MJUT01034771.1:381439-409168 GCA_002080005.1 Gigantidas platifrons
GGAGGAGGAGGAGGAGGAGGAGGAGGAGGAGGATCATTTGTTATTGTTTTTTCCCAATAGCCGGAGAACCAAATGGTTTTATAATATCTCTGAAAGTACTTGGTATTTTGCAGTTTGGGTGTATAACCTTCAACACTCCCTTGTAGTAATGTAAAGTAGAAATACTTGGAGTACTACACATATATGATATGAACATAAAATGGCGGGAAAGGGGTAGATAACCAGGGCTAGACGCGGACGTCGTAGAGAACACCCCCTTGTACTATTACGCGGGAATCCTCACTTCCTGTAGCCAACTTCCGGTTGCGCACACCCTTCGGGTGACCTCCGGTATCCATGGTACTTGTACTACAGTAAGAAAAAAAACACAGGAAACGGTTGCGTAATTTCCGGTTGCGCATGCGCACACGATCACTTCCGGACAGGGCATCTTCCGGTCAGGGCCTATTCCGGTCACGTGACTAACGTCACTTCCTGTCAAAAGAAGCGGATATTGCGCAACTTCCGGTTGCACATGCGCAGAACATGCTTCCGGTGACTGACGTCACTTCTGGTCACGTGACTTCCGGTAGAACCACCTCGCACCACCTCCGCAAATATGGCTTTGCCCGTCCCCATATACTACTTATTTCCTTCGTTCCAGGCTATTTACGTATGATATTATGAAAAATTTCAACAGCAATTTGTATAAAACATCGAAGATTGACAACTTTTAATATAAAAACAAATTAATTCCGACAGCTTGTATGCCTTTAAATATACATGGACTTTGTGTCAAATTCGTCTAATTGCGATCTACCTAATGTTTTCTTGCAATGATTAAAATATGTCAAATCGTGACTGGGCAGCAACTGGTAAACATTTTCTTTTTTTATCTTACTCCATTTAAATGTCTGTATGTGTTCAGGGAATTTACATAGTGATGTATAAATAATATTTCTTTTTAAATATTTCAAAAATCAATATAAGTAAGATATCAATATGATAAAAATGTTCGCAAATAATATTCAGTAGGCGGTTTGTACTTTATTATCAGATATAGCTGATAATGTACTGATTGTCCTAACATTAAAACTATTGGAGATCCAAATATGTCTTGTTGCAAATATACGATAAATAATGTACAGGATATCTATAGACAGATTACCAAACAAACGTAGATTATATCAATAAATACAGCCATCACTTCCTTGTTAAAATTAGTGAGGAAAAGAATATTTGTATGTTTATTGTCATATTTATACTGACAATTAATTACACTCAGCAGTATAAGTTAGGTAAGTTACTTTTTGTGTTGATATTTATATTAAACATTAATTACACTCAGCAAGTACAATATGCAGACGTCATCGGGTAATTCTTTTATTACATCGAATATCCTGCATAGTGCCATAATTATTTGGTCTAGTTCAAATCTGACAACAGCTATCAAGTTATGACCTTTCGTTCGGATTTAGTAAACGGATTTAGAAACACGTGAGACTCACAAGGGAATTCACGGTGCATAGCGATAACGGATTCTTTGGGATGAAACGGATTCTTTCGGACCAAGAAACGGATCATTTCGGATTTTTTCTCAACATGAAATGGATGACAATGCGAATGAGACGATAGTTATGGAACAGGAAAGGTAATTAAATCAATATAACTATTCCACGGAACTTCTGAGTTGACCGACAGACCGCTTTTCCTTTACAGCTGTTTAAATTCCTCTCATATATTCTACAAAGTGCGCACAAAACAACACCCGTTGACTTCGTATTTTTCATATCGATAGTTTGTTACTTATTTACACTTTATTTCTAAAAATATATATATGCATAGCTGATTCATAATACATTTTCTTGACATGGGGACTTATTTCTAATTATAACATCAATTAATTTAACAGAAAAAAACGTAAACCATATACGCAGGTAACGGATTCTTTATGATTTGGTCATTTCTGGCACCGGACTACTTTCGGATCATAATGGCATCGGACACTTCATGATTATTCTCTTTTTCTTTACAGAAAGAGAAGAAAGCGTTCCAGTTTATGGCTACATAAACCAAAGAGAAACAGACAGTTTTTGTGTAATTCACTCTTATTCAACTGCCATTCTCTATCCATAGTTGTCGTTACTGCTACACTACACAACATCTCTGTCAACGCCCATTTTACAAGATTTTTGTAAAATTTAGAAACAGTAAAACAAATCTACTTAAAATTGTTTTAATTATTGTAAATATCAATAAAGATGAAAATAAATCACTCTCTTAAAAATGATTTGTGATCGTTTTTAACTTTTTAATCTTTACCTCCGCAAAATAGTTCTCCAAGAAGTGGGGGGGTAAAATCATTTTTAAGAGAGAATTGATTTGAAATGAGTGATTTATTTTCGTCTTTATTGATATTTACAATAATTAAAACAATTTCAAGTACATTTTTTTTTTCACTGTTTCTAAGTTTTACAAGAATCTTGTAAAATGAGCGTTGACAGAGATGTTGTGTAGCGTAGCAGGAACGACAACTCTGAATAGAGAATGATTCAACTGCATGTAAGACAAAAAAGATCCGATCAACGTTCGATGCATTTCACTTAATGATACGGTCAAAAGCAGCGTTAAAATTACAGTCTGCAATAATCAAAAGCTGTATTTTGTGATTCGATTAAGATGGCAAAACTGCCATTTCCTAACGCTTATTTAAGTATTCAAAACTTTTAGTTGGCATAAACTTATTTTATGACTTATGGCAGTCAACAATTAATTGTTTGTGCATTGACGTAAATCTTTTACATTCGGTTGGAGCTTAGGTAGGATAACATGGGGTTGAAATGAATTGTATTGAATTGAGGCAAAACAAATTATATAGCCGTGATGGCGATTAGCCCTATTTTGCACTGTAAACCATGGTTTACCACACCATTTTCAATTGAAAATATCTGTACAAAGTCAGGAATATAACGATTATCACTGAAACAAAGTCTGCTTTTGAACGTATCATGCATCGAACGTTGATCGGATCATTTTTGTCACACGTGCCGTTGAATAAGAGTGAATTACACAAAAACTGTTGAAATTGGGATAATGTTTCATACATCAGAACGAAGGTAATGGATAAAGCTATAATATTGATGCTGAATCATAACTTGGGAAGTGCGAAGTTTTGTAAAATAAATGATGAAAGTTCATAACGTTAAATTTTGACATGATTATTTGTAAAAATGTGGTTAAAAGTCCACCGAATTGTCAATGATATAGGAAAACAAATAATAGTTTTCATAAAGAAACATATAATCATCCTTTGCACGCACAAATCAATTCATAACTCCGAGAGAAAAGGCATAAAATATCGAATGTCTTAACCTTGTTGATCCACTTCTCTTGTAAACCACCAATTTTGATCGTATCAATCGGCAGCTGATCAAAATGATACAATGCGGTTGTACGGTGTGGAATGCATTGCTCTAAAAAGAAAAGAACACCTGTACTCAATTGATCAATAACATCATAAAGAATCCGGTGCAGTGATCATTAAGTGTCCGTTTCTCAAGTGTATTTACATTTTTGTTAAATATAATAGTAGTAATGCAAAATTACACCCGATAGCAAGTTAGCACTTTCAAATTATCAATTTTATATCTAAAAAGCGACATTTGAACCAGATGTGTCAAGTTATTTTGTATCGGTGAAATCACCATGCGCAACGACGAATTGTTGGGGAAAAAAATTGCGTTTGTTCGTTTAAAGTCAGCGAAAACGACAGCTTTTCCCAGCACAAATCACTTGATAAAAAGGATAATTCAGAAGTTCCGTCGTACCGTTCCCTGACAGATTTTGGGAATTTTTTGTTGTAAAACAGAAAAATAATCAGAGCACATACGTCCACTTCTTCCAAATGATCCGAAATTATCCGTTCCGCGATTCCGAAAGAATCCGTTTCATCCAAAAGAATCCGTTATGGCTATGCGCGTGAAATTTCTATGGGGGTTTTATCGCGTGCGTTGATATAACCATGCAACCTAACGTCCAACGGTTGATCGATCGGAATGTCAAATGTCAATTGACCTTCTTTAGACTAATCAAATTCAAGATATCTATATGAGTATGTAATAATAAACATATTTGCCGTCTCTTAGTCGAGACACACATTTTTCTTCTTCAAAATTAAGATAAGACGTATAGAGGGAAGCAAAGGTCATTGAAGCATAATTTTTCTTGTATGGTCCTCCAGACAGGAGACATATTTGTGTAATCAAGGCTCCACGTCAGCTAAGTAAATGGGTGGTGCCTAAGTCCTATATATCATACAGTCGGTTACTCTTCTGCTTGAAATGGGTTTCTACAAAAGCAAATTATGTAACAATGCTATTGTGAAAATCATTATACTCTGTGTCACATGCATCCTTCATTTTGCATTGACAATCAGATACTATGTTCCATCACAAGGTAAATGGTCCATGTTTTATATTTTCTCTTGACGATTTGAATGGGTGAATACGTTCTTAATTTTCTTTACGGGGATTTAATAACAACTTTGTGTTTATCTGAGGTTTGTTTGTATGTGTAATATGACATGTTGCCATACATCTTGTGCACAGATCTTTCGGCTTCTATTTAGCTACAAGTTGATATTAGGAAGAATTCCGAGGACATCCGACCAAATGTATCGAGGTTCCACCCCCCAATATAAACAATTGCCAAAACATTCGGGATGCATTGTCTATGATACGCGAATAAATCCCATGCATTCAGAACCATTCTAATGAAAGACATGTCATTGTGGAACTTAAGCTGCCCCCCAAAATTAACTTCTTAGATTCATTTAGTTTGACGTGACACAAAAAGTATTTGTCCGACCGTTTCAACCGATTTGAAACAAGGTGACACAGAGTATAATCTTAATTATCTTCGAAAGAAAACACCTTACAAAATTTAGCAAAAAAATATGATTCTCTCTTTTTTTCATTTTTTTTTTTTATAATTAAAAAAAAAATGCATCAACAACGAGCAATAAATGGATGCCACAGACATATAAATAGATATATAATGAATATTACATGTCAAAGTCTGTATCACATGCCGTATCAACCCGCGAACCCTATATCACCCCAAGGGCCACCGACCCAAGAGGTGATATAGGTCAAGGGTTGATACGGCATGTGATACAGATTTTGACATGTTCATTATATCATATATTTCAACCATGCCTTTGATAATACATGTATTTGTGTTGCCTGGAGTGTTTTACCAAGCTCATGTTTATAATCAGCTCTTAGACCTGAAAATATACAGTAAGGTATAATAGTAAACACCCTATCCAATACTTATTTACTTCTTGAAGAAGAAATTTATTAATGCTGTTAGTCTTCTTCAAGTATTAATAAAGTATACTGTATAGACCGCACAGTACGCTACAGTACATTATTAGCTTCATTAAGAAAGAGATGTACTTCGGAAAAACGATAAATATAACGCGGCCTTCGAAGAAGACATCACCCATACGATATAGGGTATGCGATATAGGTCTAGGGGTGCGATATAGGGTAAACGATATAGGCTTGGGACAATCATTAATAATGTATATTTATTACATACTTAATTAAAATAAAGGCATTTTTGCATGACCAATATGACCGGAAGTAAACTGTCCATATATTCACACCCCGGGAAAATAACCGGTTATTGGATTACTACAAGATCATTTCCATATCGAGGCCCATATTGGGCCGGGACAATATGGGCCTCGTCTTCGTCTCAGACCAATATGGGTGTCTCTTTTCTAGATGTCAGAAGTATGTAACAAATAGTTTAATACATGGGCATTTTCATATTGGCCTGGTTGTCATCCCTCGACCCATATTGGCCCTCGACTGCGTCTCAGGCCAATATGGGGGTCTCGGGATGATAACCAGGCCAATATGGAAATGCCATGTATTAATCTGTATACAAAACACCTGTATTTTAATATCCATATTAGTCCAAGGGCCGAAGGCCCTAGGGCTAATATGGGTTTAGGGTTGATATGGCATGTAATATGAAAAATGCCATATCATAAACCTATTTATCATATACAGACTGTGGACAAAAGTATTCGTACGATTCCAATATTCCCTATATATCTCATATTTAAAAAAAAAATACCCCGAAGTCAATTTATGCCCAATTTTGATAATCTATATATCAATAAAAACATAATTTAATGTATTTTTACTCTATAATTCAAAATAATTGTTTTTCTCATAAACATTTTGAGAATACACAAGTTAAACACAACTGAATTCATTTTTTTTTACGAAACAAAATGCAATGATAGTTTTTGTTGACAGATTATTTAAGTCTGTGTTTAAATCATGCCATTCATGGCGATTTGAATAACATGCTTCAAAAAGTTATTTCAAAATTACTAGTTTATGATTTATTTCAGATCATACTCAGTTTTCCTACTTGTGTTTTCATTCGATTTATGAAGCTAGCAGTGTCATCATTCATTGCATATGATAAAGAGCATTTTCCACGTTTTCTCCGTTATCCATTTTGAGAGTAGCAGACGACGGAAGTAAACAACCATACATTAAAAACGAAAACTGATCGGACAAGAAAAAACGTGAATTCCAGGGGAAATAATTAAAAAAAAGACTTTATAATTACAAGTGAAAACCTAAATACTTCATCTCATTCAAAAATTCCTGTCGCCATTTTGAAACATCCATATTACACCCCCATGTAATACGGCACACATTATTACACCCCCCACCATGTAATACGGATCAGGTTATTACACCCCTTGGACATATGACTTGTTGCATTTCGGATTTATGACATATGCAAAATTAAACATATCTTGAGTAAGTATATGATAAATATATTTATCATATACTTGGCATTAATATGATAGTTTTTGCATATGTTTAACGACCGGAAGTAAACTAGCCATAATTTCACCCCCAGTATGATAACCCATATCAGAGACGTCTCGTGCAAAAAACCCATAATAGTGCGTCTCGTGCAAGTTACTCCCGGTATTTCCAATGATGTCTGTTTACCTACATTATCTGAAACACAACATTTAGTGGAATATGGGCCTCATCACGGTTCACAAAAAATACTTTTTACTAATCACATTTCACGGGAAGTGTATGAAACCCAGCGTAAATTGTTAAAAGTACGTTTTTATCCTGGTTACATCCCCAGTTAATCGTGTCAACAAGAATCGGTAGAAATGATTAATGTGACAGTAAAGATGTCTGTGATATTGACAAATCGAGTTGAGAGGGAAAAAAGTGTCGTCAAGAAGACCACATTAAATAAAAATCACAGAAAAGTTATATCACAGAAAACGTAAATGTTTTGAATGAACACGATTCAGGGGCAATTCCTTTGTCAAAACTCACGATCAGTAAAAATAAACGACTCTGAAGAATCACATCTATATTTTCTATGTTTCAAAATGCCTTCATATGATATGTTGTCATTAATATTTATGGGGGAGGAGAGGATCTTGTTTGAGGATATTGTTCTGAAAATATATCTGTTGAATACCCATTTAAACTTCCATATAAATCATTTAATTATTTCCTTTTGTTGATTTGCTTCATAAAACAATTTGTCGGAAGTATATGATAAAAAGATTAATACATGACCTTTTCCATATCATCCCGGCTATCATCCTCGACTGCGTCTCGGGCTGATATGGGGGTCTCGGAATGATACCCGGGATGATATGGAAAAGGTAATGTATTAATCTCTATATATTAATATGTGTTCACATCCTATTGCGTCTGAACGAGTTTGAAGAGTTATGTCAAATATCACATCCTGTTTTATGACGGTATGTACATAAATTATATTATTTCTTATTTATAACAGTGTTTCGTCATATACATGCATTTTTATACTTATTCTACAAATAGAAGAGGTAAGATGCTGCTATGATACTCTTTTAATTTATATATTTGTATATTTGATTGTTTATTTACAAGTTTTTTTACAAACTTTTATACATTATTTCTGTACCATTTCCAATATTTTTAAACAACGACGAAAAAAAGATTTTAGCTTGTGCATAACACATTTAAAAACAAATGGCGAGTTATGATACACGTAGGCTATGTCATTATTTATTTTCTTTGTAAAATAATTAGGAAAAAACGAGATGTCATTGTTATGGGAAAACACACAAGACACCATCTGACCACATGATTCAATTGGTGCATATAACTATTATTTATTGTCAACAAGCGTGTCCATGGTCATACAACAATATATAAAATCGTCTCAAGAAAGTGTCACTCATACAATGTATATACCTCACTGGACCCCGAGAGGATACTTGGCTGTAATACATATGTTTTATTTAAACATCCAGGCATTCAACCCAATAGTGGTGATATATCACAGCACAGACTCGCTTGTCAAACTGTCTGACCAGATCGGAGACTTTTTTCTTAGTTTTAACACTGAGCTTGGTTTCTTGCTTGACAAGTTCAGTAAAAAACTATTATGTAAAATGATGAAAGAGCGAGCTATTTGAATTGCGTCATGCAGTATATTTAATGTTCGTGTATGATTTTTGGTCATTTTAATATAGTTGTTTATTAATGATTAGTAGACGCAATCATTGGTACCCCGCTGATCTTTGCTCCAGTTGTAAAAGGGTAGTGTATATATATATATAAGAATGCTTGGAGCTTTCGACTGAGCAACTAGTCTGCGTCAGCATGTTTACTGAAATAATGAAACGTTACAAAAACAAACAATACAAACGTCAACGTAACAATGCACGTCCGCAAAACATCTGGTGGCAAAAACAAGTATGAAAGACCACACATTAAATATGAAATATGCACTTATAAAATTAATCTTAGACAAAAGTATGTCCTTATATGTACAGAAGCATTCGTGTTTCCTTAGTATTAATGTCATACGGCTTAAAAGTATTTAATTTCTTTTTCCATAAGTTTTCCCTGTTTCTTCTATAAAAATCATCTTGATAAAGTTTTTCTAAACCAATAACTTCAAAATGTTCAACTGTGTGGTTGTCTGTGTAAAAATGTTTCGCAACGGGATCATCGGATTGTCTTCTAATTAGTGAAAAATTCAATAAAATTTTTCTTTGGTAAAGAGTGTCACCAGTCACCACATATTCGATTTTTTTATGCAAAATATGGCATAAACTACGTTAACGATTTGCAATTAATGTAATTGCGCACTGAATACTGTTTTCGGTTAGTATCATAATATATATATTGTGTGTCAACGTGTGGCGATGGTATATAAATTTGTATTCTTAAAATCATTATCAATTTGTCTAAACCACAGTGTCTGTATTTTAAATTATACATTGTATAGGATTATTTGTATAATATAATCACAAGAAATAAATATTACAATCGTCTTAAGCAAGTGACAAATATACAATGTATCTACACTTCTGGATCCCGATAGGCTACTGGAATGTTTCAATATATAAGTGGGTTTTAATTTGTGTTTAATTGCATATAGAAGGATGGACGGGATGGCCTAATAACAAACTGTTCTTTATTGCATAGTATGTAACATGGATTATATTGGCTTATAGTGCATTTACATGGCGTGTTTCATTCTACGGTATAATGTTAAGCCGACGGTTTCGCCAGTTTCTATAACATAATTTGGACCGATCGGTCTGCATAGAATAATTTGGAATGTCCTGTCTCCATAGTATAATTTGAACCGAATCACCAATCGATAGAGTTGTGTCCCCTTTAAAACAAAACCACACCAATAATCGAAATTAAAAGTATTACGACAACAAACAATGAATTAAAATGATAGTATGCTAGACGTATTTTTTATTATCACATAAAGAAAACAACAAAGGAAAATAAAACCAGGGTTCTGCTTATTACAGACAACAAATAATAGTGATACCGTATCATATTACGTTCACGGTGCGAAATGGCAAATAACTGTTCGGGGTTTTTACTTGCGTTTCCTGACTATGCGGTTTTTTCTTCGGTCCTTCCGGGTAAAAAAAATGTCAAAAATGGACATTGTAAAACAAGGAAGGCGTAATTGGAGTTATAGATATTTTTACGGACTACACAAACTCAAAGTAAGACCGAACAACTCAAAGGTCGTCATGTTTTTTCCCACGAAATAGATTCATGACACATGAATTGATCATTGGGATCTTACCCCGGGTTGATATAACCTCAACTGTACATGAATTGGTCATTTGGTGGTCGTATCCTGGGATGATTGGACCTATATATATGAACTGACATTTTTATATTGACCTCGACTTCGGCTCGGTCTATATACAAATTTCCATTCCATATCCTGGCCCTTGAGCAGTCCATAAATGTTGATATTGCCCTCAAAAAAGTAATTATTACAAAAATATTCCATATACATATTTTAGCCATTAGTTATAACTAAATATATTTTTAAATTGTTACACAACAGTTGGGAACTACAAAAGGCAATAAATTGCATGGGAAAAGGCTATGGTTGGCAAAATTACATGTTCATATTATGGTAAAATCGATAACGAGCAGGTCATTCAAGTGTGTCCTCAAGCCTCTACGATGACTGGTATTTTGTATTTTAAATGAATACCAATGACTTAAATACATTCGATGCAATTATTTTTTTATACAATTATAGGTTTTAGCTGACGGAATAATTGCTAGTTATATTTCGACGAACATTCTGTAAGTCAACCCTGTAATTATACGAGATTTGTGTACAAAAAGACGCCGGGAATACTATAAAATTATTGCCTGCACTTAAGGTGAACATCATAATTGTTCACCCGAGGGCTTTATCCCGAGGAAAAACAACACCCCAAGGGTGAACAATTATGATGTTCACCGCAAGTGCAGACAATAGTTGTTTTATTATACCGAAACTCTACTTACAATAATGTTGGATGCAATAAACACTTATTTGTGTGTTTTTATCTTGTGTTTTCATAAACTTCATATTTGTGTTTTTAACTCCCGATCAAGATATTAATTCCGGAATGCAAAAACGGATACATTTCCGAACAGACATGGAACATAACATGTGTCGACCGGTGAACAACGTTGATGTTTCTCTGGGGGTACCAATTTTGTAAAAACATCACTTTTATTTTATATATAATATATCATGTAAGGTATAATAAAATTTAATGTTGTTTTTTTTTAATATAAAATCATTGTGTATCGTTACGAATTCTTTCTACTGCTTTTGTTTCTAATATTATTTTATCATTTTAATTTAGCCTTCTTATTTTTTTATTAGTACATGTATTTAGTTATACATATGACAGGGCCTCCATGGTATAGCTAAAAATACTCATCTGGTGTTAAGCAACAATCACTCACTCACACCTATTACCAGGACTTTCAACGTCAGTTCGTTATAATAACTAAGCGAGATTTCCAACCCGTTTAGTCTCAGAGTGACGATACAGCTGGAAAATTGCTGAAGGTGATACTAATCACTAATATAGCCCTAATTTTATTATTTTAAAAGTGTTATATAGTGAAAAAAGTATCATGTTAGTTACTTATTCCTTATTCCAGAAGCAAGGTCGAATACGTTCCAGGGCCCGGATGGCTCAAATGTTAGGTAGTTGGATTACCTCACAGCTCATACAAGCCTATCACCATTACGGTGTGGGTTTGCGTCCTTCTTCGTAAAGACCAAAAAGTGTGGACCCGACTCGCAACCGTAAGAGATAAAGTTTACCAGTTGCTTGTCCATGGTAGGTGGTTCTCTCCGGATACTACGGCTTCTTCCACCACTACAACTGGTCGCCATGATATAGCTGAAATATTGCTGAAAGTGACGTTAAACAATGCATCAAATCAAATCGAATACGGTCCATAGAACTAGTTTGCTTATTCAACATTATATAAGGAATAAGTAACTAGTTACATATACTTGTTCGACATTGAATAAAGGATAAGCAAGAATTCCAGTTATTTATTTGACATTGAATAAGGAATAAGTAACCAGTTAAATACTCATTCGACTTTATATCGAGAATACGGAATAAGTAACTATTTTAAAATGTGTTTGGCATAATAATCATCAGGTGTAATTTAAGTAAAAACTGTGGAAAACAATTCAAAAACTCTTGGGAGTAAAGTTATTCCTCAACCACCATTTCCTTGGTTAAGTTGAATGTGCTTGATTAAAATTGCATGCCACGATATAGCTGAAACATCACCACAGATGGCGTTTTAAGCAACACATAATCATAGGACTATATATATATTGACATTTATTATTAATCCAGGCGTCTTAGATACATGAACAAAGAACATCCGTCCTACAAAATACAAAATATATTTC
The DNA here is from genome assembly GCA_002080005.1 of Gigantidas platifrons. Lineage (NCBI taxonomy): Eukaryota > Metazoa > Mollusca > Bivalvia > Mytilida > Modiolidae > Gigantidas > Gigantidas platifrons. The sequence continues at coordinate 393,755 of MJUT01034771.1, forward strand.
AACATTCTAGCAACCTTCCCCATTTTGAATAGCAAAGATAAATGTAGACAAGCCAAGTTCCTATTCAGAGAGTCAAAAATGTTTTTTTTCTTTGTCAGCTGATAAATTTATATTAAATCATTATACATTTACAGTATTTTTACTATATTAATTAACAGTCATATTTGCTGATTTCCACTAAAAGACTATTTCCCCGGAAGTGAACTATTTCCCTGAGACTATTTCGAATTCCCTATCTGCTATTTTGCACGTTCATATTTCCCGGTTTTTTTATATTTTCATCAAAAGTACAGAAGCAAAACGGCGTGATGCTTGCAAGGAGTTAATATCGAAATTTAATTCAAGGTCTAAGATTTTAGAAGAAGAGCCAGCGGCAGATGAATTTACACAGACTCAAATATAGTCACGAGGTGAAAGAAGAGTAATCGAATCAGCAATGGTAGTTGACAGCCTCATGAAAGGATGTGAAATGTGTGGCGACGAACTTCGGCTAACTAGGACAATCTCCGTAACAGTGTGTGGCCTGGGATCAATTTTATACATAAAAGCAATTGTTTCGCATGTGTATGACTGTCACGATTTATGTAATGTAAGATGGTGTAAATACTTACAAAACCCAAGTACGTACATCCGAACCATGTTACTGACAAACTCAAAATTAAAAGAAGAGCTTGAAACCATCTTCTCAGTATACTTTACTGATGTAAATGTAGAAAAATGAAAATGAATCCTTCAATAACATGCTGAGCAATAAAGCACCAAAAAATAGACATTACTGTGCGCCAGAAAGCTTATCTAACAGAATGTACTGCACCACTGCACAAAACAATACGGGCTTTGATTATGTTTTACATGTACATGAAGAATGTGGGTTATCACCGGGTGAAAATACTGGAAAAACATCTGAGCATTTGAGAAGTAAAAGAAAAGCACAAAAGGATTTTAAGAGCACATCTGATTTAAAAAAAAAAGTAAACTTTCCGAAAAATCAAAAACTAAATCAAAAGAGTTGGTTAATGAAATAAGGGAATGTATAACTCGCCAGCAGGATGTGGACATACAACCCAGGTTTTTTTTCGAAAATGACGATGATAATGAAATACTGTTCACTAAATTATAATTTATGCACATGCAACTTTAATAAAAAAGAAACTGTATCCATGCCCGTGTAATGGGGAAAAACTTAAGAAAAAAAAGGTTCTGATTGCTTCACATTAAAAAAAATAAATAGAAAATTTACATGTACATGTATCAAAGTAACATTATAACATACTACCAATATCATTTCACGAAATATCCAAGTAAATTAAATTGCGAATTCTTCAACGAAAAAGGCACTTACATTTAATTTAATATATTTTTTTTTCATTAGAATGACATATACGGCATTAATTCGGAATCATTCGTATGAATCTTTTTTTAAAATGAAAACAAAAGTATTATTATTTATAAAGTTAAGACATCTTCGGAAAATCAGTCCTGTTTCAGAACATGGATCAAGTCGCTAGCTTTAGAACTTCGGCTATCTATAGTGACGTCACACTTCATCAGCGAGAGGAAAAGACAACTCTGTTTATCAAAACAAGCAAAAACATATTTCAAAAAGGGCGTTTTACTCTGTGATGATGTCCGTGACATATATATATTTTTTAATTTTATTCGAATGACATCTGTTTATTTTTACTTTATATGGAATATGAAGATAAAATCAACGATATATTTTTTTTTATTTCAGATAAATTCTGAAAATGTCAAGACTTTTTTCCTGCGGGAAAATGAAAATCGTCAAAATTAATTTTTTTGGTCGCTAAATTATAACATTATTTAACATATAGAGGAGTTAGGTTTTTCCCTGGAGACAGAAATTGTTTTCATACGAAGCAACAATTGTTAGGATCATCAGATTTCCCCTTGTTCTTGAATATGGGTATAATATTTCCTGAAAGCTATGTACCCGGTACTTTACTTGAATCGAATACACAATTAAACAATTTAACATAAATCGGTATAAGCAAATGTGCACATGAATTATATAGTCCTTAATTATATTATCAACGCCACAAACCTTCTCGGTTTTTAATTCTTTGATAGACTTTAATATCTCATCCACGGTAATTTGACCATTTATTTCCATATTGGGGGTATTTATGAAATGAGGTTCTATATCCAGGAGATCGTAATCATTTTCTATGTCATCGGGAGTTTCATTCAATTTTTTTGAAAAAATCAAAAAGTGAGCTAATAGAAATATTTGGTTGCTTTTTACGACAACTTGAATTTAATATTTTCCAATATCTTTTACTATTTTTTTACCTTAATTCCTTCATCTTTAGTCACATTTCTTTCCTATGATTAACGATACTTGTGTCGAGCAGTTTTTTATACTCTTTTTCTGCCTTCTTCATCTCTAATTTTGAGGATTCTGTTTTATTTCTCATATGTCTACTCTTTAATTTACAGTTTAACCATGGCTTTTTAGATACACCTACTTTATTCTTTTCTTCTTTTATGTTTCTCGATCTTTTAATTCCAAAAGTTGTCTAAACTGAATTTATAAAAAGTTTACTGGGCTTTTCAACACACCTTTCAAGTTCAGCTTGTGGAATATTTTCCGGAGTGAAATTATTCACATAATTCTCTAAGTCATTCATAAGCTTTAAGTCTTGATTAACAAGAAAAAAGGATATTTTTCGAATTATCCCACCTTCGTGGTTTTTTATTTACATTTTTGTCAGCTATGATGTTTGACGATGACCTCATGCATGTAAATTGTTTAACATGATGTATATATATCTGTAATAACTTTTCATAATCTTATATGTAGATGATGCTGTTATAATAAGTCTGCTGCTGACCTTCAAAAACAGTTGGATTCCTTTAGTGATTACTGTGATATCTGGAAACTAAAAGTTAATGTAGAAAAAAGTAAAATTGTGGTTTTTTCGCAAGGAAGAACTCCTAATAATCTTAAATTTAACTTTAACGGAAAACAACTAGAAATTGTTGATGAATTTAATTATCTGGGTGTGTTATTAGCCAAAAATGGCAATTATAATAACTCAAAGATGTTTGCTGTTCACAAAGGTACAAAAGCAATGTATGAGGTTTTGAAACTTGGTAGAATCCATAGTCTTTCGATAAATTGTCAACTGGACCTATTTGACAAAATGGTAAAACCCACATTATTATATGGCTGTGAAATATGGGGACTTGGTAACATAGAGATAATTGAAAGGGTTCATATAAAATTTTGTAAACTACTTCTACAGTTAAAAAATTCGACGCCCACATATATGATTTATGGAGAGTTAGGAAGATATCCTATTGTGCTAGATGTAAAAAATAGAATTCTGTCATTTTGGTCACAATTGTTGTTAGGTAAAGAATCTAAATTGTCATTAATAATATATAGATTATGTTTTGAAATGTATACAGTGAATGATACTAATCTTCCATGATTAAAAAATGTTCATAATATTATAAATGAATGTGGATTGGCCTATTTTTGAAACACACAAACTTTTATAAATAGTGGCTGGTTTATTTCATTAGTAAAACAAACGCTTAAAGACCAGTATAATCAACAATGGCATTCACAAACTGAAAATTCCACAACAGCCTTAACTTACAGGTTATTTAAAGAAAATGTTATGCCTGAACCATATCTTGAAAATGTGGACTTAAAAATGACATTATTTTATGTAATTTAGAACCACTAATCATAGATTACCGATTGAAATAGGAAGATGGCAAAATATTGAAATAAACAATAGGAAATGTCTCCTCTGTGACACAAAAAACATTGGAGATGAATTTCATTATATTTTACAATGTCGATACTTTGAGCAAAACCGTAAGAATCTCATCCCAAGTTACTTTAGAAATAGACCAAATGTCCTTAAATTTAAAAATATCATGACCGTAACGAAAAAATCAGATCTTTTGAAATTATGTAAAACGATAAAAGTCATAAATGAAGGTGTGTGTGCTCCAGGCTAATCCCTGTGTCCATTTCTGTTTCTCTGTAACTGTAATTGTACATATATATATTTGTAAATAGTTTTGTAATTCTCTATTCCTATGTATTGCAATGGTTTATTGAGAAATAAAGATAAAGAAAAAGGAAAGAAGTTTATTAAATTCTAACACTTGTAAATTAATAATATGCTTTAAGTACTCTGGAGATGTAATGATATAGTCTACAACACTAACATTTTTACATGTAAATTTACCAATTGCTTTGTCCGCACCTATTCTACCACTTAGAATGAACACATCAATATATTTACATAAATCTAACAATTTTCTACCATTCTGGTTTATAACCTTATGTTCATTAACCCGTCTTAGGGGAATACCCAATTCTTCCAACATATATACATTACTTGTATCAATAAATAAATGTTCAACATTCTCATTGTTACATGATTCTCTATCAAAATCAATAAAATCGGGTTCTTCTGACGTTCTTTTATTAAAAAGTCCACATAAACAAACATATTTATAATTTTTTTTTCAAAAATTTTGAAACTCATTTTCAATTTCACTAAAAATCTCACTCGACGCATATTTAGAATTTTCTGGTGAGATCTCAGATGTACTAAGGTATAATTTGACGATATTTAAGTGCAGTTGACATAAGACCTATAGGTCATCAGAACACGCCGTATTTCGTCTGAGAGAAAATCTATATTGCCCGAGGCACATTTAGTGGTCTTTAACATTCCAAAAACTCTTTCGAAATGCAGTGTTCTTAAGGTTCTACGAACGTGAATTTATTATCACACGAGTCACATCCCGCTTGGTACGACGTTGAATATAAATTGTATCCCCCCGCACAACTAGCGGATACTTTGCAAGAGGGACCGTAATGCAACAAGCGGGTAATCTATGTAGTATTTCTATTAATAGAGGTCCCCACGAGGTTAAAAACTGTGATATTGCATCGTATCTCATTCTGCCATCCGTAATACAATATCTTAACAATCTGGGAAAATATACTTAGATTTGACTGCTATTAAATATTTAAACCAAAATATCTTTTATGGTATAAAAACATTGCATACACATTGTAAAAATATAGACACGACTGATTTTTTTAAACTGTAGTAATATTATATTAAAATGTTAAGGCATATAAAACTTAATATTTAATGGTTTTCAAGATGCCGTGTGGTCAAATAGCGAGACCTTGGGAATTCATAAGGGGACACTTCATTCTAATTAACAACAATATTTCCTCATATATGTATAATGTTGGTGCATTTATAGCTCAAATACATGTACAACTTGACCTTTGAATGATTTGCACTAAATTTAGTAGAAGTATGAAACGCTACAGAGAATACAATACAATAATAAATAAAATATTAGGTTTATTTATAGAAGTTTCATGACTTTATATGGTAATGTAGGTCGTGTGGTGTGTGCTTGTGAATATTAATTTAACAAATTGCTTTGACGAATATTGAACAACCAAACGTATTACTACTGATGAACGTGTGGAAAACACACGTCTAGTTAATTAAGCAAAATATCACATTAAAATATCATAGTGCGCCTTACTTGGGTCAAACATAATATCATGCCATTCGCTCTACATAAATCGGGTAACAGGATACTATTATTTGTGAAATTGTGCGAATGGTTAGCGTGTATGGTAATGTTGAACCTTTCAAGAACTGTGGACCAATAATTTTAAGCGATGTCCTGGTAATTGTTAAACTATTCTTGAGCAGTGTGTCATTTAAATATGTACATCTTGTATAGATAAAAATATACTTTAAAAATTGTAATATTCTGAAATTTGGCACTTTGATGAATCTGACAAAAAAGTCAAAAATAAAAAAAAAACTTTGCACCTTTATAAGATATATTAATGAAAATGTCTGCCCTCATGGCTAAAAAAATGTAACCCCCTCTCTGTTTGTAAATATAGTATATAGCTGTTTTCTTATTATGTATTGCATTGTATCTTATCGTGTATTATTTATGTATTTGATTTGTTATCTGTATACCAATGTATCAACAAAAGTTATCAGAATAAATAAATATATATAGAGAGAGAGATAGATATTACTGCTAGCAAATGGAAAATATATAATTATTACCTTTAAAATAAATTTAGAAAGACGTCTATTGTCAACGTGAGACGCATTCAAGAACGCGTTCTTGAAGGATAATGACCAATTGGTAATGTTTGTTTAATTTGAAATTCACATAGTGATACAATATATAATCTAGCACAGAATCATATATGTTCTGTGATAAGACATCATATTTATATTGAGAAAGTGAAAGTAGTTGATCGAGATAATATACAAGCTTCGTTTAATACGCTTAGATATATTCAGCAAACAGTGGTCCACAATTCGGAACGTCAATAGTAAGTTAAAAACACAGCCACAGAATTAAACAGGTATATTGTCAAAAAGAAAACCCAGCATTACTGTTCTGTACAAATATTTAAATACGCGTGTACCTTTCTTTGTTCGTTTTGTTGATGTTGGATGAATTACTTAGTATCACTGTTTAAACCTTCGTTTGAAAATTATTTAAAAGACAGTGATTAAAATATAATGTCATATATTTGAATGGTGCATAGTTATTGTTTAGTAGCAATTAAGACCAATATTGAAAGATAAATATTGCGTTGTCTTGGCTGATACATTGACCCTTTCTTGTAACATTTTACTATCTTCCTACTTTCAGACTAATGTGTGAAAGAAATGGAATCCCCAGTTAAAATTGTTGCTATATTTGTACAACTGATCTGTATCATAAAATCACAAAGTAAGTTTATTATATAGTAGAACACTATAAATTCATGAAGAAATGCTATACACTGGTAACTTCTGATTGTACTGAAGATAGATAATCTTCGAAGTAATAGTTTTTACTATGCATATTTTGAATAAAGAGTAAATACAACTTGTTTCTATCTTCATATTTGCTTACCAAAAGAGGCAATCGGAAGCCGTAAATAGAAAAAGGGCAAACAATGCAATTGCCAAAAGAAAACGAAAAAACCTAAATGAGGAACACTAACCCGACAAATGCAGCGTTTAAATAATAGTAATAAAACAAACATAACTCTAATAAAAATGTATGTGTATGGCATTGTACAACAACGATTACTGGTGTATTATTTAACTTCACACGATCCAATCCATAGTCACGACACGAATAAGTTTATAAACAAATCTTAACGTGTGAGTGCCAAACACAGAATACTGTTATAGGTAACAAAGATATACGCTACTTGTGCGCCCCAGTCTACTATAGGGGTAAGCCGTATTCCGTTAGCAAGTGGCTATTTATAATTTAAAATTTACATTAAGTGAACAAAATTACCACCAGTTTGATTGGTGTGTATCTATATTACATGTAAGTATACTGAAAGCGAAAGGTTTCTTATTTGGGTAGATTAATTTCGATAAAAAGCAATTTTTCAGGAATATTTATAGTCAATTATATTAATTCCATCAACAAATCTAAAAAAAAAAAAAAAAACCGCCAATTTTGTAAGTTTGTAATTATCATTATAATGGTAGGTGGTGGTTCTTGTTCTCGCAAAAGCAATAAATCGTTGAAAACATCGCGAAATTCTGGAAAACATAGGAATGGATATCAACAAAGAAGAAACAATTCGCTCCTTCTGTTCTAATAATAAATTCCGGATAACAAATAATAGCTAAAAACTAGACCAATGCAAAATCCCACGAAAAAAGCAATACATATATTGCTATTGTTGAAAAAGTTAACCTCGAATTCAACTAGTAAACATTTGTTTCACAACTTGTTGTTGGAATATTGTAGTATTGTGCACATAGCAAACGATCGTGGATTTCATAACCATTGACTACTATTTAAATCCGATTAACACACTACCCTATATAATATCACACACCTCTAACATTGCTAGATTTTAAGACCACACGAAACATTGAATATGTAAGAGGTAAGAGTCGTGACGTTAGTTTAAATGTAGTTTTATTTGAAATAGAATATCTATCACATGATGGGACCCCTTCACAGAGTACAACTTATGTTTGGCCCAGTGAACCTTTAGGTGCAGATTTAGCAGTGACTGGTGGACCTACCAATGACTTTTACAGTAGATCTTGTGCTACAACAGGGGCTAATCAATACACAGCTTGGTGGATGCTGGCCTTTCCTGGAAATACTATATATTTTACAAATGTCAAGATTTTTTATCGTAGTAATAGTGAGTATCTTTCAAATAATTTATAAATCAAATGGATGTTCAAAGTACTTGACTTGCTCTTCCATTTACAATATGTAAATTATATATCTGTTGTCCCGATGAGCGGGATATGAACATCTTTCGAAATACAGGAACATATCTCAAAACTATGAGTTAAGAAAGATAAACATAGCAGATGACCACTCAACTGTATGCTACATGTAGGTCGTTTCACAATGAAAACTGTTGTTCCTTTACTTTAATTTGTGGATAAGTGTAAAGTTGGATAACCTCTCATGTTTATTTAGATCTATCTCCTTTCTTACTAGATAACAATTAGACATTAACTCATATTTTAAGACCAGCAACTACCATTGATTATTGTATGCTGTACTTTAATAGGGTGGATTAAATATCACAAATGGGTACTCGTAGCAAGGTGTTGATCATAAAGGGATTTTAAATGGATCCCAAAGGTACTAGATGTGCGGCGTTATACCAAGGTTGGTGGGCTAGTGGTGTATGTTGTGCATTTCACCCAATCTGTCGATACACATGCTGAAGGAGTTGTACCGAGCTAGCTGGCAAATCTAAGTAATTTGTATTGGGGATTTTTCAAAGACTTTGTGTGTTTCATTTTGATTGTTTTACATCTTTGTGTTACTTTTGTGTTCTTTGCTAAATCTGAATCGTGATATTTCTCGAAAATCACTTCCGTCTTGGTTAGTTGCGTTCTTCTTTTCAGAAAGGGTTCTACGTCACAGAAAGAAGACTTTGAAGATACAAAAGGGGTAATCAGAATCCGTAGCTCGAAGAAGGACAGACAACACAATGAATGGCCAAAGGAAAACGGACAAACAATGATTTACAAAACATACACATAGACTAAAGATCGAGTAACGCGAACCCCACTAAAAATTGGGAGTGAACTCATAGGCTCCAGAATGGTAAACAGTTTTTTTTTCCAATAGTGGAACACGTCGTGCTAATCTAGTTACAAACCCGATGATAAGTCATGATTGAGGAAAGGACCGGAAAGTATTTGCAATAAATGGAACATTCACATATATTACATAACGATCAAGAAAGTCATGGTGGCGACTGTAAAACTTTCGAAGTGATGACTTAACCAATAGAAACCTTTGGTTCAGAAGTGTTCTTGTTAGCAGCAAACCTCTATCAAGGAAATCCTTATAGGTACCACACGCTCAGGAATATAGCATCAACCGAAAGATATACATTCCACATGCAGATACTGCTGGAATGTTGTTACATATAAATGGAAAGTTCACAATAGGAAAATGGATACCATCTCTTTTGTTGTAAAGTTGTGTACTTCACAGCCTCTCACTCTCAATTTCGAGGTGTAGGTCAAGGTCGGAAGCAGATCTATCTGTATATGTGGTATCCTTTATATCAATCTAAATGGGATAGACGCGATCACCAAAATCACCAATCCTAGAATAAGATGAACAGCCCATTCATATTGATACTTTTCTCTAAATTTAATAATACGAAATAATAAGCAACGAAACGAAAAAAGAAAAAAAGAAAAATGAACATTTTTCAGATAGTGAAGGTAAATTCCATCAATATCTACTAGTCGAACATCGAACATCATCGACCAAAGAAATAAAAAATACAAGAACAACAAACAGTAACACACACACAAATGAAAAACAAAAAAAACACCCTCCCTCGAAAAAAATCCCGATAGAAATTGACGAATTTCCAGGTTCTGGCTTGGAACAACTACATAAATTTGTAGGAGTTTAACCCTTTAATGAAACCCCCTTATTGATAATTAGATCTCAGACGGCAATGCAGATGTAAGAACCAATACAAATCGATGCGCAGATTTGTTTACATTAAAAAGTACCTACACTCTTATTACAGGTATGAATGGCAGCCAATAATAAATTATTACCCACAGTTCAGTTGTAATAAATAGTTTCAAATGACTTTTTTCCCCAGAATTACCCATTTATCTACCAAAAATCTATCAACTTCTCAACTGTTTTTTATTTGGTTTGTGAAATGATGTAACAAAATATGTTTTAACAGAAGTTCTTGTACACGTACCGGGAAAATTTTAGCAATATCCAAACTGTTTTTTTAATAATCAACAAGTTTTAACAGAACCATTATCATTATTTAAATACAATCTATTGATGATAATTATTTGCCATAGTGATAGATTTGTATATGAAGTACATGTATGTTGTATGTCACTTCTTCGGTCGAAACTAAAACTCAATGCAGAATATGTTTCATTTTCTTTCCAGCTCTAAATCGTTTCGCTGGATATTCCTTGTATGTTACCAACTCCAGTGTTACAACCACTTCACCAAAGCCAACCAATGGTCATCTTTGCTTTCATCATACAGGAACTGCACTTCCGTCGATGAATCAAACTGTTGATTGTAATGTTCTTGGACAGTATATCGTTATCTATAATGAACGGAATAGAACAGCTAGTGATAATACTCATGGATACAGTAAGACATCTTTCCTAGAACTATGTGACGTTCGAATTTATGGTTAGTTATACGATATTTCACGATGAAGAATATATCAAAAGAAAGTGCATATTGAGTTAAGCCTGTCTAAACTGAACTTCCTTAGGGTTAGGGTTATGGTCTTTAACGCCACTGTCAACAATATTTTACCTTTACCTAACATTATGTACGTTTTCCTTTGAAATTAACGAAAGTAGCCTGTCTGATACAAGGTGTCTGATACAAGATGTTGTATCACCACATTGTGGTGATAAAAGAATTGCGCGACGTTCCACGAGACGATCTCTGCCGAACTCCTTTGTCATGACGTCATATCATTGGAATCCTGCGAAAAACACATCAATGTAGGCAACGTAAAGACATAGTATCAATATTTCCGGCGACTGTAAGGTCCACATTTCTTTTTTAAATGCGTTGTCGGATTGTACAGTGACACTGAACGTGATTGAACCATAATTCCACATTGATGAAAGAACGGCAACAAATAACGTGATGTCATTCACAAAATGTAGTCTTCCTGCGAGTATTGTAAAAAAAAGGTTGTAAATATTAATTCGACCCTTGTTATTTGCTTAAAATTTGTTTTTATTGAAATGTTAGATAAACTTATTATATAAATAGTGTGCTGGTACAAGATTATGTACCAGGTCTTGCCTGTTGCGTGAACTAACCGCATAACAACTCGTCACTATTGCGACTCGTAGTGATACTGGTTCACACAACAGACTCGACCTGATACATAGTCTTGTACCACCACACTATATATGTAATGGGTATATATCGTGGCAGTCAGTTTTATTAGTGGAGGAAATTGGAGTACCCGGAGAGAACCACCGACCTGGCAAACTTTATCACATAATGTTGAATGGAGTACATCCCTCTTAACGTTTTTGGGACCACGATTTCCTATGCATTTTGATTTTATTTAAGAATTATGTATATCAACTGTACGGTTTAGACCGGTTTCACTGTGTTCAAAATGAAACAAAATTAACGCTTGAATATGAATATTGAAAATGTTGATACTGGATAGATTTCTTCTGCATGTTCTGTTTGTTCACGTAAACAATATTCACTGATAGTTGACACCACGCTACATGTTTATGCAATAGCCTCAATTAGGTATGCTCATGGTCAGAAGATTGAAAAGTCAAATAATCTTAAAATTATTTATGGGCAAGTAAGCCAAATGATCTAAACAATATATACTAAATCGGGTATGGTTACCTTCCAATGAGAGAGATTGACATTAGTTTTACTAAAATACATGATTTAGGACCGGTAAATGTCAAGGATAAATATATCAAATAAACCAGTTCAGTTCTGAAGCACTGACTACTGGAGGAAACTCATTATTTCTGAAAATCAAAAAGAACAAAGTTAGTTGACATATATCTTTAATATATATCTATTGATCTTTCTCACTTTAAGGTTGCCACAAGACTTGGTTTGGTGAAGACTGTAATCAACGATGTTCTTTAAAATGTACTGATCAACACTGTTATCCTGGGAATGGCAGTTGTGTATGGGGTTGTAACTGCCTAAGAGATAACTGTGATAATTCTACTATTTGTACTGAAGGATGTAACAGAGGTTATGCAGGACAATATTGCAATCAGTGTAAGTATTCTTGAGGATATTTCTCCGTGGTGGTATGCAAATGTGACCTAGTATTTTTTTTAATCTTTGTGGGGTACACACCAATTTGTCCGTGACGAGTTAATTAACATTGGTACGTAATAATTTGGTAGGAGTGGCAGGAGTAATTGCAGATAGCCAAAATACAAGGCTAAATTTTTCTTTACCTCTTCCCTCTATACATTATATCACAATTGCAGCTCTTAGCGATTCAGAACTATGCATCCTAAGAAAAATGACGTATCTAGATGATAGGTTCCATTATGTTTGACATTCCTCACTCTTCAATTTGATTAATAGTAGTACACCCAAGTCAGAGGGCATCGTGTGTGGAGGTTGGGTTAAAACGACATAGAGAAAACGGTCCGTCTTGTATATTGAGTGTGATAGAACTGCCTCTCTATACACATAATGTGATGAATTTTCCGCATTCATCTAAGTGTATGCATATGCATAATATTAGGTCATTGATGCATTTTGCCGAAAACCAACGTTTCCCTACCTAAACAAATTAGACATGTTCTTGCAGATGTATGATTTATAATAATAAAAGGAAAAAAGGAGAAAAATCTTGAAAATAGTTTTTTCAATTGGAAAAATCCAAAGGTCAAGAAAAACTTTGGGATGAAATAAAATGTGAAGATGGTACATATAAATTTGACATCGATTCTATTCTCAATGAATAAATTAAGTTTTATGAAAAATTATTTAAAGCGGAAGGGTGGGATGAAGAAAGGGGGATTCTCTGTTGAGTTTTGTAAAGGAAACACTAGACGATTGCGAGAAAACTGATTTAGAAAAAGAACTTAATGAAATTGAAATTAAAAATTCTGTTATGGCACTTAAACCTCACAAGTGGCCTGGTGAGGATGGGATTAACTTTACTGGGATGTTATAAAAATGAATTTATCCAATTGTTAAACGAAATTTTCACTGAAAATACAAGTAAATCCCAAAATAGAGGAATAATCTCATTACTTTACGAAGGGGGAGAGAGCGAAAATATAAAGAATTGGAGGCCATCAACCGTCCTTAACCGTGTCAACAAAATTATTGCCAAAATTTTAGCAGCTCGTTTGAAAACTATATTACCAAAAAATATTCATATAGATCAAAAGGGGTTTGTTAAAGGCAGAAATATAAATGAGGCAAATAGACTTACTCAGGACATAATTGATTATATTGATATGGAAAATGAGGAGGGTAGAATTATCTTTATAGACCAACAAAAAGCTTTCGATAGCATTGAATGGGGATGGGTACAGGCTTGTCTTAAGCAATTTAATTTTGGTCAAAATTTTGTGCATGGATTGACATGCTTCTTAAAGATTCCAAAACATGCATTAAAACTAATGGTTTCGTTTCAAGTTATTTCTCTGTATCAAGGTCAACTCGACAAGAGTGTCCAATTGCACCTATCCTCTACGTCATTCAAGCGGAACAAATGGCATGTACGATTCGAGCTGACCCTGATATTGAAGGTATTAAAATACCTGGTGTATCCAGTGTAATTGAAACTAAAATCAGCATGTTTTCCGATGATACAAATTATTGAACAAAAATGAAAAGTCTGTTGAAAATTCTTTTAAAATATTACATATTTATGAATTGGCTTCCGGGGCGAGAATAAATTTTGACAAAACAAAGGGAGATTAAATGGTAGAAAACCGAGATTTAAACAAATATAACAGAATGGGATCATTTCAAGTTCAAGGATGTTGCCATTTTTGTAAACATCATATTGAAACTGAACAACATTTATTTTATAATTGTAAAATAATATTTCCTGTAATTCAATATATTCAAACTTTATTTTTTGAAGAAGATAATATAACATTTGACCAACAGAATATGATTTTAAGTTACGATAAGGGAACAGAAAAAGGGATTATTTTGGAAAATATACTTGTATATGTCGCCAAATGGACAATTTGGAAGCAGCGAAATAAGATAAAATACCAGAATATAATATGTAAAGCAGCGACATTAATTAGAATATTCAAAGCTGAACTGAAAGAAAATCTCATTCTCAGACAAAAATACTATAATAATACTTCACCTACTATTGATAATGAAATAAATAATATTATTCTAAAATTGAATTAAAAAACTTACTTATTACATTAGAACTAATCCTCTCGACATTTTGGAATACATAATTTTTCACATTCATTGTAGAAGGTAAAATAACTGACACACGATCTTCTCGTGGTCGTTCGATCCTTTTTTTATATAATATATTTATACATGTTGCATTTAATAATATATATTTATACAGGTTGTATTGGTGATAGATATATTGGTGTGAAAAAAGTGGGTGATTTATTGTGAAATTTAAAATAATGTTTAATTGTAAAAGGAATCATATTTGTATATACCCTCATCACCTTGAAGCCTGGACCAAGGTGATAATTGTTAACAGGTAGAATAAGATAATAAAGAAATAAAAAAAAAATAATAATAAAATAAAGGGAAAAAAGAAAAATACCACACTGTCGGAACAATTCCAAATTTAAATATCAAAATAGGTAAAAGAGGCAACATCGATACCCCTAGCACACAAATACATGACAGCCCACTTTCCTGGCTTGGTACAGGCACTTTAATATTATGTGAACGGGTTAAGCTAGTTTTATGATTCAAAACATTCGGTCTTATGCAAAATGATAGTCATGCAGTTAAACAGCAATGAGTGAAGATGGATACATTGACCACAATTGTTATAAATCACGTAGATGTTATCAATCGAAAATTATTTACAAACATTTTGACCATTTTGTTTTTTCTGGTATGAAATATGTAAAGCTTTTTCAACAGAGGGACCGAGCCAATATACAAACATACTTCTCAAATCAACGACAAAAGCTGTCACAGTGTCATTTTGGACGCTTTACTTTCTTATTGTATGAAGTTGTGTAATAGGGAGAATGCTGATAAGCAAATCCATAAACCATTGTCTAAGGACTTAAACATTTTGGGGAGTATGTCATACAAAATATACTAAGATATCTATCTGTCTATATCAATTAAATAAATTCAGAAAAGGCATTT
>MJUT01034771.1:428422-452891 GCA_002080005.1 Gigantidas platifrons
GTTTGTACCAAGTTTTATTGTAATGACGTAACAGACTGTGTCAAATTTGCACCAAGTTTTATTGTTATGACGTAATAGACAGTGTCAAGGTTTGTACCAAGTTTTATTGTAATGACGTAATAGACAGTGTCAATGTTTGTACCAAGTTTTATTGTAATGACGCAACAGACTGTCAAGTTTGCACCAAGTTTTATTGTAATGACGTAATAGACAGGGTACATACCTGTTTTTCAATCCAATATTATCATTATCACTATTGTAATCTGTATGTTTTGAATTTATTCTATAATAAAATATTGTTTACACTAAGGTTTGTACTAACTTGAACATGTTCCGTTTGTTTATTTCACTAGTACTTGGCGAATCCCAATCATATTATGTTTAATGATTGTGACACAGAAGTTGTAGTGTGTCTAAGGGGCTGTCGTGGTTGTATGATTGTTGATTTTGCAAATACATTTTTTTTTGTACCTGTGCAATCAGTGTCTAGCACCACTAAAGATGTGAGTTTGAATCCCTGTTATGGCGAGGTGTATTCGATACAACATTATGTGATAAAGTTTGTCAGTGACATGCGACAAATCGGTAGTTTTCTCCGTGTAATTCAGTTTCCTCACTCAATAAAACTGACCGCCACGATATAACTGAAATATTGTTGAAAGTGTATTAATCACCACAACCATAACCCTAAGCCGTATGATCAGTTGTATAAACGAGAACCATCATTTAAATATTTAGTAGCACAAAAGGCCATCGGAAGACATGATAAGGAAACAATGATCATCTTTGAATATATGTGTAAGGTGTCTCTTGTGGTAGGTCAGTGGTTTTCTCTGTGTACTCCGGTTTCCTCCACAAATAAAATTGACCTCCACGATATAAATGAAATATTGTTGAATGTGGCGTGAAACACCATAACCATATCCCTCAATTCGAAGTTCGTTTAAACGTAAAAGATGTAAGTGGCTTCGTCTGTGAACCGGGTTTGTCCATAGCAAAGTCATCACAGAAATCAAAGGATCGAGTTAATATTTGAATATTAACTTTCATTAAAATAAACAGTTTCTTATAGTTATGATTGAATAGACATTAAACTCATACTTTTGCAGGACGTGTATCAAATCAATGTTCAAATAATGATAATACAATATATTAAATCATATTAAATTCTGGTATGTTCCTATTAAAGCATTCAACCGATTGGCACCTTAACTTTTTAATCAAAATAGAAGAACTTTCAGACATTTCGTTCATGTAAAAATGGCGAATCCTTTGTATTATAAGCATACCGCCTTTAGTTGAGGGTGTTATGGTAGATTACCACACTAAGCAAAACAAATATCAGTCGAGACGAAGAAATTTGCATAAAGTATAATAAACGTTTAAATTATCACTTCAGTTGTTTATTATTGATATCAAAGTTGATAAAAAAAAATATATATATAAGCAAATTATATGTACTATATATAGTTCAATCAATAGTGCATATGAAATATATAATCTGTTAAAGTTTAATTATAGACATCATGGAATATGTCTTATAGAATGGAACAGAAACCTCGCTTTTGCTCTTTAGCAACTCTTTCAAGTTCTCTTCTAAGCTTGGCTGTCTCTTCTGCTTGAATGTTCTTTTCCACTAATAGTTTGAAATAAGCATGTGAATAATATCCACCCATTTTTAAAACTTCATCCGTAACTTCCTTTGCGTATCTTTGTTTCTCGTCTGAGGAAGCATGTTTGTTTTCTACAGCGACTATTCTTCTTCCACACTGTGCATAAAGCTGTTTTACATCAAGAGCTGCCATCTTATCTATGAAGGAATGGATATCTATCGGAACTTCGTTTTCATCTGTAATGTCCGCTTTTCTTGTCATTACTATTATTGTATGCTCCAGGAAAGTCTCGTCACCAAACAATCCCTTAAGTTGTTTAATGACTCGCTTCTCTTCTTCGGTGGCTCTTCCTGGCTGAAGTACGATTAAGAATGCATGTGGACCAGGGGATAATGCAGCTATTGCTTTAGTTACTTCATCACGTACGTCTCTTCCTTCAGTATCCATAATCCCAGGTGTGTCAACAACTTTGATTTGTCTACCAGACCGCAACATTCCAGTCATTACTTCACATTTTATTGTAACAGATTGAGAAGCTGTCATTGACTTAAATTTTCTCTCTCCAAGAAGTGTGTTGCCTAATGCACTTTTCCCCGCTCCAGTTTTACCAATAAGAGCTACTCGTATTCTACAACATAATATACATATTTGAAAGAACATCTGTTAATAATTCCTAGGATCAGTATCATGATTACATCGAATATACATATTATCATTAAATACAAGTACATGTACTTTCTTATTAATGTGTGTATTAATTTCCGACAATGTTTTTATGTTTCATTTCATCCATTTTTATCATATTCCATATTCTTCATTTTGTATGTAAAAAGTAAAAATAATACATGTAATTTTCTATATTGTAATTGTTTGTTTGTATTTTTCCCTGTGACTGTATTGGACACGAGTTCCTTATTTAAAAATTCTTAAAATCTTGTCGTTAGGTCAGTGTATATTATGCAAGTCTCAGTGAGGCTAATTAGGATTATGGTGTTTAAAATCCCTTTCAACCAGAACAGTTAGAAGACACCAAATGTGTAATTAGAATTGGTGAATCGAAGGACAGACCACACAATGGCCAAATGAAAAGGGACAAACGACGATCTACAATGAAGGACGAGCTTCTGAGTTTTGAAAACGTGAAATCCTACATGTCACATTTACAACAATACACAAAAATGCCTACCTTGCAAGCTTATTTTAGTTAAATGTTATCAAAATTGAAGCATACACTACATTTCGCGGAATTTTAATTTGTGTGATTTGTGTTATGCTAGTGAAATGATTCGATTTAGAAAAAAAACAAATGTTTGATTTTAATCAAGGATTTATTTAAATCCTTGTTTTAATGTATAAACAAAATGAAACAATTCAAATAATTTCTGAAAGAACACAACTTTATTTTCATCCGTTTAATTGTTTCAGTTTACAATCGTGTGTGTATTAACCGTAACACAAGGGGCATATAACCGAAAACACACTTATAAATAGTTGTGTAAAAGTATTTCCGGTGGGAAAAAACTGATTTCTCACATGCGAGATACCGAATGGGCGTATAGCATTTGCGCAACTTTTTGAAAAATGCAATATTTAATTTACCCCCACAATGTTATATTTCACTTGCGCCAAAAAATTCAATTGTTCATTTGCGTCATCTTCCAGGTAACATTTACGTAAATGTATATTAAAGTTTCAAGGCAAGGTAGATTGTATTTTTTTTATATACAAGTGTGTAACAGACTGGTAATTTTTACGAGTATTTTAGTGATTGTATGATGGTTTATAATAAATGAACATGTCCAGTGCTTAAATGATGTAAATACAGGATCTTACCAATACTGTAAATAGTGTGTATTATCCATATATAAGAAATTATCCTGTTCGAAATCCTAATTCTATACCTCCCCGTGGTGAACAGGGAAAACAGATAATGCTGGTGAACGGAAAAGGTTAATACAAGTAAATAATCTGAATAGTACAGCAAATTCATTTCACGGAGAAATTCCCATAAATCACACATACATATTGTATTTATTTAATAAATCTATATATTTCAATAAAAAAAATAATTTAATAAAATAAGGTTCTATTTTATAATATTTATATTTGAATTAAAAAAAAATTGAATAAATATTGAAATAAATAAGACTGGTATATTAATTTTATCTTAATATAAATTTAGCATATTTTATCTAATTTTGAAACAAATTTAATAAATACAATTATTTACTTTTTAAATATAAGATATGATGTTATATTAGAATTTGTATATTTAAATGTATTATTAGAAATAACAATAAGGTATCTTT
Organism: Gigantidas platifrons; assembly: GCA_002080005.1. Lineage (NCBI taxonomy): Eukaryota > Metazoa > Mollusca > Bivalvia > Mytilida > Modiolidae > Gigantidas > Gigantidas platifrons. The sequence goes on from MJUT01034771.1 coordinate 432,345, forward strand.
GAATTACTGATAATTAATGTGCTTAGCTTTATCAATATATATATATATATATTGATTCAAAGAAAACAAAATAAATGTTAAGTCATTGTTTTATGACCAATATAATATATATTGCATATTATGTTATATTTTCATGGCTTGTTAACTTGTGTGCTTAGTTGTATTAATATATTGCTTACTTCTTAACCAATGTAATAAATATTTATATAATAGTTACTGATATGGAGGGCAATATCAGGATATACAGTACAGACTGCCCAAGGGTCGTGGTACGACCAGTGAACATGATATTGCCGGAGCCGGAGTCGAGGGAAATATCTATTTCATGGTCCGTAGCACGACCTGGATTTTCAAAATTGGGCAGGATGGGAACACACCCTCTTAACTTAAAAGAATTCAGATTTTATGGAAGGTAGCATAAAAGAACTTTAATTTTAATTTAGGAGGACAAAGCTGTAACCGTTTAATCAAAGGAATTACTGGCTCATTTATTCCTACTGTATAATGAAAATAAAGAAAAGCGTAGAATAATACATATTTTTGAACGGAATTTTTCTGAATTTAAATATTTGTTTTTGTCGAGTAATATTTTGTAGATTTAAGGTCTTTTTCTAAATGTAATGCATATTTTTGAATATAATTTTTTTTAATTGAAATTTGTATTTGTGAAGTAATTTTTGTAAACAAAAATGTAAATTTGCAGTCTTTTTCTAAAACAGAGTTTAACAAATTGTTGACAACTTTAGTAAAACATACATGTACTTTTGAAACTGACTGATAAATCAATGCTTTATTTGTATGTTTTGCACAAGCCATGTTTCATGTAAATAATTAAAGACCATGAAACAAATTTAAGAGTAAACAGTGAAATACAGAAATTACTAAAATAAAATTTGACTATTGAAGTATTTATAGACTTTCAATGAATTGTTATATGCTTTGAAAACATGAATTAATGAAAAATTACAATTGTCTAGAATGGGAAAGATTTCCAATGGAATTATAGAACTTTTTACATGTTTTATAGGTTAAATGATATCGAGATTCAATTAACATTTTTGATTGCTTTATTTTTATTTCGCAATTAATAAAAATGTGTATCATGTATCACTGTATAAAAAAAAATCTTGTATATGTCTCGAGATTTTGGACATATTTATATCATTGATGATAATTTAATCCTTTACTAAGAACTTTGATTTGTTACTAAACCATTAAATATCTATTTTCTGAGAGAAACATTAATTTACTAAGTTTAGTTTCATTTAGGGTTGAATTTGTTTTTTATCATTAACATCACAAAATGATATTAAAAATAAAAAATATGTTGTCTTGAAAAAAAAATATGGAAAATGTATAACTAAATATTATTGAATTAAAAATTGTAACTTACGTCTCCATGTTTGTAGTATACTGTAGGACTGCAGATCTCACTGCTTGCTTACAATCTATTTATTGTCATACTTATAGCTGCATTATCGGTTATAGCTAATTAAAATATATCCTTATTTGGGCATTATCTGACGTTTGGACACGTGATGTAGGACTTTCCAGAAGTTTGTTGTCACATGGTATGTAATTTCAATACTAATAGGATAGAACTGCGCGTTTCAAATATTTCAGCTATAAGAACTTAACGGGAATACGCTTAACAATGGCAAGAGAAAGCAGGTAAGATACCTTAAGATATACTTAAATATATGTGTGATATATACAAATGTATATGCTCGATGCTTATATGAAATTAGAATACTTACAGTTATTGAATTCAAGAGAGGAATATATACATCTAAGGTGTATCTCTCGCAATTACAGACCACAGGTACGTGTGGACAGGACCCTATGTCCCCCCCTTTTTTTTTTTTTTTTTAACATCGATTTTTTTTTCATAAAACAACATTTTGCAACTTTGTATGTATCACTGTATGACATATATACAATAAATTCAATCAAACAGTAGTTTCTATCCATGCCGGGTTTCTGACATAATATTATATAAGAGAGAAGGTAAGTCACTTCGGTTTGTTTACATTGGGGTACCTGTTGGCGATTCATCTTAAATTTACTGAATAAAAAAGGCCTACCTGTCCGGAAATTTGCTTTTTCCGCCCTCTATATATATTTTTCTCCCTGAAAACACACATCAATATTTTTTTACAGCAGCTGACAACTCTCCTTGGAACACTTTTCCCACGCGATTTGCGATTTTAAGACGACATTTTTGTAAACCAAGTTTTAAGCTACGGAAGTGTCGTTACTAGCGCCATCTGTGTGGTCATTTGATACGGTAAAACGCGAGAGTTCCGGATAAACAGTTCGGGAATATTTTGGCGCCAGATTTGATTTACCCGGAACTCTCGCGTTTTACCGTATCAAATGACCACACAGATGGCGCTAGTAACGACACTTCCGTAGCTTAGAACTTGGTTTACAAAAATGTCGTCTTAAAATCGCAAATCGCGAGTGAAAAGTGTTCCAAGGAGAGTTGTCAGCTGCTTTAAAAAAATATTGATGTGTGTTTTCAGGGAGAAAAATATATATAGAGGCGGAAAAAGCCAATTTCCAGACAGGTAGGCCTTTTTTATTCAGTAAATTTAAGATGAATCGCCAACAGGTACCCCAATGTAAACAAACCGAAGTGACTTACCTCCTCTCTTATATTATGTCAGAAACCCGGCATGGACAGAAACTACTGTTTGATTGAATGTATTGTATATATATGTCATACAGTGATACATACAAAGTTGCAAAATGTTGTTTATATGAAAAAAAAATGGATGTTAAAAAATAAAAAAAAATAAAATAAAAAAAAGGGACATAGGGTCCTGTCCACACGTACCTGTGTTACAGACGGCCTTAGCTCAGGGTCGGATTAAAACCAATTTATGCAGTAAGCACATGCCAACCTTAGTGTACCCGTACCTTCGACTGGCATAATGTAAAAACTAACACGACCCATTGATGCCAAAATGGCTACCTGATTTTATCAACTTTTTGATATAAATACATTGTATATATCATTTTAAATCATTTAAATTAATTGGTTTTTTTTTAAATTGTTTTAACAGGTATAAATCAATCCTATAACATTTATTTGTGTTTTGTTTCATATTTCCTACATTTGTTTTTATTTTTGGTGTGTTTTTGAGCCTAATAAATGTCTGATAAATAAATTGCCTTGTGGTGGAATTTCTGTGGCGTCAATTACCCTTTGATGCCCTAAGCACGTGCATATTTTGCCTAAAGGTTAATCCAGCACTGCAAGGTTTAGCTGTGAATTTAACTGTATGTTTGAACATTTTGCTCTTGTTTGTTCTTCAGTGTTTGGTATTTAAATATCTGTGTTTCCAACTGTTTGGTCAGTGTCTTCAACCTATGCCAACATTTTGAAATATCATATTCAAGGAATGCTAGAAAACATATTACTACAAGAGTTTGTATAACAATTTTTTTTTTTAAATAAAACACAGTTTATTGTACAAACTCCTGATTTATAATAACCTAAGTAGCCCAGGGTAGCTCACTTAGGACCCCTGGTAGCGTACAAACTCATTTGTACAGGGAAAAACAAATGAGCATATTATATTTAAAAAAAAAAACTCCCTTTATTTTTTTTTTTGCTACATACATACACGTTTTGAAAAATGAAATATTTAACGATGTATAAATAATTTACATAAGATAACGTCCATACAATCACAAAAACAGACAAAAAAAACAAAGTAATAAATGAAATAATTTGTCATAATTTTTTTTTCTAAATGCCCTCTATCTACATGATTATATAATACGTATATACTTCCCCAAAAATATAAATGTCACCGAACAAATTAAACCCCCTCTTAGTTTGACCTACTTTTCATTTTAGTAACTATTAGTGTTAGTCCTATAATATATGACTTCGCATTTATAAAGTCTAATTTTAACGTTTTCATGCTGATTTTTTTCATTTTTTTTTTTTTTAAATGCGGAGTCATATCGGAAATGTCAAAATGTACGTAGCACTTTCCGATGTCATTTCAAGCCGGAAGCAGATTCACAAGTTAACCCACTGCACACATCCCGAATCATGTAATTTACACCCCTTAACAATAAAAATGAATAAATAATTAACTTACCTTATCTCTAGAATCGTTAATCCCATTAGAATTGACAATTACTTTTCCAAGGCGAACTCATTCTCCCGCCGCCATAGTTTAAAATCAGTGTTAATTAAATGTACGATTCTAGAAAAAAATATGTCACAAAACGAACTAAAATTGTAATTTGGGATGCTGTTCACGGTGAATGAGGATTGCTTCGCTCACCGTCAAAATTGTATTTTGTTAAATATGATGTATTTGTTGAGTAGTAACTCTTAGTTTCTGAAGTTATCGCTGTATTCTTCATTGGAACTAATCCTCGTTAATTTAACGTTCGTTTCACTCAAAATTTTTAAAATGTTCAAAACCGCCATATTTGAATATCAACGTCTGTACTGTCAAAAACACTGAGAATATTTCACTGGAATAATGATGAATGTGATGGATTATAGACTTTAAATTACCATAACTATGTAAGGTAAAGCTACTTTTATAACTTTTTACTCAGAATAGAGTCTGTTTTTATTTTTTGACATGCTACGTGATTTGACCATCTTCCGATAGGACCTCTCACCATATTGACAATAAAAAAAAATAGTAAAAACAAACAAAAACAAAAATAGCAAAAACAATAAAAAATGAATATAAAACGATAATATAAAATGAAAATATCGACGTGCGAGGTTCTATGTTATAGGACTACTATTAGTGTATGATTTATAGTCCACGTGCGACTTGCGATTCATGTTGGTCAATCAAAAATTATAAATCTGAACTTTAAAGTGTGATTATTTTTTTTGGATTTACCAGTAAAAGAGATATAATAATAATATGAAGAAGATGCTGTAAATGTAAGTAAGTTTATGTTTATTTGATCAATTCAACTACTTCATTCAGTTCATTTGCAAAATTACGCGTCTCTATTGACTTACGAGGGATAGACTCGATTAACATTATAATTTCAGATTTCACCAATTGAAGTAAAGTTTTTTATGTATACACTTTTTGTTCATACCGGATAATATTACGCGACTTCCAAAATGAGAACTTAGACATATTTATTATTATATTTAAAACAGATGATTCTTTGCTATTCCCCTCATAAATCACTAAAAATATATGTTCTTCCGTAATCTCATTAATATCTATATCTTTTATTTCACGAGAGTTCATGTAATTTTTTAACGCCGATATGATTTTTACCCAATTTTGTTGTATGACTGTACATTCGTAAAATAAATGTTTTAAAGTTTCTACTTGAGTATTACAAAAATGACATAAACCATTCATAGATCGCCCCATTTTTTGCAATTTAGCTTCTGTATATACTGTATTATGTTGTAACTGGTTAGCTTTTCTTGTTGCTCGATTTATACGCAAGTTCGTCCATATCTTTCTCCACGGAAAATTTTTATTAAAATAAATATTCCATTGACTGTGACAAATAGGTTCTATATCAATATTAAAAATTATTTTCAATTTACGCATAGAAATATCTTTATTGGTTAGTAGTTTATTATTTTTGTCGTATATTTTATAGGTCTCCTGTAATTTAAAAGGTTTTAGATTTTGATTGCTAGGACTAACATTACTTTCGTTTTCATTAAGAATATTTTTAAGATCACCTGTTATTGCCTTTTTCAGCCTGTCCATTGTGAAATCCAGTTTCTTTTATCGATCAGTGAATTAAATATAAAATTTGAATCTTTAAAATTATTTGTTTGACAATTCCATATATCACGGACTTTATGTATTCCACCCTGTGCAAAATTTGGGAAAAAAATAGGTTTGCTATTGAAAACAATATTTGAGTTGCCATATAAAGGTTGATCCAATACTTCTAATTTTGTCATTGGTTTTTGTAAGAGTAAAAAGTTTGACCACGATTTAAGTAAATTTTGATAATAAATTGGTAATTTATTAATTTGTAAACCTTTAAAGTCTGAGCATGTAGTTAAAAAATATTCGGTATTATAGATTTGGTCATACTTTTTCAACCATTTACCTATAGAATTCCAAGTATCATTTTTGGCGTTTAATATTTTATGCATACTTTTGAATTGTTTAGCTTTAATGAGCGAATCGATGTTAACCATACCCATACCCCCTTCCTCAACTCGCAAACAGCACACATCTCTCTTTATTTGATTTACTTTTCCGTCCCAAATGAAAGCCCACATTAATTTATTTATTTCTTTTTTGTACTTTTCTGGTATTCCCCTCATTTCTATTTCAAAATTTATTTGTGATATTATACAAGTTTTAAGAATTAGCACTTTTCCTTAATAGGTAAGATCACGTGTTTTCCAAACTTCCAAACATGATTTTATTTTCTTAATTTTTTCTAGCCAAAGAGCGTCGATATTAACATTGTGTCCATGTATCACTCCCAAAGCTTTCACGGGATCCTTAGACCATTTTATTTGTTTAAATTTTGCAGTTTTATTTTTCCAGCGACCTAAATACATTCCTACTGTTTTATTTAAATTGATGCTTTTTCGTATATATTCAATACTTTAAATGTTTCTTCGATTGATTCTTCGTCCCTATTAAATAATTGTGTGTCATCCGCAAACATATTAAGTTTTGCTTCGTTTTCTTGATCGGATGGGTGTGGTAATTTAATGCCTTTGATGTTTGGATTAGCTCTTATTGTGGATGCCAAAGGCTCCGCTTGCAGGATGTATAGCATCGGTGCGACGGGACACCCTTGACGGATTGATCGTGAAATGGTGACGTATTTTGAGATAAATCCATTTGTAATAACACACGTTTTTGCATTCTTAAATAACATTTTAACCCATTCCCTAAAATTTACCCCAAATTCGAATTTCTCTAAACATTTTTCTAGCCATTCCCATTCTATTCTATCAAAAGCTTTCATTTGATCTAAAAATATGATATCCCCTTCTTCATCTTTCATATCACCAAATTCTATTAAATCTTGTAATAATCTATTAGAGTTAAATAAATATCTACCTTGTACAAAGCCGTTTTGGTCCGAGCCAATGATTTTAGGTAAAACATTTTTTAGACGTTCCGCTAAGAGTTTTGAACATATTTTGTAATCAGTATTTAACAAAGTAATTGGTCTCCAGTTTTTTATGTCCTCCCGTTCCCCACTTTTGTACAAAAGAGACATCATTCCTGAATATTGAGACCTAGACATAGTCTTAGTGTTGAAAGATTCTTTAATGACGTCCGTCAGTTCGTTATGTATTAGGTACCAGTATTCTTGGTAAAATTCTGAAATAATCCCGTCTTCCCCAGGAAACTTTCCCTTTTTGATTAATTTAATGACCTTTTCAATTTCGGCCCCAGTTACTTCACTGTCTAGTAAATCTTTATCCTCATCATCCAATTTTTTATTCAAATTTTGAAGAAGCTTTTCCCCGGCGTCTTTGTCACAACCTTCAGATTTAAATAACTTTTCATAAAATTTAAGTTGCTCCCCAAGTATTCCATTTGTACTATCTTTTTAGCCCCCATCTTCAGTTTTAATTTTTGACCATAACTTTTCCTGTCCGTTTTTCTTCTCTAAATTAAAGAAATACTTTGTTGACTTTTCTCCCTTTTCATAGACATTTACCTTCGATCTGATTCTAGCTGCTTCAGCTTTTGATCGATAATATGTATTAATGTTTGATTTCAGTGTGTTTATTTTATTTTCATTTTCTAAAGTGTCCTTTTTTAGTAACAAATTTTCTAAATCTTTTTCCCCAACACTTTAATTCTGATTCATCTGTTTTAAGCTTTTTAGCAATTTCAATAGTGATATCTTTAATTTTGACTTTTGTCAAATCCCAAAACTGAAGTTTGTTTTTAAACATATTTACATTATGAATATTTGTTTTCCATTTCCCCCAAAAAATTTCAAAAGTATTTTTAAATAACGATGTAGTAATTACATTGTTATTCATTTTCCAACATCCCGGGCCTCTCTCTACCTGTTTAATATTCAATGTGATTGTCACACCGTCGTGATCACTAATAGGAAAATACCTGATTTTGGGGTTGTATAAACGGTGATCAGTATTATTGTTAGTTAATATATAATCAATTCGCGAGTGAGAATTTACACGTTTAAAAGTGTACCTTTTTGTTTTTGGATTTCGTTTTCTATAAATATCATTTAAATCAAACCTTTGAATGAAATTTTCAAATTCATTTTTTCCGATATCGTCTCTTAATGGTATTGGCTTTCTGTCTAAATTTTTATTTAAAGTGCAATTAAAGTCGCCTACAACCAGGTTTAAAATATTTTCATCATTATCAATGTTGAGCTCTTCTAGAAAACGTTTTCTGTCACTGGGTATGTTTGGTACATATACATTTGTAATTCTAAATATTTCATCGGTATCAATTTTAAATTCACATTGTATATACCTACCGTTTTGATCAGTGTTGTTAACATTTACATTATATTTGAACCCCTCTTTGAATAAAACTGCTACACCTTTCTGAGCTTTTGTTCCGTTATTCTAAGAACTATTCCCGTCCCATTCTTTTCGCCATTTTGATTCGATAGTATTTATACAATGTGTTTCCTGCAAGCAAATGACATCAAATTTTTGTTTTCGACACCAGTTAAAAATTGCGTTTCGTTTGGAGTTATCTCCCATACCATTGACATTTAGTGTGGTAATTTGAATTGACATTTATTTCAAATTGAATAGGTTTTAAAATAATATAAGATCTTCAATATCTATTTCATACCACACCCTGCTTAAAAATACACCTACTGAAATATTTGTTTTTATATACAAATCAAAAATATACAAGTTATAATAATAATACATGTTATGTTAATTATTTCAGATTGAATAATATGTTTTAAAATAACACAAGTTCTTCAATATCTATTTCATGCCACAACCTGTTTAAAATTGCACATACTGAATTATTTGCTTTTATATACAAACCAAAAATATATAAGTTATAATAATGCAAGCTATGTAAATAAATATTTTGGGATTTTTTATTTTTTTATTTATTTTTTTTGGCATACTGTATAATATTATGTACAAACTTACATGATATGCAAACAATTTTCTCAATATCTATATAAAAAATATAGCACATTTTACTTTCAGGGAGTCTACCGAATTTACAATATATAGTATATTTGTTCTTATTGCTTGTCCTTATCAACAAAAAGTTCATGATTTTTGGATTTTGCCTAATTGTCTCTCAGCAGATCCCGGAGTAGAGGTGCTACTTCGGGTTCTCTTTCGATTGGGTGTTTGATATTCTCCGGCATGTTCATTTTCTGACGAAAAGTCACAGAATACAGAACTTATAAGACTTGCTCCCTTCGGGCTCACATGTACTCCACTGGGATCATTTGCATCGTATAAGATTTTTGATGGGTTGTTGTTTGGTGCAAATTCATACCAAAGATCAATGTATGATAATTTGTGATCTTTTGAGCACAATTTCCCCATAAAATTATTAACAGACGATGATGTCAGATTACATTTTACTTGACCTGGTCCTTTGCCTTTCCGAGGGAGGATACTGCACAACCCGATTTCAGCGTTAGGAAAACATGCTTTCATTTTATTTACAGGATTAGACACATGGACATTAATCATATCATGATCATTTTTATTGCTTGTCACATCGTTTGTCCCCAAGCTGAAGATTATTTTGCTAACCTCTGTGGTGTTTAATTTACAGTCAACATTTTCAAGTATTGCGTCAATGTTTTCCGCAGTTGTTCCAGATATTGAAAGATTGCATATGTTGGGATCAGAAACTTGGACTCTGCGACAATTTGACGCACCGATTATGACTGTTGTTGTTTTTATGTCAGTATTTGTAGTTGTAAAGTTTGGTTCACCTAAGTCTTTAGTACTAGTATTTTGTTTTGTTCTGTCTGGTTTTGTGGGAATCTTCTTTTCGTCGTCCTCATCTGCTCGTCTACCCTCTCTGATGTCATGTACATAATCACCGTACATGTCTTGTTCTGTTGTTTCCGTGTACTCCCTCTGGTACGTACAATCACGTTTAATGTGGCCCTCTCTGCCACAACCATAGCAAACATTTGTTGAGTATGGGCAGTCACGAATCATGTGCTCGGTACTGTTACACCTGTAACAAGATCTCGTGGTTTTCAGTGGATCTTGTTTTTTGTCACATTTATATGATGGATGGTCTGTGCGATTGCAATGTCTGCATGCCGTTCGATTATTATCAGCAAACAGTCGCACATTGAATCTACCAAATGTTGTTAAGTTTGGGATAGTTGGAGCACAATTAACAATTTGTATGTATCTTGTCCCTGTTTCTATATTGGTTCCTTTTATGGTACCCCTTTTAATAGATCCCTGTACAACATCGCCAAATTGGCTCATATATGTACATATTGTTATATCAGTAAGTTCTACAGGGGCATCTTTTATGGTAATGTTTGTGATTTCTTTTTCCACATCCATACATTTTAAGTGTTGATTTTGTACTTCGACACCTTCTACCAACAATTTTATTTTTGCACGATGGTCATTTACAGTAACGATACAGTCTCGTTCTGTTATTTGTATAGCCTTTGTGCAGTCTATTTCAATTGTACGTTCAATTTGATCTAAGATTTCTGCATGTGTAATAAATACCCTTGATATGTTTTGTGCTAAAATGCACGGACCGTTGTCTTTGTATAAGATGATCGTTTGTCGCCATATTGTAAACAAAGACGAGTGTCAATGAACAGAAATTAAATATCAATTCACATTCACGGCTTGTTTACATTTCATTTCTCTTTCAAAAGGTTAAGAAATGTAACTAAATGTCTGTAGTATCGTTCTACCTGAAGACAGGATAGGTTGTAAACAAATATTTATATCAAATACCCAGAGCCTGTTGAAAATGCGTCCTGTCACATCAAGGGCAGATAATCCCTCCCTTGTATAACAATATTAATGATAGTCATTACTTAAGTTACATGTACAATTATGGCTTCCGGGATACAGGCACTCCAAGTCCACAATTAACTTTTAATGTTGTCCTTATTTTGTTCAAGTATTGGGAGCATAAACTAAGTAGGAATAAAAGATATATTTAACTATCATGTTTTATGAAAATAACAAAATAAATCAGTACTTAGGCACATATATTTTGATATTATACTTTATGAAAATAACCAAAAACAATCAGTATATTATAAACACTATACACAGTCACATTATAAAATGCAAACAAGACAGTTGTCTTAGATTCTAACATAACAATGTGCATCTGGGAGCTTTACAGGAATGTGGTATGGAGTATTTAATGTGACTCTACAATTGCCAGTAATGCATATCTAGTAACATCTGTTGTATCTGCGATGTTTTCTCTGAACTGATAACCATTGTGAACTAGACTTAGGTTGCCCAGTCTGTTAGTGATGACTTGTACATCTAGTAGTGCGGCTGTATCCCGGAACGCCAACATTTTGCAAGATCAATAAAACTATTTTAAAACGGGAAAACATGTACTGACCATTTAAAGGAAAGAAAACAAACCATATTCTGAAAATGGATATGTTATTAAGTTCTATTTTTAGATGTTATTTTTGATAAGACAATTATTTCTTTCATTTATATGTAACTTGACTTTTTAATTATCAAAATTAGTTAAATTTAATAATAAATATTTTAAAGATTAATATAAATATTTATTTTTATGTTTTTGATATTTCATGTATGCTTATGTAGTTTTAAAATTTAGTAGTAAATATTCATGATTATGTTATCCTATTTCAATTGTGTGCTTATACAGATTTAAAATTTAATAATAGATATGCATTATTATGTTTTCATATTTTATGTGTGCTGATATAGTTTTGAATTTTAATAATAAATGTTCATTATTATGTTTTCGTATTTTTATGTAATTCCATTTGTATAGAAAGAGCATCCATTTTACCTTTGATTTACCTGTGATTATCCTGATCATTCACCTTTAATGGAACCTCTTAATCCATTTTAATTAGGAAGGACAACATTCTTTTAATTGGTAATTTTCATATTGGATTTTTTTTCACATAAAAATGTCCATGCTTCACTCTTGCATGAAATATTTTATATCATTTTTAATTTTGTCATTTTCTTTATTTCAATTTTTCTTTTTAAAACAATATATTTTACTACAATGTACATTTGCATTAGATTTTAATCAGAGTTTAGGGGCCTGTTTAACGAAACTATCCTAAGACATGTCTTAGGACCATAATTATGACCATCTTAGGACATGTCTGAGACAGCACAACGAAGCTGTCTTAAGACCATCCTAGTAAAGATGGTCTTAAGAACATCCTAAGATATTCATTTATTAAAATATCCATATGGAGTGGAGATAATTAGCCCAATAAATAAAAAGATAATTTTATATTAATTATGAGCTTTCAATGAATTTAAAATCAGAAAGAAATTTAAATTGAAAGACGATTTGGAGTTAATCACACGTTTTAGAGTTAAAATGTCTCTTCTGTACGATATGCATATCGAAATTGTCAGTCTATATTGACATTATTAAGCTGTCAAACGAGTTATTTACGGGTAGTACACCCTATACAGATGAAAACAGTGAGTAAGGTCGTGCAAATCGTGTTCTTTCGTATAATAGACTTTCACCTTATATAAATAGAGTCGTATTTTGAATGTTACGCATACATCCAAAATGAGCCGAAGACGTAGCCCGAACTTATCGATGGTGTTTTTTATTATATGAATTAATAATAATTTATTTTACTGTGTGTATTTAATTATTATTATCTTTTTTTTTATATCCATTGAAATGTAGTTGTTACCTTAAGATGGTCCTAATCACATAATTCATTGTCCTAAAGTTAGGATAAAATTTAGGACATATCTTAAGTTAAGATATGTCCTAAATGTTATCCTAACTTTAGGACCATCTTAAGGTAACAACTACATTTCAATAAATATAAAAAAGATAATAATAATTAAATACACACAGTGAAATAAATTATTATTAATTCACATAATAAAAAACACCATCGATAAGTTCGGGCTACGTTTTCGGCTCATTTTGGATGTATGCGTAACATTCAAAATACGACTGTATTTATATAAAGTGAAAGTCTATCATACAAAAGAAAACGATTTGCACGACTTTACTCACTGTTTTCATCTGTATAGGGTGTACTACCCGTAAATAATTCGTTTGACAGCTAAATAATGTCAATATAGACTGACAATTTCGATATGCATATTGTACAGAAGAGACATTGTAACTCTAAAACTTGTGATAAACTACAAATTGCCTTTTTAATTTAAATTTCTTTGATTTTAAATTTATTGAAAGCTCATAATTAATATAAAGTTATCTTTTTATTTATTGGGCTAATTATCTCCACTCCATATGGATATTTTAATAAATGAATATCTTAGGATGGTCTTAAGACCATCTTTACTAGGATGGTCTTAAGACAGCTTCGTTGTGCTGTCTCAGACATGTCCTAAGATGGTCCTAAGATAGTCCTAATTATGGTCCTAAGACATGTCTTAGGATAGTTTCGTTAAACAGCCCCCTGGATTTTAACAAAATATAACATGTTATATTTCACTTATTAATTACTTTTTACAAATTACATTACAAAAAACATATTATTTCATTTCTCTTTAAATTTGTTATTTTCTTTATTTCAATTTTTCTTCTTAAATCAGTATATTTTACCAGAGCTCTGATATTTTACTTAGAAATTATACCTACAAATGTACATCTAGTACAGAGGTCCTAAGGTACAAATATGATGTTTCTGTTATTTGTGCACAGAACTTGTTTTTCATCTGAACTTGATGGGATTTTTTTTAGAACGAATTCCTTAGGAAAATCCCTTTCAAAAAACTGAACGGCGTCATTATGTAACTATTGACGTTTTTGTTTCTTCTATTTTACATCCAATTTTAATGCAGGTTTTTACAAAATAACCATCTTGGTGGGTTATTGATGGGCCATTAAATAATTTTGGTATTTTATTTCTAAAGGTGGTCTAAAAGTGTCCCGAATTCCGAAATTTCGCATATTTAGAGGGGAAATATAATTTTTATTTTTCGTCCAATTTTGATGGACTTTTTCTTTTCTTTCGGTTGTATGTCAACGGATTTCTTATATCTATTACGGGTTTTGAGATAAACTCAAGCGAAAGGGACCAACAAAAGGCGAATTCCAAAATTTTAACTTTCTTATTTTTCATCCAATTTTAATACAGATTTTTGCAAAATGATCATCTTTATGGGTTATTGAGGCACCATAAAAAAAAAAGTGGCACAAACTTCGCATATTTAAAAGGTATATTTACAACAACAAAAATTACCTGTGGAAGACAGAGACTTAAATTTCCTTCACATAAGAAGTAAACAATGAATAAGGCTTCCAAGAGATAAATGTTAAAAATACCGTCTATTATCTCAATCCCACGCTCATTCATATTTTTTATCTATGTTTTCTGTTTATATTAACATGGGTGTATTCACATTATTTCTTTTAACCACAAAATAGATTGAATAGTTTTGAATGTTGCTTTTTCTAATATGCTAAAGAAATCAGGGGCCTGTTTAACGAAACTATCCTAAGATATGTCATAAGACATGTCTTAGGACCATAATTAGGATAATCTTAGGACATGTCTGAGACAGCACAACGAAGCTGTCTTAAGACCATCCGAGTAAACATGTTCTTAAGACCATCCTAAGATATTCAGTTATAAATATCCATATGGAGTGGAGATAATTAGCCCAATAAATAAAAAGATAATTTTATATTAATTATGAGTTTTCAATAAATTTAAAATCAGAAAGAAATTTAAATTAAAAGACGATTTGGAGTTAATCACAAGTTTTAGAGTTAAAGTGTCTCTTCTGTACAATATGCATATCGAAATTGTCAGTCTATATTGACATTATTAAGCTGTCAAACGAATTATTTACGGGTAGTACACCCTATACAGATGAAAACAGTGAGTAAAGTCGTGCAAATCGTGTTCTTTTGTATGATAGACTTTAACCTTATATAAATAGAGTCGTATTTTGAATGTTACGCATACATCCAAAATGAGTCGAAAACGTAGCCCGAACTTATCGATGGTGTTTTTTATTATGTGAATTAATAATAATTTGTTTGTAAGCCAAGGTTCCTAACGACGACAAAATCATACCACGGTTATACATTAACGACGACAACAACATACCAGTGATACTTGACGACGACAACCATATATCTACCCAGGAGTCCGAGCTATGTTTGCATAATTTATATATATATACACAAAGTTGAGTGAAAATCATTTATTCAAAACCGAAAATTGTTGATAAACAATTGTTACATAATCACATATAACAAAGTTGAATAAATGACAAGATAATATGCAAAGGTGGGATATAGAAAGTGCCCACATACAAAACAAATTAAATAAAAGTCAGATATCATGTAAAGATGCTATACATATTTAGACATCAATATTTAATAATAAAAACAAAACCAAACAACATGAAATAAAAATACCTAAAATGATATCCCATAGCCTATTTAGGGGTGGCAGAGGGTGGGATTTTAAAATACTTCAAGATATAATTTATCGATCAATTTTGGAAAAAACTTTCCTCTTTGGACGTTAGCTGCCGACTGACCACATGTTGAAGCGTTTGCGGTAATTTGATAACCTATAACCTAATCCAGGGAATTAGCCAATGAAAAGAATGCATGTTAATTAACATGCATGTAGATGATGACCTTAATCTCGTGTGAAAGATTAAATTCCCCAAATGTGCTATGCAATAGGAAAATTACTTGAAACGGGAACTTGCTGACAAATACTCTTTTATTTCCCATAAATTTTATATTTTACTGTGTGTATTTAATTATTATTATCTTTTTTATATTTATTGAAATGTAGTTGTTACCTTAGGATGGTCCTAAGTCATTGTCCTAAAGTTAGGGTAAAATTTAGGACATATCTTAAGAGGCGGTCGATAAATAGACTTAAGACAAAGACATGTCCTAAGACCATCCTAAGATATGTCTTAGTCCTAAGACATTTTCGTTAAACAGGCCCCAGCTCTTTAAATATCAATAAACGTTATTGAAATATACAAACAACAATTTGCAATCTATAAGATTCCGTTTCTTTATACATTTGTATCATTATTATTGTTATAGACATATTGTGATACAACATGCTTTATAAAGATATTTAACAATAGACCTTTTGCACATTACCGATTTGATTCGTTTATAGTATCTATTACGTTTTTGTAGTTATTACCATTACGACGGTCAAATCAGTACCCTTTCAAACAAGAGCAACAGAATGGACAAATAATTCGAGTGTACTAAGTATGCCTTATATTGTAGATAATTATTTTGAATTATGTAAAAAACAAAAAATCAAAGGATATCTATTTAGAAATTTAGCAAGTTGTTTCTACATTAAAATTGTGTAAATATAGGGTGGTGAGGTGGGCGGTGCATTACGTTTGCGCGCATTACCATTACGTTTGCGCGCAAAAACCTTTACGTTTGCGCGCAGGAAAGTATTACGTTTGCGCACAGCCTTTACAGGTAGAATTACAGGTAAATATGTTTTATTTAATATACTACAAATATAAACACGTTACCCCTTCCATTAGTCTAATTCCCCTGCTCACCAACGAAGAGGTGGAAGTCGGATTTCGAGCAGGACAAATCCGTTTATTTATTTACATTTAAAACATTCACTTAATATTAAAAGTCTACTAAACACTAGGCACTAGATAGACGGATAAAACCTTTAAAAGTGTGTTACTTTAATAATGGCTAAAACACTAGCACTGGACGGAATAAAACGTTAAATTCCACTAAAATGTTAAAAAGTGAGTTACAGATCTGTTCTGGCAGAGAACTTAAAACCTATGGTTGCAGTTTCCATTAATGATAGCAGAGGAATGTTCGTCTGTTTTAATTCTCCCTTTACAGTTTTTCACTGTGCATCGCCACGATATATCACCAGATTTCAAAACCTTATCTATTCGAAATGCAAATCCATCACAAACTGGTAAACCCTATTGCCATCAATTTAAGATTACAAAATTAATTTTGTACAATTCTCAATAATACATTTTTTACCTGTATTTTACCTTTTTATATAATTCGAAGAGGCGTGCAAACGTAACAAATCCTGCAGGCAAACGTAACATTTCTTAATCCCCAAATGCGCACAAATGTCATGCGCCCGGGGTGGGGTGTTATTTTCATTGAACTTGACAGGAAATGGGGATCTATTTCCCACATAAAGGGAAATAACTCCTATGAAAATCATTCTCTATCCAGAGTTGTCGTTCCTGCTAATCTACACAACAGGAACGACAACTCTGGATAGAGAATGCTATGAAAATGTGTAAAAACCTATAATTTCCGAATCAAGTCGGATATGTGCTTGAATGATAAATGTTCTATTCAAAATTTTTGATAGTATTTCTTTCTGCAGCCACTCTAAATTTGCCCAAGGCAATACTTGGCAACGTTGATAACAATCAAAGATAGCTTTATTAGAATTTAAATCCAGCAGATAAACATTTTTGTTTAAACACTTGAAAAACCAGTATGAGCAAAAATAATGACAAAAGGGCCATACCTAAAGCCAACTCAACTAAACTGATTTATGCCTGAGATAGAAAAACCTTAGTTTAAATATAATGTATCAAATCTGTATAGGTTTCTGAAACATTATCAAACTATTTCATTTCAACGCTGAGGTCTTCATAAAGTATAACATAACCGGAAATCATAATGGATAGTACTTTTCCTCATAAATATTCACCATATTCAAAGTAGACTTTGATAACGTAACTGCAGTTTCAAGTTGAGCGGATTGTTTATTATATTTAGATTTGCAAATAATATCATACAATACGGAAATTCAGTGTATCCGTCAAGGTTTTGATATTTAAAAGTTATTGTTGATTTCGGCAAAGTTTTTTTTTCTTCTGCCAATACCGGTATTCAAATCATTATTGTTTTGTAACGATTTTAACCATTTCTTTGAAGTCGCGAACATGCAAAAATGATCATTTTCTATTTATTGTGGGAATCTCGAGTTCAGAAGCTAGAAATATAATGTTAGTCAATAGAATTACATCTACAATTGAGGAACAAAAATTGATTTAAGAAAATATGAAACCAAATGTCATTCGTTGTTAAATTTTGTCTCAACAAACTCCACCAATTTCATATATTTCAGACATCTTGGCTGTTAAGGTCAGATAAGGGTTCACCGATTCTGATTTTCATTTTGTTCAAGAACCTCGAATATCTCATTTTTTCATTAATGTTTTATTTCTTTTAATTCAGCTTGATTTAATGTATCAGTTCAAATTCAGAAAATAACATACATGAAGTTAGGAATGATATATTCTATAGAGATCATATTAGAATTGTGTACATCCCGGCATCGCCATCTTAGATATGCAAATTAGCGAATAGCACCTCATTTTTGCTTTATTAGACAGGTGATATTCTCGTGAATTAACAGTCCACCAGGAATGACCTCTGTGGGTCGTCACTATTAGGTTGGTGATATCCTCGTGAACAAAATGGTCCACCAGAAATACTATCGACTCAACGGACTGGTGATATTCTTCTGGATTGATAGTCCGGCGGGAATGTGGCTGATGATTTCTTTGCGGCTTTAACAGTTCACCAGGAGTGGTATCAAGCCAATCGACTGGTGCTGTCCACGTGGATTACAGCCCACCAGGAGTGGTATCAAACCAATCGACTCGTGCTGTCGACGTGGATTAATAGTCCATCAGGAGTGGTATCGGCCCAGTCGACGGGTGCTGTCCACGTGGATTAACAGCCCACCAGGAGTGGTATCAAACCAATCGACTGGTGCTGTCCACGTGGATTAACAGCCCACCAGGAGTGGTATCGGCCCAATCGACCGGTGCTGTCCACGTGGATTAATAGTCCACCAGGAGTGGTATCGGCCCAGTCGACGGGTGCTGTCCACATGGATTAACAGCCCACCAGGTGTGGTATCAAACCAATCGACTGGTGCTGTCCACGTGGATTATTAGTCCACCAGGAGTGGTATCGGCCCAGTCGACTGGTGCTGTCTTCGTGGATTAACAGCCCACCAGGAGTGGTATCAAACCAATCGACTGATGCTGTCCACATGGATTAATAGTCCACCAGGAGTGGTATCGGCCCAATCGACCGGTGTTGTCCTGGATTAATAGTCCACAATGAGGGGTATCGACTGAATGGATTAACAGTCCACCAGGAATGACCTCTGTGGGTCGTCACTATTAGGTTGGTGATATCCTCGTGAACAAACGGTCCACCAGAAATAGTATCGACTCAACGGACTGGTGATATTCTTCTGGATTGATAGTCCGGCGGGAATGTGGCTGATGATTTCTTTGCGGCTTTAACAGTTCACCAGGAGTGATATCAAACCAATCGACTGGTGCTGTCCACGTGGATTAATAGTCCACCAGGAGTGGTATCAAGCCAATCGACTGGTGCTGTCCACGTGGATTACAGCCCACCAGGAGTGGTATCAAACCAATCAACTGGTGCTGTCCACATCGATTAACAGCCCACCAGGAGTTGTATCAAGCCAATCAACTCGTGCTGTCCACGTGGATTAATAGTCCACCAGGAGTGGTATCAAACCAATCGACTGGTGCTGTCCACGTGGATTAACAGCCCACCAGGAGTGCTATCAAACCAATCGACTGGTGCTGTCCACGTGGATTGATAGCCCACCAGAAGTGGTATCGGCCCAATCGACCGGTGTTGTCCACGTGGATTAATAGTCCACCAGGAGTGGTATCGGCCCAGTCGACGGGTGCTGTCCACGTGGATTAACAGCCCACCAGGAGTGGTATCAGACCAATCTCCCAATAAGTTTGTTGAGTATCACGTAATAATTTTTTACATACCTTTTTCTTTTCTTTATAATATACAAAATCCCCCCACCCCCAACCAGTATGGCTAACCCTGTTTCTAGCCTTATTTCTTTCACGAACAACCTTTGTACAATTTTGGCCCCACCATAGGACGCATGGCTTTTGAGTTTTATTACTGATTTTTTTTATTGGAATATATTCCTCTGCAATATTAATCAATTGATTTGTTAAAATTGAATTGATCTCTTGTATGTTGTCTGAGACCATTTCTTGACTAAATTTTTTTTATCGCAAGCTATTGCAAAACCTTTCCAATCTGCATTTTTGTATTTCCATTTACAACTATTGTATGGATTACTATAAGTCATAGGTTTAACAGTAATTTTTATATCAACAACAAAATGATCACTACCATGTGTAGATTTTTGGTCTACATACCAAGTACAGTGAGAACTAATTACAGTACTCACTAAACTTAAGTAAATACAAGAGGTTTCTAGATTAAGAGGGTTTAATCTAGTACCAGTACCATGATTTAAAACAACTATGTTATTTTCACTAACATGATTATA
>MJUT01034771.1:480337-495256 GCA_002080005.1 Gigantidas platifrons
AGCAGGAATTTCAACCTTTCCGAGCACCTGACTTCACCTCCGGTTTTTGTTTTGATTCGTGTTGCGCGGTCTGTAATTTTCTTTGTAATGTTTTGTATATCATTGTTTGTCCTTTTAACCTTTTTCATTTTGCCATTGAATTGCTTGTCCTTCTCTGAATTACGGATTCTGATTACCCTTTCGGTAATTTCAATTTTCTAACATCTTTTATCCTATATATCTTATAGAAGATCTTGTTTGTGGATACCAATGATAGGAAAATGACGATCTAAAGCTAACTTTCAATCCATATGAAAAAGGCCTTATTTATATTGGACCATCCAATGACCATTAGGATACTAGTATTTTAAAATCCAAATGATGCCAGAAATCTATGGCTGCTAGATACTTTCAGAAAGATAAAATATAAGTCCGAGTGTTTTTTAGGCCATTGAACAAAGTCGAAATTGAAATATTTCACTCGTCTCTAATTTCACATTTTATTCATTTTAACGTTTTAATATGTTTTAAGAAACTCCTTCCAAACCATCCATGGAACCATTATTGCAGCGACAAACATATAGCTACTGAACAGTTTACTAGAAAACTGGCATTAGAAATAAACTGTATCATATTACTTGTTAACAATGTGACATTTCTCTCCAACATTCTTAAATCCTTTAATATGTCTTAATATGTAAAAGTAGCACTATACTCTATTTTAATGTCATTTCGAGACACAGATATAAGGATGCTATTTTTTTTGTTGTTGTTGATTTCCAGTTGTTTATGTTTGAGAGGCTCAATAAACTACTGACATATGATA
This sequence comes from Gigantidas platifrons, assembly GCA_002080005.1. NCBI lineage: Eukaryota > Metazoa > Mollusca > Bivalvia > Mytilida > Modiolidae > Gigantidas > Gigantidas platifrons. Next base: position 481,143 of record MJUT01034771.1, read on the forward strand.
CATTAAATGCATTTACTTAAATAACTGCACAATATCTACTGAAAGGAAAGTGTAAAGATACTAAAGAGGTATTCGAAAGCAATGAATAGGAGAACGAACAATACAATGTCGAAATGAAAAAGGACATAAAGACAAATAATTGCTGACTAAAGAGTACACAGGAAACTAAAGATAGAGTTACACGAACCCCACTAAAACACGAGTGTTTACGGGTGATCCGGAAAATTGAGATCTTGAATGATCTTCTTCCAAAATTGCAAATCTTTTTCTTCAGGACCACTGTCTGTAATAAACAAAATTCGGTCCATATGATCCGTGGAAATCCCTTGTTCAACATTGTGTCCGTTCACTTCAAGTGCCAATTATCCAAGATAACCGCCACGGCTGATTATGCAATGTTTGGATTATCCTAGGTTTTTGACATTCGATTTAGCAAATATTTTGTTATTGCATTTCGATTGATAAAATACAAGTCAAGTTTGATGGTGAGGTATCTGAATTTTATTGTTTCAGAGTTGTGCCCCTTAGTTATGAGTAATATAGTATTTTTCTTGTTTTAAGTCCTTGGACAGTCAATCTTCTTCCAATATTTTGTCCGGTGACCCCATCCACTTTCCAACATGACCACTAACTAGTTATATTATCATATAAATAATGCGTTAGCATCTCCGGTCAGCAACTACGTGTATATCGCCCGGTCATTGTATTGTCACTCTTTGTTCAAATTGCCGCTTCTAAATAACACTTTTATATATTTAATAAACGTTAGAGAATACCGAAAGGCCATCCAAAATGGACAATCCAGAGAAACTGGAAACATAGTGTACACAAGACGAAGAAAACAAAAGAAAAACACAACACAATATGTGTTGAACACCACTATGCACAAACAAACACAAATAATGTAAATAAGACATGAGCCCTGGCCTCCTACAAACAACTGGAAGAAAGAACATAGTTTTATGCGGACATCTTAACAGACGTCACTACACGGAATTCAGAACGTAAAGACACAATAGGACAACACAAAAAACTGAAAAAGATAAGCAACACGGAGCCCACCTAACACCAGGGATGAACGAAAGGTAAGCAGTTCCTGCTTCTTATAAGATACCCACCGTGTTACTCATATATACAGTTTAAGCTTTTATTAACATTTAGTCATTCGATTAGGAGATATTAAATTTAATGTAACCATGTGGTACATGTCCTTGGAGAAAATGTATTTTGTGAATTTTCACTAATTTTACTATCTCTCTATCACTTCGTCACTACATATTTCGTATAACCTGTTCATAAATTTAAAATTGGGAGAAGACTGTCTAAGTTGTTTAACTTTTGTCTTTTTGAACAATAAAATATGTTTAAAGCAAAAAAATAAATTTAAAATATTGCTTAAAGGTTACATGCTTTAAAAAACTTTTTCTGACAACCTGATTATTTACATAGAAGGACCGTGTTTGGTAATTACCCTGGTTTTTTTTTAATAAAGATTATATCCTTTAGAAAATTATATAAAGGTCACCCATTCAATTTAAATTGTATCAGGCTTCCAAGTCATTCTTATTTTCTACAAATTGATTTATTTACGTTCGTTAATGCACGTATACATATGTGATATTGTCATAGTGTGCTTACATTTGAAATATTATCTAGTATTTATTTGACCTATGCTAGTATAATGTATTATCGCAGATAGCCACATAGGCCAGGCACATATGTATGTTTGGCAAAAGTTTACACAGCTTAATAACAAATATTACATCACATAAGATAAATGTATTTCAAATTCAATTATATCTATAAATACTGAAAATGTTACAGTCTTAGCAAGTAGCCCTGGAAATCAGCGGCTAATTCTTCTGCATTGAATATAGTTACTAAAATTATGTTCATATATATGACGGTCGCAGATTACGTTAATATGGCAGACCATATAAAAATAAAATTACATGTGCGAGAGCAATTTGCCCTAGAAATCAGCAGTTAATGCTTCGTCTGTTGCATCAAGTCTAAAGATGGCGCAGCGCAAATAGCCAAAATGACAGAGCAGCAGAATTAGCCTGACTTGTATGGTCAACACATCCGTTTAAGCGAACTGTCATTAATCACTCCACAACAAACTAAACCAGTCCTTCACCCAATGCGCTCCAAAATTCGGTTGAATAGAATGCATTTACATGATGGCATCAATGTTGCGTTTCCTTGCAGTTGAACCAATTTTTAGCCAAGCTGAAAATATACAAGACCGAAAACAGTATCTATTATTATTATCCCCTCAACAAAACAACATTTACAACAAATCTAAAGGAGACGGAATGAGGGTTTTTAAGATTACAAAACAACAAAAAACTTGACTTGTTCCGTTGAAATTTGCAAAGGAAAGAAAATACCAATAGCCCGGATGTAATGCCGTTAACACCACTAAAAACCAAAGCCAATATTGAAATAGTATATACGTCGAGCTGACAACCGCCAAGAATTAATCAAACCGGGAAATAGATGATGTGCCCACATACGATAACGGATTGTAAAATAAAATATTTTAAATCCTTTCATTTACAACTCTCGTCTCCATTGCTTGTTGTAGAATTTGAATCTATCTATTTCCATGAACGATCTGGCTTGCTTTAATGTCTGTAACACTAACACCACATTCAGAACTTACTTTTATCAAAGGAACAATTTAATTGATAATTCCTATCTTTTAGCATCTATTTTATCTGTTGACATGGCTCATTGAAAATGTTTCTCATTTTCAGATTTTTCTAACGTTATGTTTACCAGGTCAGACTTTTACTTCATATTAGCATCAAACGTTTTTGTTTTGCTACCCACTACCGATGATCAAATTGTTCATTTATCTTTTGATCAAGGTGGCCTTTATTATTTGATTATTTCATTTTTGTATTTAGTTTTTAAAATTCATTATGAACATCATTGGACAACCTCTTCTGATATCGTTGATAAGATGATGATGGCGTCGATTCACTACATGGTTTTGATATAAAGTTAAAGCTACCAACCCCATTTCCTCTATTTGACTCTATTTTGAACTGCAATCCATACCCAGAGTTGTGGTACACCGTTCAACGAATAGACGTACTATGAATTGAAGGTACTTGTGCACCAATTATTAATGTGTCTTTATTATTATTTAGTGAAGGACATCATATATATATAGCAGAACGTGCAATTAAAGGATCGGACTAGCTTCTTTTCCCTTTTCTTGAGAAGTCCCTGTATGATGTTTTACTCGTGCGAATAGAGGAACAAGTCTGCAAGAAGAGGAGCACACTTGGTACATAGGAATGTCGACTGTATTTTGAAAAACACGACCACTAGCATTTTGATGATATCAGTTTCAGAGACCGTTTTGGTAGCATCAAAGCGTTTTTGTTTTGAGAAGTCAAATGTTTTAATGTTATTGCATGATGAGAGGACCTTTGATTGAATGAAGCAAATCTTTAGAATTTTTCAGAATCCACATATGATTAACACCACCACTTCAGTAGTAAGTGTCACAGTAACTCTGAAGCCCGGTTATGACTGATGATAGAACAGATGTTAATGATTTGAAAAAAGGTTTCCTGGAGCTTTTGGCAAACCCTGCATTATAACGCTGTTTGAAGAGGGACGGAAGATCCAATTCTTCGTCTTTGGTTAAAATTACAAAGGAACACAAAACATACCTACGATTGGCCACGCTATTCTCCTTCGTCAGTGTCGTCGGGGTATATGTAGAGTTGACAATTGAATTGTCAATGCATAATTCCTTTATCTAGCAGTATATATAATGTGATTTACACACAAAACGATATTGTTAGGGGCATTTTCTGAAGGGCCAACAACATACTTGTCATGGAGGTGAAACAGGTGTTTGGCAACAATTGGGTCTTTAAAAATTGATGTTTTGCGAGTGCTCATAGAGCTATTGAGTTTATTTTATTCTAATCAACGACCATAGACTCTTCACCCATTCAGAAAGAGTATATAATTCCTCCTTTTCACGTCTTGTCCATTGTCAGGCACAATCCTAGCATCCATACGCATTTTTAAGTTATGTTTTCAGTTTATGGATATATGCTCACGATATTTCGGCCCTTTGGCGAACACATCTCTTAGTCTTAGAGAGGTGTCCGTTGATAATGTTAATGTCGCCAGTTTTAACGTGGTCAGTCGGATTACAGAAGAATGGGGGAATTCACACAGGTGCAATCAGTAGGCTTAAATTTAAAAACGCCATTGTTGAGATCCTGAAAATCGTTCTTGTAGTTAAATTAGTTTGTCAGCAATATGTGTGGTCTAGGTATACGAGGTTATAGGAATAGACTGAACTTTCAAATAGGGAGGAATTTTAGATTCGACAGATTTGTGATGAAGGATAATGCATCAAGACATTTGTTGGCAAACGAAAGGAAGTGCTAGATAGATTATCTATACCATCAATTGTGTCACTATAACCATAGGTGTTGCAGTCAACAATAACTTCGGGTGGAGGCAATATAAAGTCTACATTGACCATTCTCCCTTATTCGGTTGATTATGCCATCACACATATTCTGTAATAAAAGCTGTATTCTGTGGTATAATAGATCAGATATTAAAATAGCTAGCAAGATATAGTCAATGGAAATAGATAGATTCCAAATTTGTAACAAGCAATGGAAATGAGATATGTAAATATGAAGATGAAGAATGAAAAATGAAGATACTAAATAACTGACTAGATATTCAAATGTAAGCATTTATGATAAATATTTTCTTTTTAGAAAATGAACATTACTTGGAAGTATATCAATTTAAATTGAATGAATGACCTTTATATATATAATTGCTTATAATATTTAGTTTTTAGTTAACACAACAAGGTTTTAAAAAATCCTCCTTCTAGGTAAATGATTAGGTTCTCGGGAAAAACTTTAAAAACAAGATAATAGTTTAAGATATATATAACACTCAATTTAGATGACTTAGTTTTATCAGTCTGATCGGACTTTGCGTGTGTGCATAGAGAAAATACTGACATGTGTCAAAATAAAAAATAAAAACATTTGGGAAATACAATATAGCAAAATAATAGAATAATTGTTAAAATTTGTTAAATGATAAAAATAAAACATTAACGAAATATCAAAAACAAGAACTCCCTCTAAACTTCTAAAATACTCATCTGAGATCAACCTACAAGTTATATGTTATATGTTTTTAAAAGATATTTTAACACAGAATTGAAAGTTAACGTCATAATTTAATGTATGCATATATTTTAGCGTTAGAATATAAAACATCCGTATAATGTTCGAATATTCAAATCCTTTAACACTTTTATACCACAAAATCAAATTAAATTAACTTCGAGAAACTACAGATAATTCATTTAAATTGGATATAAAATTAATTCTGTATAAATTTATGTTTAACATGAACTTTTCATGGATGATTTGTTTGGAACTATACTGTATATATCCATTGTTTTAACCAATGTATGCTCTTATAAACAACCTTAACATTAATAGCTTTTTTTCGTCTTTAAAATTGGGACCGTCGTGGTCGTATGGTAGTTGGATTTACAACTACCATTGCAATCAGTGCCTATATCCACTGAAGTTGTGAATTCACATCCCGCTCAGGCGAGGTGCTCTCGATACAATATTATGTGATAAAGGTTGTTAGTTACTTGCGACAGGTCGGTGGTTTTCTCCGGATACTCCGGATTCCTACACCAATAAAACTGACAGCCAAGATATAACTGAAGTTAACATTTCGAAAGCTTTACGGTCGCCACTAACTGACTTGGTTAACCGTTACGGAATATCTGTTTCACAAATGACCATGGATATGTTCTGTTTGTCATAATTGCAGTTTCATCTTTTCCTCATTCATGACTTATAACCGGCTATGTAATACAACGGGTGCCACTAGTGTAGCAGGAACTGCTTTCCCTTCCAGAACAACTTAGTTCACCCCCAGTTTTAGTAGGGTACGTGTTACTCAATCTTTAGTTTTATGTGTATGTTTTGTAGATTGTTGTTGGTTCTTTTGTCCTTTTTCTTTTGGCCATTGTATTGTCTGTCCTTCTTTGATGCACGGCTTCTGATTATCCCTTTGCATTGTCTGTCCTTCTTTGATGCACGGCTTCTGGTTACCCCTTTGTATTGTCTGTCCTTCATTGATGCACGGCTTCTCATTACCCCTTTGTATTGTCTGTCCTTCTTTGATGCACGGCTTCTGATTACCCCTTTGTATTGTCTGTCCTTCTTTGATGCACGGCTTCTGATTACCCCTTTGCATTGTCTGTCTTTCTTTGATGCACGGCTTCTGATTACCCCTTTGTATTGTCTGTCCTTCTTTGATGCACGGCTTCTGATTACCCCTTTGTATTGTCTGTCCTTCTTTGATGCACGGCTTCTGATTACCCCTTTGTATTGTCTGTACTTCTTTGATGCACGGCTTCTGATTACCCCTTTGTATTGTCTGTCCTTCTTTGATGCATGGCTTCTGATTATCCCTTTGTATTGTCTGTCCTTCTTTGATGCACGGCTTCTGATTACCCCTTTGTATTGTCTGTCCTTCTTTGATGCACGGCTTCTGATTACCCCTTTGTATTGTTTGTCCTTCTTCGATGCACGGCTTCTGATTACCCCTTTGTATTGTCTGTCCTTCTTCGATGCACGGCTTCTGATTACCCCTTTGATATCTTCAAACTTTTCTTATAAGATATTACCTTGAGTCATTACGACACTAAATGCCATTATTATTACAAAAACATCTATATATTACTACTAGCTCCTTTTTCAATATATCCGTATAAGTGTGATGACTTAACTGTATACATTAGAACAATTGGCGTACCAGTACCTTCCATTCACTATAAGATCTGGTCTTTGTATGGCGTAGCATAACTCTGAATACGGATTGCTGTTAAAAAAAAGTTTCAAATCTGCCTTATGCTTGTGAAATGGGGGAGCTTCAACTTTCTATCGAAACCGTGTAGTGAGTCGACACCATCATGATTGGAATATCGGAAGAGTTTCGAATTATGTTCATAATGCATTGTAAAGATAAGGGTCAAATTCTTTTAGGAATCCATACCAACTATATGCAGGTGTATTTTTTTTAAAATATGCGTATTTACAAGTATGAAATTAAACAAGCACGTGTACGTCAAGGCTACAATGCACTTATAAATTGATATCTTTCCACGGAGGACAAATGAAAGTGTTTCAGCTTATTTCTAATGGGGACATTAATATACACATATCACTTAAATTAAGTGAATGATAATAGGAGGAACCAAGGCATCAATTGAATTGATATTAATGATATTAAAATATACATATTTAACATATTTTTCAGATGTTGTTTTACTGCAGCTTTGAATGCGTTGTGGTCATTATTTGATTTTATGCGATTGTGGAAGTTTGTTCCAATCTTTAATAACATTAAAAAAAAACTATGAAGAGTCCATACCTTTTAATGTTTGGATCTACGAAATTAAACTGATTTGATCTAGTGTTATATCCCTGGTGTTCTTCGACTTTTCTTAACTTGTCTTTTAAATAATTATGCTTGTTATAAGGACCTGGGGTAGTTCCCGTAAAGGTAAATCTACATTATTTCCAATTATGAACTCTGTACCAGCCAGGAAGTCTGTTCTTTTTAACTATAGTAATTGATCTTGAAACTTCAATACTTGCATGAAAAATCGCAATGTTGGTCACATATATTAACAGCATATCTGCCTAATCCCAAAGCGATCTTTCACACACTGTATTTGTCTTTAGTGGTTTGTTAGTTGCGGTTTATGTTATTGCTGCTAAGTATCGCATTGACAAACCACACTGTCCGGTTGCAGAGAGTGTGTCTGTCCCGTTAAAGAACAGTCAATGACGGGTCCGGCCTTGTACACGGAATCGTATGGCGATGATTACAACGTGAAGCTCTATTTATGGAACAGCACCATAGATTCAAAGTAGTGTACGATGAGTGGAACAAACAGCAACAGCAAAACTAGGAATTGGTGAGTTTCAGTGTTGTTGCTATCAGTATTTTTGTGGGTCACAGTAATACCAAGGTTAGCTCACTCAACTGGATATCCGGAAAAACATATTCACATATTATTTAATATCGTACATGACATATAGATCATGGTTGTACAATGCATAGGGTTGTCCAAAAAATAACCCGAGTTGGCCTGACAGAATACACTGGTAATGTATGTCCAAGAATTATTTCTAGATACATGTGCACAAAAGATGACACAAAACAAATCCTATCAAGTATACCTCCAAATGTTGTTTAGCACATCCAAATTTAAAACTGGCACATACAAAATATTATGCATACAAAATATTGGGAAAACATTGGTTAAATATTATGTATACAAAACACTGGCAAATAGTGGATAAAATTCTGCAAAATCGTCCCTGTATTTCAATATAAGTTCGATGTGATGGAGAATACATGAAAAAGGATGGTGCTTGACATCTGGGATTAAAATAAGAATAATTTGTCTACCTTTATCGCTTACAATCTTTTCATTAGCTTTGAAAAACATTTTCAGAGTTATTGTCCCTTGAATTTTTTATTTTGCTACCACAGCAACTATTTTGCCATTACTGGGGCTGGCTCTGTATATAAAATAACTTACCGGGTCATGTGACTGAATTGATCAATCGCGATATCCGTTACAAAAATGGAATGGGATGGACTTTCATCAATTGAGAATTAATTACTACGTGTATATTTTGCCGTTAATTGCCCATGTGTCCAAAAATGTGTAAGAAAGCAAGCTAAAATGTTCGTTGAACATTGGAGAGATCGTATATTTTGTACGGGCAAGCAAACAATTGGGGAGACGGGTCTGGTGGTATTATCATAAAGATAGCGTAAACAAACATCAAATTCTTTTAGATCGATTATCAGCCCACCGAAGTTAGTGAAAAATCAACAGTTGATCGACTTGACTTCTCAGCTCATTCTTGAGAAAGAATTGTCATAAATTTAATGTGAACCTATGAGATATTGTACCTATAAGCTGTATTGCTTATGGAATAAAGTATTATTATTTACAAGAAATAGCATTTCACAAATGAAAATAGCCTTGTCTTTTTATGAGACCAACAAAAAGGGGTAATATTCCTTCAAAAAATTATCAACAAACATTTTAACGTCAAAACTGGAACTTTATCAATACTCTAACAATAAAAATAAAAATTATAAACCCATAGTCAGATTCATTCATGACTTTTAAACTCGAACAACTTGAACAAATACAATTTTCTTCATGGTCTCTGCACCTTATGTTACATCATGTAAACCCCGACTGAAATTTGTAGAACATTATTTGAGAATTTTTTTTTCTTTTTATTCTTAAATACAACTCTTTCAAAAAATGTCCCATTATGGTTACAGACGTAGTAACAAGACGGACCCACATACCTATTGTTACAGACGGGGTTACAGATCTATCTTGCAGATGGGGCTACAGACTTGTGGCTTCAGACGGCGTTACGGACCTATGCTATTTCAGACGGGGTACAAAGGTATTGTTACATATATGAATACAGACGTAATTGCAAACCTATTTGTGTAGACGGAGGTTACACACTAAAGTTACACGGGGTCCCATTGTTATCAACCTGTTACATACGAGGTTATATGTTAATGGTTACAGACGGTGTCTGACTTATGCTTACAGACCTATAATACAGTCTCGGTTACAGACGGTTTGGCAGACTTATTTTTACAGACGTGTTTGAAGACTGTGGTTAGACTATGATTAGAGACGGTGTTACTGGTTTATGATTATGGACAGGGTTACAGACGGGTTTATTGAATTCTGTTATAGTCATGATTATTGACGTATGATTTCAGACGAATGTAGTCTTACGGTTACATACTGGATATAAAACGTGTTACCGACTATATGACAGACATATGCTGTATACAGGGTTACAGACGGTAATGCAGACTAATAGTTGTAGGCGGTGCTCAGACGTCTGGCTACATGCAGTCTTACTGATCTATGGTCAGACTACAGACTGTTCTACAGTCTATAATTACACGAGGGCATATCAAAAACTAGTACATAACTCACTCAGAAATGATAGAGGAAGACAGGATAATCAGTAGTTATTAAGGTATTTCCCATGCCAGCGGAAAACATTATTGGTCGTAATCGCATTCCGATCCTTTCCTCATTCATGACTAATCACCGGGCTTGTAACAAGAATAACACGATGGATGCCACATGTGGAGCAGGAACTGCTCCCTTTCCGGAGCACCTGAGATCACCACGGTTTTTAGTTGGGTTCATGCTGCTTGATCTTTAGTTTCCTATGTAATGTTTTGTAGTTTGTTGTTTGTCCTTTTGTCCTTTTTCTTTTGGCCATTGTGTTGTCTTTCCATTGAATTACTGCATCTGATTACCCCTTTGGTATCTTCTGTGTTGTCTTTCCATTGATTTACGACATCTGATTACCCCTTTGGTATCTTCTGTGTTGTCTTTCCATTGAATTACGGCATCTGATTACCCCTTTGGTATCTTCAAACTTTTCTTATTTTATTTCTTCTTATTATCATTTTTTCCTGTCAATTTTTCGAAACCTCTGTACATGAAAAGTTCGCGACATTTCGGAGATATATTTTGCATCATATATCGGTCAGTCGTTAAGTATTTCAAACCTTACCGTTACATATCGAACATTCTTTACGGAGAAATATCCCCGTACACTGAAACCCATGATATCGAAATACCTCTTTAGCCATAATATGTACAGCATAACAGAAAGTAGGATATTTGTTTAGAAATTGCAACTGAACTTCGTCATGTATAGACCACACACACTATTTAGCCATTCCACTAGTCGTCATGAAGAGAATAAAGACAATTTTATAACCGGAAGTGATATTTTCCCAACGAAAGCACAGAAATTTCTCAGTATCAATATATTTTTGGAATCAGGAGACACAACCATCCAATGGTTCTTTTTCCCGATCGGAATTGACCATTTTGAAGAAACTGAAAATGGAAAAAATCTCTAGCAACTATATATATTTTCGGAATCTGCAAAATATTAGCGACCATACTGTGTTATTTCAGATAGGGAGTGATCTATTTTTTTATCAACTGGAAAAACAAAAAGTACCTAATTTTCATGCATTTTTGGAATAAGGAGATCAAGCATCATCAAATTCATCGTCATGTCTTTGGAAAGACCTATTAAATGTTTTCTGAACTGTAGACAATTTGCACATTTCCGCTTTGATTTTAAAATGATACATTGTTCAAGTTTGTTTAGTGCGTTACTATCCTTTAATGTGAGCAAAGCGTCACTATCATGCAACATTCAACGAAAATATATTATTTTCTATACTCTAATTTCAATGCTGTATAATAACTTGTGAATTTGTGATTTGCTATAATCTTACCATGTGAAATTTTTCAAGATTCAAATATCAATAAATTCTAAGAAAATCTACTCGGGACTCTTTGTCCTTATTGTTGCTCTTGTTCGGAACGGGAACCATTTTGTAGGTAATAAGGGAAATAACTCCTTTGAATATAAAATGTTATAATCAAATCTGGAATGTCCAAATAGTCTACTGACCTTTTTATTCTTTATTTCTGTTTATTACGCCTGGGTATATGTAACGTTTTGATGTTATATCCGTACACGACAAACCTATTCCAACAATGAATATATATATATGCAGTAGATGTACGTTTTGAGGGGTGGGTTTATGGTATTTCGCGCTACTTTCAACAATATTTCAGTTATACCATGGCGGCGTACGTTTTAATTCTCTATATAGTTCGTCAATACTGATAATGCCGAAATGTTGGAAAACAAAATTGTTTAAACAGTTCATTACAAGTTTGAACTGTTTATTTCAATTACACTCAGCCCCAATGAACTGAGTAGCAAGAACGATACATACATACATCTTTTAAAAAAGCATTGCCCATATTCGGAGCAATTTGAAATGAGGAATTTGTCCGGGTTGAACTTGTGTCTAAACTTTTTAATATTTTGAAGGTTTTAGCTTTCAGATTTTCGATATTGATATTATGATTATATTATAACCACTATTATGGTAAACTGTGAATCTACGTGGATATCATAAAGGTAGGATCCGGTCACTTCATTGTGAATTCAGAGTTATTACAATAAACGTTAAAAGAAAACCGAAGGGGCAAACAAAATTTAATTGATAATAAGAACCAAATACTCAAATATTCACATCTATTCGTCTTTTCGAATAGATGGATTTATCGTGAAACGATATAATAAATGTCCTCGAGTTGTCTCTCTTTTTACGTTTACGACGAATTGAACCATTGAAACAAACATGAGGGCTATCTGAGTTATCTCCCTTTGTGAATATACAAAGGGCACGTTTAAGAATTTTCGGTCTCTTTTTCCTGACATCAGACAGATACGCATCCATTTATTTCTTTCACAAAAAGTCGCAAACTTGGAAAAATTTGTTTAAATCTGCAATCGAAGAACAATGTCACAGAAAAATCTGATCAAGTGTTTTAATCCTAATGTCAGGGAGTATATTAATGAGATAGGCTATTTGAATTTGCATATTCTATGTATTATGAATCCCTAGATCACACGTGTCGTACGTGACGTATTTTCAGATTGTAGCGTGTTCAGCTTTTATGAAGCATATGGTGCTCAACAAGTTTAAATCCTTAATTTGTTTAATCGAATGTTGATTTAGACACAATAAATGAATTTTAATCTGGCTGTTTGCTCGATCAGATTGTATTTTCGGTTTTGTTTTTCTTTCCCTCCCCCAAGACCAAGTTATGCTTGCCAAAATGTCGCCACGTGGCGTGATTCTGTACACACACACATACACATATAATAATATAAAAACTAAATGTGCACTTCCTTATCTAAGCCAATATTAAAACATCATGTGCAGTGCTGCAAGTACGGGCATGGGATTTTGTTGAAATAGTGTGAACACGTGCTTTGAATGACATTGCATCAGATCATTGACATGTTGAAATATATGATTCAAGATTTGTAAAACTATAGATATTGATTGTTTCAGCAATTATATTCATTGCCATTGGTATTAGGCCATACCTCCTGTATTTTTATTCGCCACTGCTTCCCTTCGGCCACAGGTTTGCGGAAGCCAGTCTGCACACACATTTACACATACATAAAAAATGTATTATTGTAGACTTATTTGCTTGTATATTTTATTAATTTCTGACAACTTTGTTTCACTGACTATCACATAATGTTGCATCGAGTACACCTAAGGGAGAGTTGTTGTTTTTTTTTTCTTCTAATTTATCGAAACTCCGTAAGTGTAATTTTAGTCGTAAGATTAAAATTTGTCCTAAGATATTCTTTGTAAAAGGACTAAGGAATATTGTCGTACAATAATCTTAACTGAAAAAATTAGGAATTTTTGTGAAAAGGGCTACAGATGTTTAACTGATGTGTACTTACAGTACCTTATTTCAGATGATTAAGTGATATGTACTAACTTACTATCAGATGTTTAGCTGATATTTACTTATATTATTATCAGATGTTTAGCTGATATGTACTTATCTTAATTATGGTTCATTGTGGCGGAAACGATATTGGCGAGTTTTCAATATATGAGGTGCGAAGATTGGCAAAAGTCCTCCTACATTTCTTAAAACGTACCCTACCAACTACAACAATTATTTGGTCACAAGTATTGCCAAGAAAACAATGGCGGTATTCATCAGATACTGGTGCCATGGAAAGGTCTAGGGTCATATTAAATATCCATGCAACCTCAGAGTGCAGACGGTGAGGGGGGCATCTATAAAATACCCAGATATAAAAGTGTCCAAATAAAATCTATGGTGTGTTGATGAGGTGCACCTATCAAATGTTGGAAATGAAATGTGTTTGACTGGTATTCAGGATGCACTAGAGGACATAATCGTTAATCAAACTACCGTCTCCCCTGTCACAAATTAAAATTAAATCCTTGTTTGGTCCGGCTGTAAAAGTGCCGCTTCCCCTACTTTGTGGCGGATGTCAGATCATGTCAACGAGTTAATGGAAATTTAATGTGCCAAAAAATATAACCTTCCTTAA
>MJUT01034775.1:17520-32744 GCA_002080005.1 Gigantidas platifrons
GCGTCACAAGTCAGCTCTGAATAAATTGCTCGAAGAATATGTGGTGGTATGTTTGGTGATGCATGCAGGTTACAAAACCTTTTACTGAATTGTTTTTTCATCTCACGGGTGTGATACTCAGGTAAAAGATGTCTAAGTTTCTCAAATACTTCAATAGAAGAGTTTGCAATCTCTTGTGGTAATCTGTCTTTTGGAACACTCCATATAAAAAGTATTAATCCCACTGATCCACCTGGATTATATGTAAGTATATTGACTGGAAGAGATAATCGAAGGTTATTGATGAATCTGGTCTTTTCCATGCTATGCTTGAAAGGAGCTACTACATGAGATTGTTCATCAAAGCATATGTAAGTGTAGTTTGACAGTTTCGTTATACTATTGTCCAAAATTGAATATTGATTTTCTATAACTTCTGAAGATTCACGAGTTTCTAGCCATGTGTATTCTGCAATTTGTCTTACTGGATGAGATAACTGCTGTCTCTTTTGCTGATCTGTATTCTTCTCATCAAGATACATAGCATATGTGTTCATAGATAGAGCTAAATTCTCTAGGTCTTCTTTCATTACACCCCATCTAACAGTGTGCGGTGAACTCAGTAAACTGAAATAAAAGTTATTTTATTTTACAAATGTCAGAGCTTCAAGATATAATATATAATATAAAATATAATGCATATAATATGTTAAACAAATAAACCATAGACAAATTAAAAAGGCCTGTAATCACTGTCAGACCTATATGACCCCGACACATGTACATGGTTTGTAATAAGATTTTTCAAAAATATTTCGGCCATTGAATCAGAAATTACTGTCTGTCAGGCGACGACCATATTTAATATCTGATCAAAACGAATACAGATTATTTAAATTTTGTCAGTGGCATCCATACTGTGAAATCATGCCTACAAAATATTTGTTCAAGTCGTCCAGTGCTTTCTAGAGAGAAGATTGAAATAGGAATTGTTTACAGACATGAATGAATTTAGATGGATATTGTGTTCGCTTGTTTTTCTTATCTTAAAACTGATAAAACAAGATGAACTGTGTCAGAGCTAATGCTCACTTATGATACCCCTGCATATTCAATGTGTATAAGTTCGCACCCGGCTTTGTAAATTACAAAAAAGGGTGCACTCGACTCGCAGCCGCCAGTGATAAGGTTTACCAGTTGCTTGCCCATGGTCAGTGTTTCTCTCCAGGTACTTCGGCTTCCTCCACCACTAAAACTGGTCGCCTCGATATAACTGAAATATTGTTGAAAGTGGCATTAAACACCAAAAATCAATCAATCAATCAATGTATATAAAAAACAGGAAGTGGGAATCTGACGGGTCCAAAAACGCTTCCCACAATATGGCATACCTATATGAAGCTTGTGCCAAACTATCAGATTTTTGCCATCAATAGTTGCTGAGAAAAATGCCACGAAAAATATCTTGGACGGACGGAAGGACGGACAGATGTAAAACAATATACCCCCTTCCAGTGGAGCAAGGGTATAAAAAATGAATTCAAAATGAAAATTGATTTAATTTCAACATTTAAAGATCTTCTTTTCATATTTAATACCTGTACAGTGCTGAACTGTGAAATTTCAAGTTGTCAGAAGACAGTTGAGGAGCTCTCCTTTTTTTCCTCTTCCAGTCATTAAATCCATCAAATCCAATTAAAAATCTGCAAAAAATCAATTAACGTTGCAATTGATATTCCTGTATAATTAAATTATTTAAAAGCATTGTAGCAACAATTAACATCTATTTTAATTACTCACTGGTTCTGAGCCAGTGTCACTCCAACATCTGGTGAACTGACCAATATATCACTGATCAGCGTGAAATGTCTAGTTAGAAATTGTACATTCAATATTAAATTTTGAAAACATTTCAAATTTAACAGAAACTTTATGAAAAAAAAGTAAAAATTTCCCAAGTTCCAGGTTTCTAAATATTGAAAAGGACATATTAGATAACACACACACACAAATACAGAAACTATTTCAATATTAGAATATATGATACAAGTAAACATGCCACTAAGATATTCTGAAATCTAGTCTTTAGTATTTATTTCATATTAAAAAGTGATTTATAAAATCAGTTTATCCTACCACATAAAGATACACATATTAATAAGAATGACAGTAGAAAGCATTTAAACATGTTATGTATGTATGATACTGAAGGAGCCACCACCATTGATTTACATACTCACAATTTTTCAAGTAAACGATGTTAGAATTCCTTGTCGTATCTATTAATCAAAAAAATTGACGGACGTAGACTGTAGGCAGAATATTGACACCTTATTTTGCTCCAGGGAGCTGTCATTGCCATGATCGCATGGTTGTGTGATTTACATATACATATGCAATCATTGCCTATCACCACTAGATTTGCAAGTTTGAATCCTGAAAATGGCGAGGTGTACTTGATACAAATTTATGCGATAAAGTGTCTGTGATTTTCGACAGGTTTCA
Source organism: Gigantidas platifrons (assembly GCA_002080005.1). Lineage (NCBI taxonomy): Eukaryota > Metazoa > Mollusca > Bivalvia > Mytilida > Modiolidae > Gigantidas > Gigantidas platifrons. Next base: position 20,005 of record MJUT01034775.1, read on the forward strand.
ATGTGGTCTTCTCTGGGTACTCTTGTTTCCACCACCAATAAAACTGACCGCCACAGTATAGCTGAAATATTGTTGAAATAGGCGTAAACACCCATAACCCTAACCCTACTGTGCTCCATATGCTGTATAAATTTAGTGTCACATTAATATTGTTTTTTTTTAATTTATAATATACCTCTCTGGAATAGGTTTCATTTCTTGACAATGTTCACTCCTTTCCATGATTTTTGAAGTAGAACCATCCAAATACCACAATGCATCAGTTATAACCCCAACTCGCTTCTGTACTATGGCATCAGACAAGTATCTCGGAAACTTGCAACCTGTGGAAACCATTTCTTGACATACTTTATTGTACAACCTATCTTTTGCTGAAAAAAAATGCAAATTGCATGTCATACAATGGTGAATTTGATTCCTTATGGAACCCAAAATTGTTGTCAATAAAAAAAACCCACAAAAACCAGGAAGCACACAATGCCATTTAGGTACACTATAGGATATTTTTTGAAAATATCATTGAAATCCAATAACATTGGGGACAGATGAACGGACAAACAGTAAATACTATATACCTATACACAATTGGAGGGTAGAACAAATAAGTGTATTCTTTGACTCGGTCTAATGTATCTGCAGACACCATGAATACTTTATACATCCCCATGAATAAAAAAGGGGGACTATGGAAATATATTTAAAATATACTTCATACCGATTCATAAGGACAGAACAAATGGACATACATGTAACCCAATTCACAAAGGGACGGGCGTATACAAATGTATGAATAATTCTTTCTCTCCAGGATTCGAACAGACATCATTGAATACTGTATAACCCATAAGGGAAAGGAGCTGTATACAAATGCACTTTTAATATCAGAAACTATCAATTACTTATTTCTAAAAGGAACTTCCCTACAAACATCAAAAAGCTTTCAACAAAAAAATCACTAAAAAAAACTACAAACCTTTGAAAAATTTGGGCAGCATTGCCCCATTGCCCATAGAAAAGTGGTGTTTTGTCCCTCCTCACATTTTACCCCAGGGGTTTAGGTTTGGAAAAAGTAGGAGAATTTTTTTTACAAAGAAGTGTGGACAGATCTCCCAGCTTTAATATACCTTTTTATCAAGTCACTGGTAAAAACCAAGTTCAAATTTGTGAAAAATTTGAGCAGCATTGATTCCCCCCCAACATCATACTCTAGTCTAGGCCTTTAAATATATAGTCTGGATATAAAGGAAATTTACAAAGGAGTGTGAACAGTTCCCTTTACACAAAAATTCACTGAAAAAAAAAACATGTCAAAACCTGTGAAAAATTTGGGCAGCATGGCCCCTAGATAAGTAGTTTTTTGCCCCCCACCCCACCTCTTACCCAAGGCCTTTAAGTTTGGACAAAGAGAGAAATTATACAAAGAAGTGTGGACAGTTCCCCTTATACCTAAAGGAACATACTTCTTCGTAGAGAAAGACAGTTTTAAAAAAAATCAATCTAATAAACTTACCTGTAAATCTACCCCCGACTGTCTCCGTCATTTTACATGGAAATTTGGTCGAGTTTACATTCATCAGAATGTCAAATGCATCTTTATTTGGTGAAGAATTTTTGGTAAAATCTTGCTCTTGACTCTCTCTCATTATTGTGAAGGTGACAAATTTCAAACTCTTGTCGAATTCTTGAACTACTCTGATTTCTTCATCAAAATCTGGTTCAAAAACCTGTCCACCTGAAGCTTTGTCTGCTACACTCACGACAATACTGTCGGTTTTTCTTTGGCCAGTGTCCTCGTGATCTGCCACATCTTCCCATGTCGATTTGTTTGGGAAGTTACATATCCGGTTCACCACGACTGGTTTTATTTTGTTGTCTTGTACATATTTTATTCTCACGGAGGAGCTATAAATTGTAAATGTTCCGTCCATTTATAGCAGACAGCATGCCGTTTTCCGAACGATTTTATTATTCATCATATCAAATAAAAACATTCAAGGGGTATCGAAATATGAAATCTAGGTCTTAAATGCGATTTAAGAAATCTTGGTTTCGAAAGTATGACATACAAAAAGCAGAAATCAAATTACGTCTAATTACTGATACTTATATGCTACAATACCACCATGCTAAGTTCAGCCGTAATAAAATATCACCGATCTGTAAACTATGTGGGGATGAAGAAGAAGATAGAGAGCATTTTTTACTGGAATGTAAAACTCTAGAAGAAAACAGAAAAACACAAATGACAAAACTGTATGAAACTCTGGAAGAGGCAAGAGGGGGTGGTACACAGACTCTTGAACAAAATGGGCTGCTTATGCAAATCATCTTGGATTGCACCTCATATAAAATAAACCAGCTGATTCCATATACGAACCAGGATTTAGTGCAAATTGAAAGAGCCACGCAACACTACTGCTTTGAGTTACATCGAAAGAGAACTGAAATACTTAATAACATTATGTAGAAAGGCAGATAGTCAATAGCTAATAGTGCATTTCTAGAACTGTATTTGCGGTATTGATCAAACTTATATAAGTCAGCTAATAGCATATTTTATCCTCTTACTGTGTCCGGCATCCGATCCATTCGTTAAAGAGATCGTTTTACATTTTAACTGGTTATAAGCATATTTAAATGATGATTTTATCTTTTATGAGTCATATTATTTTAACAACGACGGATGAATTGCTGTAATCGAAGAGCGCATGAAGGAAAGAACATTTGTACAAATTATGACCGCGCTTTTATCTTTTAGTGTTGTGTGTATATACGTTTTTACTAATATGAATAGCTAAACAGCGGAATGGACTTTTAACAACCCTATTAATTGTAATACTTTTATGAAACGACAATTTTACAGTACACGTTTTATACTTTTTAGAATTGGATGTAAATACGTTTTTATGTCACTAACCGAACTTGCACAACATGGAAATGGTGAACTTTTAACTACAACTTAATATTTTTTTACCATAACTGTAAATACGTATCCTATAAGTATGTGCCCGTTAAGTCAGGCTCAATTTTTATCAATTTTATCCATAATTGGAGTGCTCCGAATTCCGGAGGAATCTTACCTGTACAAAGACAAAGACAAGGTTTGCACGCAAGTAAAGAGCTCCGACTTCTATTTCTAGTACTTGGACACACCGGAAAATCGGCATTGAAAAAAATAATTCTTGATCTATTTTGGCAATAAAATAATTTGAGTCGCACCGATTTTTCAGAGTCGGGCGGGTTTGGGGAAACAAACAATATTTTATTTTTGGCCTTGGGACTAATAAAAAGTGTTCACGAAATCAATGGGGTATGTCAATTGAACAATCAATAATATATTAAGAAAGACAACTCTCATTATAAACTAGAAAATTGAATGCCCCCGTCTCAACCCCTCACCCCAATTCCAATTTACTACCTTAACTTTTGGCTTGGTTCTGAGGAATGTGTAGGGGTATAATGCAAAGAAAACGTCTTGAAGAGCAAAAATGGATTTTCAATATAACTTAATTTGAAGGAATGGTATATTATTCATCAGGTATGATGTAGAAAACTTATGTATAGACTTTAAAATGGGGTTTGTGTCTGTAAGACACATACAATGCCCCCGGCGGTTATAATTGCAAAAGGGTAAACCAATGTTTTGCTTATTCAGCATCAAGCAGAAATGACTGAAATAAATGAATCTGTACCTAACAATGTGATGTTTGATTGATTGATTGATTGATTGATTGAATGGGGTTCAATGCCATTTTTAGCAGTATTTCAGCCATATCGTGGCGGTCAGTTTTAGTGGCGGAGGAAGCCGGAGTGCCCGGAGGGACCCGCAAGTATAAGGAGCGTTGTTTACACGTTAACAGGTTTCAGTGGCTAAGTTCATATAAGCATAATTTTGTAAAAAATTGTTGAAAATCAAAATCCATATAATATGCACATCTTCAGTGCTGGTACTAACTGTCTATAAAATATAAAAGGTCTAGCTCAAAAACTGTAGGAGTTAGCCAGACAAACCATATATCCTATATGGATTTAGCAAAATCTGTCCAAGTTCATGCATCCATAATTTTGTAAAAAATTGTTGAAAGTCAAAATCCATAAAATATACACACCTTCAGAGTAAGTACTAACTGTCTACAAAATATAAAAGGTCTAGCTCAAAAACTGTAGAAGGAGTTAGCCGGACAAACCATATATCCTTTATGGGGGTATAAATGAAAAGTCCAACTACCAGTCATTTTGAGAATATTTGATGAAAATCAAAATCATGTGGACATGCACACCTCCATGATGTGTATAAACATCCTACAAAATATTAAAGCTGTAGCTCCAAAACTGTAGGAGGAGTTAGCGGGACAAACTATGCATACTATAGTGTGATGAACAGAAGGACGGACAGACGGAAAGACGAACGGGGGTAAAACAATATGCCCCCGACTAATAGTTGCGGGGGCATAAAAAACAACCGATATCGGCGGCGATGTAGACCAAAGTCATACTGCGAAAAATTTGACCTTTTAGCATTTTGGTTATCGCAAAATTAAATCTCTACGAAACTGTCTTGAAGCAGAAAAACCTGAAACATAATAGCCATGAAAATAAGTTGGTTTACAGTACTCTGGAAATGTGTGGATGCTACACAACATATGTTTATACTCATTACAATATTATTAGAATTGACCAAAATTTACTTCAGAAGACAATATTACTATTATATCATATTACACCATAGTAAGCTTGACTTCAACATGCAAGTGATGTCAATTTTTGTTGTTTTGAAAACTTATTTTCGGCTTAGCTAAAAATTCATTATGTCTATTAATATCTGCATGATAGATCGATTAATGGTATTTAATGACACCTTAAATATTTCATTTACATCATGATGGTCAGTATTGTTGATGGAGGAAACCAGAGCATCACAGACTTGTCTCAAGTATCAGAAGTTTGAGCACTTCACCATGACCAGATATTGAACTATAAAAAAGGAAAGAGCACTGTTTGCATAGGAAGCAGAAAATCAAACTGCAATATAATTGTATTAGCCACTGTGGCCCCATTAATCTACTTAAGGGAGGGATAAAATCCATAACTTCTATCAATACTTACTCAAAGTAAACAACATCCATTAAAGTGTATGTTTTTGTTTCACCTGAAATATATATATTAATCTTTGAATTTATGTTGAAACCCCTCCCACTTCCCACCACAGGTCATACAACACAGCTTCTTCTCTGCCTCCCTGCCAACACTTGATGTGTTTTACACCATATACACACCAAGGTTGGATACACCAGGTAATCCCGGATACAGTGGCCGAGTAGAATATAAAGCAGTGTAGAGTAAAACAACATAAGAATAAAATACACAGGCCATACAACACAGCTTCTTCTCTGCCTCCCTGCCAACACTTGATGTGTTTTACACCATATACACACCAAGGATGGATACACCAGGTAATCCGAGTAGAATATAAAGCAGTGCAGAGTAAAACAACATAAGTATAAAAGATACAAAGTCAGGTTTGGGCAAACTAACCACAGTTTATTTCAAAGCATGATTTAAATTTGAAATAATGCAAGAATAAGCATGAAAACACAAGTTTTCCAATTAATGAATAAAAGATAAACTGTGGTTCTCCAAAGAAAAATGTCCAAACCTGAGATGTAGTAGTAGGGAAAACATATGATAGTAAACACACAATTATATTATCATTTTAAACAAACCCACAAGTTTTAAAATGTTTAAAAAGCTAGTGACACAAATTATAAATTACTGTCAATAACATTATCTGCCACATCACTGCATTAGAGTCCGAATAAAGCTGGCAAATTCAGGAAAACGAGTGGCAAGACCCTAACCAACAAACTTATAAAATAGCACACACACACACATATATATATAGTAATGCATGTGTAAAATAAAATTAATACATGTATCAACATTAATAGACAAATTAAAGGGTCTCCAACATTTTTTACACACTACTATATGTTTACAATATCAGAGCAGCTCATTATACTACAAATAAAAATATTTAAGCCTTGCACAGTGCTTGTGCAAAACGATTCATAACCAACTGCCTATGTTGAAAGGAGGGGTCTAAGTATTTTTTGTAAGTGTCACTCTTCCAGTCTCCATGGGACTGGATAAGTTCAGATGGAACACCACATTCTAAAGCGAAGGAAGCACCCCCTCATCTGAAACTATGCCCTGAATAAAGAGTGTTGTTAATGCCCAAAACTGAAAGGGACCTTTTCAGTTTGGAAAGGAACACTGAATATATTAGAGGAATAACTTTAGTACCGTTTTTATATAAAAAGGCTGGAGAGCAAGAGTTATTGGCTGGGGCCATTTTGAATGATAATAATAAGGCCTGGGCAGGGCAAAAGAGGGACCCAGGGATTCGGGGCAAAGGAATTTTAAGGACTCTCTCTGCATTTTGAATTGTTTTTGTCTTAATTATACTTAAAATGACACCATCTTTGTGAAAAACTACAGCTTCTCTGCTTAAATGGCGAGCTGGATCAAACTCGGTTTGTGATGGGACAAAAAGATTTGACTTGCGAAAAAACGAGAAAAAGGCCACCAAGCAGGCAGCCCAAAAGTAATGTCGGAACTATGACTTAAATTTAATTTAGAAAAAATTCTTTGTAAAATAGCTGGGGTAATGGGAAATTTGGGATGACGGGTGTCCCCTAAAAGACGCTTTGCTCCTTTCAGAACCCCTTGAATATAATGAGAATTTACAGGGGAGGGTATTTGCGCTTCCTTATGAAGGAGATTTATGTCCGAAAGATAATTTTGTATAGATTTAAAACATAAACGGCCAGACAAAAATGCTATATATCTTGCGAGGTTAAGATCACTTAAAGGTACTAAAGGTATATTAATCTGAGTGCAAAAAGTGCAGTAAGATTTAAAATAAAGCAAGTAAGTCTTTTTTGTTGACTCAGCAAAGGTGTGACATCGAAACAAGGCAATAATGTTGTCCAGAGCTTGAATATTACTGGTGTTTAACATGTGCTCATGAAGGTGAATTAACCTTAAAGGGGCAGGGAGGCAATAATGCAAAAAATATATAAAAGAAGAAGATTCATGCAGGCGGGATATATTGTCTGCTAATACATTATCTTTCCCCTGCACATGAAGTGCTACTATATGAAAATTGAAAGATGCAGATAGCCAAAATAAATGCCTAAGGTAGGACATTAGAGTCTTATTTTTTTAAGTACCCTTGTTGAGGCATGTGACTGTTGTCATGTTATCAGAAAAAATAATCACTCTTTTGTTTCGCCACTGCCTTGCCCATCTAATGGTTGCTAAAACTACCGAAAAGGCTTCAAGCTCATTTATATGAAGACTATTTGCGAAAGGAAAATCTACCGCCCAGTTTGCATAAAACCAGTCATCTTGATAATAACCCCCTGCACCTGTGTGGCAAGCATCTGTGCAGACAGATGTAATAGCCAATTTATCAAGCAGTAATGATTTGCCATAAATTTGCGCCACCATGCAATATCAGCTAAAACCTCACCTTTGAGGAGTATTTTGTGCCAATCATGCTTTAGTGATGTAATGCAGTCAATAATTCTACGAAGGAATACTCTCCCGCCCCGAATCACTGCCGATGCCCAGTTTAGCTTCCCAGCAAGGGACTGTAATTGCTTTTTTGAAGCTCGTTTGCGAACTTTAAAATCGTCCAACTCTAGCCGCAAGAGGGACAACTTATCTGCAGGAAGCCTAAGTTCCATGGCTGAGGAATCTATTTCTATCCCCAAAAAAATAATTGAGGTGGTGGGATCAACCACCTTTGACCAATTTATCATAAACCCCAATTTTCTCAACAAGTGAATCAAGGTGTTTAAAGCCAATCTGCACCTGTCCTTTGTTGACTCGCATATAAGAAAATCATCCAAGTATGCAATTATGGTAAAACCACTGCGTGACATCATTCTGCGCACGGCTTGAGAAAGTCTATGGAATATGCCAGGAGCTAATTTTGAACCAAAAGAGAGTTTCTTGTCAATAAAAGTATATTCTCTGCCATGAGGAAAAGTCCATTGAAAACCTGTTACCTCTTGACTTGTAGCACTGATGCGGACAGACCTGTATGCCGATTTAAGGTCAACTTTACTCATATAATAACCTTTTGACACCAATTTTGCTGCATCATCAATTGTTTGAAAACGTTGCTTTTCAAAGTGGCTAACAAAATCGTTTACAGCTGTGCCATCCGGACGGCTGCAATCGTGAATCAGACGTACACCCCCATCCGGTTTGGGAATTACCCCTAATGGACTTATAATTCTCGGGGAAGATTCAGTCAAAACATAGTTCCCACATTCAATTTCGTTTAATATTTGCAAATGGGCTTTTTCGTATAATTGGCTACCAGGTAAGGCAGACGGATGATTTTTTGCCAAAATGCCAACAGGCAGATTTTCTTGATTAACAATATCAAAGCCAAATTCAATGCCATGAAGTAAAAATGTTTGATCAAAATCATTTTCAAGTTCAATTTCCCAAGCTTCAACATTAAGATCACGCATAGGTTTTACCAAGTCTGCTAGTTTTTTGGATGTGGAAAAGAGTGTGTGGAGGCAGAGTGCAATTTCCCACAACCTGGCATGTTACAGGAGTGCTCAAATTTGCATGCAGATAGAGTGCAACCCTGGCGTGAGTTAAACTTCTTACATATCTCCTTGCCCGATGCCGAATGCAAAATAAATTTTCCCTGATATTGGGTCCCACGATGTGGTTGTGGCTTGGAAGGGCGTGCCATCTTAGGTTTTAAAAAAACAGTTTGGATATGAGGAATGTCTGTACCCCATCTGAACTTATGTCTACCCTGTAGACACCGATATTCTCTGTCATAGAACAGAAAAGAGGTCATGTCATGAGTAGTAATCAATTGATAAATCCTGGTCGTGTAAGACAAATAATCAATGATATTTGCCTGGCTTAAACTGCCCTCCTCTAACATTTTATACAAAATGGCCAAACTAGCCATAGACCATTGACATAAAGAAATTAATTCCAGCTTAGGCTTGGAAGGCCCAGATTTAAAAATTAACTGCCCCGTCGACGAATGAGAGAACAAGGTTTCATCATTAAAACTTGTGCCACAGGCACTTACAAAGTCAACAATATCATGGTAATTATCTTGAGTATTTGTTAAAGATTTAATATAAATTTGAGGGTCTTGCCACGAAAAATTTTCCCCAAGAAACCCAATGTTTCTACCTGAATTTGCTGTAATCGGTTGTCCATGTTGCTGCTGTTGAAGTTGGCCCAATACCTCATCTACATAGGCATCACCGGTGTTTACCAAATTGGTCATATTGTTATCGGAAGATCCGGTGGCACCATCTTGATTCAGTTGCGCATGCCCCGAATGTGAATCGTCCTCGGCCCTTGTCGCGTCTTCCGACAAAAATGTTTGCTTCACCGCCTTCATCAACAATTTAATCTGTCCCACCGGAATTTTAGATTTTGCAAAATCTTCCTGTGAAATTAGCGATACCGCCTCCATGGAATCAAAACCCAGGGAAATAATGGCCGCGGTCGTGGCTTCACTTAGTTTTTTGGCGGCAGCCCACATCTTCACTTTCTCAATGTCTGACATAGCATTTACTGTCTCTTCGGCCATTTCACAAGTCAATTTACACATGTGTCACTTATTCTCTCCTGTGAAGTCTGCACCACCGCTCTGTACAAATTTTATCCATGCACAAAAAACACCCATCGCAAAAGGTAGAACAGTCTAACCGAATAAAAAACAATGTTCTTGCAACATCGCCTTGAGTTTCTGTAATATATTCAGCATATCGGTAAATTTCTTCCTCGGAAGGCACATACCATGTGGGTATTTTAAGAAGGTTTGACAAAACTTTCGAAAAATGATCAAAGTCCAACCACCGATCTTGCTGTGTTGTATATGTGTCCATTATGTACAGTACATGATTTTAAATTAACTCCAATATTAAGGCAAGAGCTCGATATATATATAAATAAAAAAAGGAGATACGATTTTTGCAAAGGCTAAATCGATGCTGACTGCTGAAGCAAATTTTTGGAATGCAAGAACGGATGCTGGGATGACGCCGAGTTTGAAAAATTCTGTTATCTGATTGGTCAATGTTAACCCGGGAATTTTGAATATTAAATTATGATTGGTTGACCTAATTTCCAGTCATAACAAATTTGAAAAATTACAAAACGTTTTGATTGGTTGTTGAGCTCTACACAGCAAAACAATTTGAAGTGAGGTTTAAAGGAGTATGGCAATTTATACGAAACTAAAGACAGCACATATTCTGATTAATAATGTATTTATTAAAAATACTCCCATTATATATATATATATATAATTGTCTGCATTCAATATAGTTTACACAATTAAGACATGACTAAATTACTCTCATGTTCTTAAACAGGAAAACTTTTATTTCAGCTCAAGATTCTGAGCAGAAAATTGTAAAATGCTTATGATACGGCCATGCAAAATTAAATACTTGGTTCTCAGGACTTTTTTGGCAAAATTGATGAGGGAGGGCGGTATTTTTTTTTTATCCTTTTACTGCTGTAAAAAGTGATGAGGGAGGCATTTTTCTTCTTTTTTTTTTGTGAAAAATATGGCAATGTATAAAACTTTTCATTACTTTATCGAAAATTTCAATTTTATTTCTTCCGAATCCGATGGTGGCAGAACAATGAGAAACATCACAAGTGGTTAATTTTTATGAAAGTCCAATCCGCTGGTCCCAACGTACCATTTTTTTTTTATCTCCGTAAACAATTCCAATAAGGTACAAGCTTCGGAGAAGCCCCCTATTATGTTCCCTGGTAAAACTGGCAAACATTTGTGCCAAATTTGCACAGAAACAATTGACATTTTGTCTAAATGTCAAACAGAAACACGTTTTTTATTTATACATTGTCATATCGATGCTTTAAATCTCATTTAAGCATGATGCGTTTTAAAGCGTTTCACCAACCACGCGATATAAGAGAAAAAACGGATGCGGTTGCTTTTTCCGTATGGACAGCGCTACCGCATTTAATTTTTTTTTTTTACTATTTTTGCAATAAAATCGGCAATGTGGCGACGAATTTCCACATGCGGGCGGGCCTGAGAACCAAGAAATTAACTTTTCATGGCCTAAATTCTTTTTTTATTTATAAAGGGTTACACAGATAGTTTATAACTAATCTTCCTTGAGGCCCACATTGACATATTAGAACATACATGGTAAAAATACAGTTATAAAAAAAAGCTATACACAAGAAACAAAACATTGTTATAGATTTAGTAAACATTTAATCGTAACTTATGGTGCATCATCATTTAAAATTAGACTTTTAACTTTGGTCTAAATGCATTTTGAGAAGAAGTTTTTTGTATCGAAAATGGAAGTTCATTCCATGGCTTTGGTCCAGAGTATGTAAACGTTTATATAAAAAGATCACCATACAGACAGACATTTGAAAAAAGTAAGCTAAATAAAGAAAAGACTGCTCTGCATATTGAAAAGTTTGAAATTCATGAACAGCATTTCATATCGAGAAATTGGTTTCCATGTTAGAGGTTAAATTTGTCATGTCAAATGAAAAATGTAGTAGCTACCATATTTCTGAAATCATTAGTGAAAGCTGGGATTTTAGAATGAATTAACTTTTTCTCTATCTAAGACAGATTTCAAATTACACTACTGAACAACTAAATTTGATAATTGCAAATCAGTTTTAACCGACTAAAATTCATTCTTTCAAAGCTATCTTACCCCATGTATAATTCAAAAGAAGAATATCAATTTTGCGTCTTTCAATTCCAATAGTTAGTCTCCAGTTACAACTATCTAACAAAGCATATACATTGAAAGTTTTTCCTATCTGGTCTACTTCTATACAACAGTTGACGCCCGTACAATATTCTGGTATGTAACAACTCATTGATGTTTCTATTGCTGGTAAATCTAATGTTGTTGGACAATCTATAAATAGAACATACTATATATCAGTTACGGTTGCTCTAAACTTAACAAATAATTTTTCTGCTAATTATCATTCTTTACAATGGTTTAAATTGGTTGAAAGGATTAAATTAATAAAGTGTGAGTGAGTGAGTGAGTGAGTGAGTGTTGTTTAATTCCAAGTGAGCAATTTTTCAGCTATATCACGGCAAGAACAAGTTATATTTCAATAAGATGATGACTGTTATGTACTAGACAATGAGATAATAATGATGTCTGCTTTGCATCAGACCAACATGCTTAGCTGGATTTGTAAAGTGCTAGATCACAGAAACAACAGTCTTCAGGAAGATATGTCGCCTCACTCAGACACATCATCCTGATTCCCAGCCAACCAGTCTTTGCTTTTTCTCCTAAATACCAAATGCTTAGCGTAGAAGCAACAATTCACATTTTTAAAGTCTTTGGTTTGGCCCAACTGGAGCTCCAATCCATGATCTACCTCACTTTAGGTGCTAACCATAACACCATTAGTGCAGTTTTGATTAAATTAATAACAAAACATATGACTTGTACCATTTATAGCATTATCATAAATTCAGTTAAATATTGATCTAATTTTTACTAAATAACACAGAATCTAGCTATTAATTAAATTTCAGACCATATCTTTGAATTGATTTTAAATACCAAGAACATATGATTAACAACTTTTTGTGGTGATGCTATAATGTCAGTCCCATATTAGCAATTAGCTTGAAATGAATC
>MJUT01034788.1:0-34548 GCA_002080005.1 Gigantidas platifrons
TAAAGCCATAAACAAAAATAAAATGAGTTGCAATACCCGGTTCAGTAGTTTTCACAATACTACAAAGTGAAAGGAACTTTTTTCTTGAAAAGGGACTACTTTCGTATATGTTCCAAGCTCTGATTGGTGAATTAGTGGTTTGACACCTTTACAGCAGACGAAAATCAGGTCTGTTTTTTGTTTTTCATTTTATTCACATAATAATTTCCTATCATTTTAATTCTGGAATAGCGTTGACATACATAGCTCATTTCTTTATAAAGATGAATTCTGTATCTAACATACCTCTGTAGAATCAGCAGAGATGGACGTCTTACAAAAAGTATGTTGTCAGTGTTAATTAAAAAAACAACAGAATATTGACGATTTATTATATAGATAGGTGTGAATTATGGAGATTTATCCGTGAAATAAATTCGATATTTCACATGTGAAATATCAGTTTTTTCCCGCCAGAACTACTTTTAGACAACTATAAGTGTAGTGGTTACGTCCCTTGTTGTGTTACGGAGAATACACACATGATTGTAAACTGAAACAATTAAACAAATGAAAAAGTTTTAGTACTTTTATAAATTATTTTAATTGAATCATTTTATTGATACATTAAAATCAAACACTTGCTTATTCTAAATCGAATCATTTCACTAGCACAACACAACAGATTTGAATATAAACAAACAACGGAAATGTTAAAAGTGCATTGCAGATTGTCAGTTTCCTAATTCCTTTCACCACCCCTTTACAATAAAAAATCGTCTGCGTTGAACAATCTTAAAATAAAAAAAAACAAAACAAAATGTCTGATCATTTTGACGCTTATACGGCAGCTGTAGTCTCAAAATTTTAGAAGAAAATGATTTTGAATTTGGAAAATGTGGAAATGCCAGAATTTAATATTCTAGATGTCCAAACAAATGTTCCAAATTCCAATGGCAATACAAATGAAAATGTATATCAAACTAAAGACCAGTCGGGTAGATTTCAGAACGTTTCATTTGAGGACATTGATTCATTCGTTAGTTCGAATTCTGTTACACATGAAATACACACAACTCGGACAATAATAACACATCGTGCCTGGTTCAGATAAATCGGACTGACATTAGTCGCAATTGCAATGAATTTTTCCACAATAACTTTACAAATCCGCCCGTATTCAAATAAAATTCAGAAACTCGTCCTTCATTTAAATTTCCAATTTTTTTCATCGAAGCGACAGCACTTGACTTGTTTGAATGTGCGGCCATATTGATTACTCACTATCATTGCTCGTAGATTCATACGCGTGGAATGAAATATACAAATTAAATAAAATAATATAAAAGAAATTTTGGAAGTCTATATAATAAACAGTATAACTAATCGTAGATTTTGAATATCAAAATATGACCACTCGTGACCGAATACGCATTAAGGATTAAACTCGTGGACGGAACAAGTTCCGCCCACTCGTTTAAATCCTTATGCGTACTTCGGTCTCTCGTGGTCTTATTTTGATATTCAAAATCTACGATTAGTTATACTATATATATATTATACCAGAGTAAGAGATCCTATTATATAGATGTTTATAAGATGATGGTTAACATTTTAATTTTCAATAGTGTATACTGTAAAGGAAATATTTACAAAATTCTAATTTTACCATTTTAAATTTATAATGAATTCCAGTGACATAAAATTGTTTGTGACTATTAATTTTGATAATATTGTATTACATATAATAAAAAAAAATGGAAAAAAATGGAAGAATATGTCCAAAGGACACAGATGCATTAGCTTTCAGCTAAAGTAAACAGGAAATAATTCTAGAACGAAAAATGTAGTCAAGTCCAGAATTGAATACGGCCTGTCATTTATGGTCCTTGACTTTGCGAATAAATTTGGAATGATTTGCTTCAGAGGAACACAGGTTATCAAGAGGAAACCTAATACAGGATGGATGTACAGACGTATGTACAGACATGGGTAAAATATAACGCTAGGCCACGGGGCATCAAAATACAAATTTATTACAAATATTTCGAATACAGTATGTAAATAAGTCAGAATGATCAATGTGATGATTAAATGATTAAATGACAAAATGAAGATTAATGAATTACTCATAGAAAAATGAAAAGGATGATAACACCAACAACTGGTTATATATGGATGATGGATGTGTTTAATAGATAACGAAAAACAAAATCTGATTATATTCTTATTACTTAAATACATAAAATTGTTTGTATAAGTAGGTATTTACTTATATACATGTCCTCTACAGATATAACATATATACCTGTGCATCTCTTGTTTTTCTTCGTCTTACTAGCCTGACCTAATTCTACTGCTCTCACACGCTGGGCAAATTTAAGACTAGATATAGTTTCTGTCACATTTTTCTCATCTGGAGAAACATGCACAATCATTAAAGCTTTGCTATCACCACCTATAATTCAAATAATTTTATATGTTCAACATTTTTATTCCTGAATTAGTTGAAAAAATTTTCAACATTCATATTTTTTTTAAATTGTAAAATTTTTAAAACTTGATTTGTTTTGTTGTGCTTTAGTGAAATTTGGTGTTTAAACTTTCTTTTCATAATTATGAAACATTTCATACAAAGATAAAACATGTAGACAATATTCAAAAGTTTTTTTGCAGCAACTATAATTTTCAGTGACCAAAGCCATAAAATATTAAAAATCATGTGACATGCTGCAATATGAGGGAATATCAGTGGGAACTCATAAGGAGGGAATTTCAATTATTTCAAGGGTAAAGTATATACAATATACCTACATCAATAGTGTCTATAAGATATACATTTCTGTCTTTTAGATATAATATCAGATGCTAATATGTGTATGTATTATTTACCCAATCTGATCAAAATCAGCTCTAATAATACACTACACTCCCCATCACATCTGACAGAATCTGATTAGAGTCAGGTCCAGATGAGGTCATGAACACCCAATAAAAATGCTACCGGATAAATCTTAACATCACCTTTCGAGCACTTTCATTTCCGCATCTCAAACATAAAGCTCTCTGATTGGTAATTTTTCAAACAAGTATTCAAGTACAAAAGTTCATAATATTGACCTCTAATGGGATTCTGTCAGAAGATAAGAGGGAGTGTAATGTATTAAAACAGCTGATTTTTAATCAGATTGTTATTTACATAAGCTGTCTTCTAATACACGTGTTAATTTAGAGTCTCTGTATGGTACATGGGCCTTTTTAGATTTAAGAGCATTTATAACATTTCCTAAACTAGATAAAGACTTGTTGATGTGCTTTGTCTCTTCAAGCCTCATTCCATCAGTTCCAGATTTACTAACACTTTCTGATCCTGCTAAATCTACCAGGTACAATTTACCTGAAGAGAGAGAAAACATTATCACATTTAAATGGAGTAATACTCAGTCATATTGCTTTACACCCAGGCCATCACTTCTTATTCTAGTGAAGTATAAATAGAAAAAACACCCCTAAAATTCCAAGATTTAAAACAACCAGCAAGTGATTGATTGTTGCAATTTTATTTCCAGCTATATCATGGTGAGAGCAAGTTAATCATATTTAGATGAGACGATGATGATGTCCATCTTGTTATAAACAAACACACTTAGTTGGATTGTTATAGTGCTAGCTCACTGAAACAACAATCTACAGGCAGACATGTTGCTCCATTCTGACACATTATCCTGATTCTGAGCCAATTAGTCTTTGCTCTTACTCCTTAATGTGGAGTCCTTAGTGCAGAAGTAGCAAAATACCAATTTTATAGTCTTTGGATTGACTAGACATGGGACTGAAGCCACAATCTACTGCACTTTAGGCAAGCATGCTAACCATATCACCACTGAAGCGGTGTCTATGAAAGTGTATTTGTACTTGAATATATAGATCTAGCATTGATACATCTAGATATATTGATACTCATGAATCTATGTAATCTTAATTTCAAACCCCCATATTTTATATTATAGTTACTAGTACCTTCAGTTTCAATTGACCCCCCCCCCTTTCCCCCTGAGATGTAAGAAACATGATATAAACATATATTACGGATTTAGTTTGTTATACAAATTTTCATTGGTTCTTCAACCCTGAATGTCAACATATATTCGGAAAACAGACGGGGTATATATTTCAGTCCCCAAAAACGATAAACACATGGACGACAAAACCTACGCTTCACTGAATCAATGACATAATACTAAATAATATATGTATTTTTTTTACTAAATTAAATGCTGTTTCTATACTCAAAACGGCTGTATGAACAAAATAATATTATAACGGTTTATTCCATCACAAATACCTGATCGCTTCAGCAAACTCCACGGCTGTACCATAACAAATAACCAAAACGCTGAAACTTGAAAACTTCGTCGTCATGGGGCCACACCAAAGTTTTATTTATATTTTGTTAACATTCAAATTATTGAAACTGTTTCGCAAACCCGTTGTTTTGCTATGTGATATATTAATGTTATATTTATAAAGTTTATAAAATTTACTACATATGAAACTGTATTGATTTAGAAATTTAGTACAGTATTTTCCTTTATGAGACATGCCATACACGAAAAATGACGTGACACATATTTTGACGTCATTGAGGAATGACGACAAAGGTACGGAAAGAGACATCCATCAAGGGCTACGAAAAATTAAAATAAAAGACGCAAATTTATTTAATACAGTTGGATGTTGTATTAAAAAAAAACAATGATTAAATCCGTAATATATTTGTTATTCAGCTATCAGACAGGGTATATAATGTGACATTCCCGGCTTATGATATATATTCCCTTCAGCTGTGCCTCAGGGAATATATAGATCCTAAGCCAGGAATGTCACATTATATACCCTGTCTGATAGCTGAATAACATATAATATTCCTAATATATCCCTTCCCACCAATCATGTTCTGTATTATCTTAAAATTATAAGTTAGCTGTAACTCATATTATTCTTTTTTTTTAACAATACACTAACATCTGACATTATCTCATTTCGGGTCATGCCAGGGCCTTTCATTCATCTTTGACCGTCCAATCATATGCAAGTGATTTAAAGATATTGACCAATCGGACCACAGCTCTTGAAGTGTACTCGGTTTTAAAAAGTAGACTCATCAATTGAAAATATGAACCCCACCATGATTCTAAACAGGTTATCGTTAGATGTTAATGTATTGCCAAGGCATGTTTTTTTTTTAATAAATACAACAAACATCTAATTTTAATAAGATTGGTATTATCTTTACCCGTAGTTTTAGTATCAGTAATTTTATTGAATCCTGTGACTGTAACACAAAGTAATGCATGTGACCTTGATGAGTGCTCGTTCATATTTGTGGTTGCTGTAGCTCTGTTTCGTTGACCAACGGTGAATATCTGACAAAATAAAACAAAACACATTTAAAAATATAACATTAATCTTGATCATTTATAAAAAAAATTCATAAACTTTTTGAAGATAGTAAATATATCTGTTGTGACGCAAATTAAATTGTCAGCCAAAAAATACAAGTGTCCATATGGCTTTTGTTTTATACTGTACCTATGCAACATGCTTCGATAATTGATCCAATCCACTATTGGATCTAAAACGTTTTTGGCACGAAATATGGAAAAAAATTAAGCCTACTATATTTATTATATAGATAGGTGTGATTTATGGGGATTTACCCGTGAAATAAATTCCGGTATCTCACATGTGAGATATCAGTTTTTTCCCACCGGAACTACTTTCACACAACTATAAGTGTGGTGCATTTGGTTATGTCCCTTGCTGTGTTATGGTGAATACACACACGATTGTAAACTGAAACAATTCCGCAAAATATTATTGACAACTTTGGCACATAACCAACATGACGTCATATGAAGACTTCCAGTTTGAAAGGTAAAGAGTAGACGTTATTTGGCTTCGTGTATGCTTCAATTTTGATCACATTTAACTAAAATAAGTTTTCAAGGTAGGTATTTTAATTATTTTTTTGTATTTTTGTAAATATGACATGCAGGATTTCACATTTTCAAGATGGCGGATCTTTCCAGCTGAACCCCTTAGTTACGACTTGTGGATTGAGAATTTTACACTTTCATTGCTTGTAGATTCATACGCGTGGAATGAAATAGACAAATAAAAAAACATAATATATAAGAAATTTTGGAAATCTATATAATAAACAGTATAACTAAGTCATACATTTTGAACATCAAAATAAGACCACTCGTTACTGAATACGCATTAAGGATTAAACTCGTGGAAGGAACAAGTTCCGCCCACTCGTTTAATCCTTATGCGTACTTCGGTCACTCGTGGTCTTATTTTGATATTCAAAATCTACGATTAGTTATACTATATATATTCAACTACTTGAAATAGCTTTCTTGTCTGGAATCTGTAAGTTTGTTAGATACAGCTAATGCAGTAAAAAATTGTTTCAATATATACTTTGCATTGATAAATATAGGCTTTGTTTTTGCGAGAATGGATATCCCAGAGCAATATAGCATCAAAGGCAAAGGCTGAGATGTGGTGATGAGACGAGTAGTCCAAATAAATGATTGTATGTTTATCAGGGAATTGGAAACGTAACGTCAATTATGTCATATTAGAAAACAGCGATATTATGTTAATATCACACCAGTTGCTTGAAAATAGATATTATCTTGTGTAAAGATCAAAGGGGAAATGTACTAATCATTGATAAAAGAAACATATTTCTGTTTGTCTTTTCATATTTATATAATTGACCATTGTGTCAGAGTTTTTTTGTATCAGAAAAAAAAAATTGGCAAGGATTTTTCACCCTGACACTTGATGATACATATAAGTCAGAACCTCTCCATGTAAACATATTTAAACGCCCAATTTTCAAACAAATTATTGAGTATATATGAGGTACTTTGGAAATTGTTTTAAAAGTTACATTATATGTTATTCCAGTCTTAGACAGGGTATATAATGTCACATCAGTGTGTAAAGCACTTTTTGGCTTAAAAAAAAGGAAATCAGGAGGGTTTTTAGTTAAAAATCAGGAGATTATCAGGAATTTTTTTTATGTAAAACGCCATCCTCCCCTCTACGTAAGAGCTTTCACGTCAAAATATATAAATTTAAGCATGGTGTTTTTGATTCCAGATGATTGAAGGTCACTATCAGAATGTCAGAATGTAATTGGCAGGCTAAAAGGTCTTACTTAGGCAATTTTCCTCACCTCCTTTTATTGATAAGATGCTTTACACTAAAACAATAAACATATTATTATGTTATTTTTTATTTGGTGGGGAAAAAGTTCAAAATCAGGAGTTATCAGGAGTTTATCTAACAAATTCAGGAAAAAATCAGGAACAGCTCAAAATCAGGAAAAATAAGGAAAATCAGGAGTCGCTTGACAGACTGGTCACATTCACGGATTATGATTTATATTCCATGAGCCGAAGGCGAACTGAATATAAATCATAAGCTGTGAATGTGACATTATATACCCTGTCTATGACCGGAATAACTATTATATTATAGCTCACATCTTCATATTTAAGGAAAAAACGAAAAAAAAACCAGAGAAAAAAAAAAAACAAAAAAAAACGATGCCAGTGCTGTATGGAAACGCCAAACTAATTTGGAATTTTCGATACATAAATTTTTATCGAAGAGAAAGAGAAAAATTTTGCATGATTTTTATGTTTGTAATTCAAATTAAATATCAGTTAAAACAGAACTTGGTTTTCTATAATCCTAAAATTATAATGTCTTAACGATATACCGTTTCTAAAATACTGCATTATGTCGACTTGTGACGTTATATATATCATCATCATCATATTTTTATAAGCCGGGAATGTCACATTATATACCCTGTTTGATAGCTGAATAACAGATATACATTTTGATTACGGATTTAACCATTGTTTTTTTTTTAAATACAGAACCCAACTGTATTGAATATATTTGCGTCTTTTATTTTCATTTTTCGTATTTCTAGATGTCCCTTTCCGTACCTCTGACATGCTTTCTTCAATGACGTCAAAATATTTATCACGTCATTTTACATGTATGAGGTCTTTTATGAAGGAAAATCTTGTATTCACTTCTAAATCAATACAATTTCATATGTAGTAATTTTTTAAAACTTTATAAATATAACATTAATATATCACAAAACAAAACAACAGGTTATGCGAAACCATTTCAATAATTTAAATGTTAACAACATGTAAATAAAACTTTGGTGTGGCCCCATGACGTCGAATGGTTTCAAGGCTCTTGAAACGTTTTGTTTATTATTTTGTTCATCACGTTATGGTACAGCCGTGGAACATAGGAGTTTGCTGAATCGATCAGGTATTTGTGATGGAATTATATGTTGTAATATTTTTTTTGTTCATTAAGCCGTTTTGAGTATAAAAACACCATTTAATTGGGTAAAAATACATGTATTTTTCCGTATTATGCTATTGTTTCAGTGAAGCGGAATTTGTTGTCCCTCATTTTGTTATCGTTTTTGGGAGACTGAAATATAGAGGAATATAAATATGTCTTATGTATACGGCTACAGACGTATACATAGCTTGATGTATACGGCTTGTTATCCAATCAGAATCCTTACATTTTTAGGTGAGCTATAATATTTTATAGTATATTTTACGCAGACATAAAATGTGAGTTCAAATTTCCTATGATATAACCCTTACCTCATTTACATCCTCAGTTGTGCTGTGTTATAAAATTTTCTATAATATAACTCTTACCCCCTTTACATCCTCAATTGTCTTGACATCTACTAAGGATAGACCATTAACATATAAACCTCCATCTGGGTTCGTTTTCACTTCCAACTTGACAACTACTGGGGATGGATCAGGAACACATTTCACTTTCATCTTATTAGACTGATTTTTAATTAATAGATCTCTGAAAAAAATATAGTGTTTCATTCCCTAAAAATTCTATAAATAATATATTAAGACATATTTTCAAAGATTGTGAATAATTTAAAAACAAAGCTTATGAAATGATAAACTTCATATAACTTAAATTCTAATGTAGTTGTTTAATATCCCTGGTTTGTGATTGGACATTGCTGTAATTTTCATGGTATCAATTCCACGGTTGAAAATCATGAGATATTTTAGAGGATTGTCGCTTACGTCATCTTGTCAACAATGTAGCAATACACATGATTACATTTGAATGGAGATAACTGAATTGTATTTGAATATTTCATGGCATCTATTGTTGATTTAATGGTGTAATTTTCAACAATTCCACAGTTGAAATAGCATGAAATATTTTTTTAAATTTTAGCTGATTACTGCTTACCGGTATGTCATCTTGTCAATAATACGGAAATATATATATGACGTACGTATATCTATCCTATACATGATTACATTAGCATAGAGATAACTGTATTGTATTTGAAATTTCACGGCATCAATTGTCGATTTAATGGTCGCAAATATCTGTTTACTGGCTCCGCTAACGCGTCGCCAGTAAACTCAAACTCCAAAATCTCCAATTGATGCTGGGAAATTTTTAATTACAATACAGTTATCTCCTAAATATTAAACAAATTTCTTCCAGAACATATGAGTTCAAGTACAATTTTATTGGCTGATATTAAAATACATAATTATTCTGCAAAAAATATAAATAAAATAAAACTATATCTATTTAATTATACAGTTTTTTTTATATCACTCTGACCTCAGCACCTTTCTACAATGACAGTATGACTGTGAGACAAACTTAATAATTTGTGATGAAATTTAAACTAAGCTTATTACATAATATTGACTGAATATCTTTCCAAAACACCAACAACACCATTCCATTGTATTTATTACCTCCTTTGATTATCTGTACCACTGACAGTTATAATGGTAAAACTTGTGATTCTCTATATTTAGACTTACTTAATTTTTTTTTATTTATTTGATTGATGGCGCTTAATGCCACTTTCAACAATATTTCAGTAATATTGTGGCGGTCAGTTTTATTGGTGGAGGAAACCGGAGGACCCGGAGAAAATCACCGACCTGTCGAAAGACCCTGATAAACTTTATCACATAATGTTGTACACCTCTCCCTGATCAAGATTTGAACTCGGACTGATTACAAAGGTAGGTGTAAATCCAACTACCATATGATCACGTCCACGATGTCCCCTAGGCTTACTTGATAATTATAAACATCATGATAAAATTAAATGATCCTGTTATAATCAGTAGTTATTGTCATGAAATCAGCTTTGAATGATTTGCATTTTATTAACAGTTTCTTTCCCTATCACTAGATGTACCAAATAGCGATAACCACAAAGGTGAGAAAATATGCGTAAATTAATTAAGTTACGGTTGACTTTATCATTTAAAAAGTATTTCCCATCCTTTAACATTATTGGAATATGCTTTGCGCATGAGTATTAAGTTTATTTAGTCCAGAGATACATCAGTATTGGTCGTAGTTTCTACTTTCGATTTATGTTATTTATAGGTTGTTTATGTATTACTATGGAAATTCATAATAGTCAGAATCGATATGGGACAGTGATATGTGTAGTATACGGAATATTCCGATCCGTATTCTTAGAAATCCAGTGACGTCCTTTCGATGCTTGTTAATACTTAGCAATGTGCTTGACAAACATTTTGTTGATGAAGACTTGGTATCGCCCATAATACATACACTCGTCCTAGTTGGAGTATAAAACCAAAGTTTATCAGTCTTAAATCAGTCTGTATATGTGACCCATTGCCGAAGGTGGCCCAAAGTGACAAGACCAAAGGATCTAGGTAAGAAGCGAAATTCTGAATAAGAATTGCTGTGGCTTTCCTGAATAAGGAGAAGCCGAGGTTACAAAGGGTTCAACACACAGGTCCAGCTGCTGAGCAGTGGTAATACGCACTGGCTAGTTGTGGAGTAAAGGTACATGAGAGAATACAAATAGTTATCTTTTAGTAAGACGCACTGGTCTTGTGCACATTTACCCAAACTATCTAACTTCAGTAGAACAAGTGTTGATAGCCAAAGCAGTGCACTGGTTTTAGGAGATAAGCACTGGCTTTGGAAAGTAAGCACTGGCTTCTAGGAAGTAAGTACTGGCTTTGTTACATTTTAGAGCGCACTGGCAACGTGTGGTGCTTTGTAATATATAAGAAGCCATTTCTGATTAAGAGATCCCTTTCTAAGTATTGCTTTGATCTTTGCATTATCCATTATTTAAGCTATTCATATTGGTACTTGTGCTTTTCTGTATCCAGAGAAATAACTCCGGTACGATCCCCAGTACAGTAAACAAGGTTACTGGCGGAACGCTACAGTTATCTCCATTGAAATACTTACCTGATAATGTCATTGTAGATTTCTATATAACTAACATCTGTAGTAAAACTCCAGTCGTCTCCCTTGGCAGATATTTTATTAAACAATTCTTTGAGAGCTCTTGGGTTTATCCCAGGATCTAAAGGAGGACCCTACATCAGAAAATAAAATGCATAAAGGACCAATATACAACATGTTTTATTTAGAATGAGTAATTGATTGAGTGAGGTTTAATGAAAAGTCATTTACTATAACAGGGATGATTCTGATTAGAAAATAAAATAACTGAAAATCAATCAAATAGAGCTGAAACCGTCTACACCCCTTTTCAAAAAGTCCATTTTATGACCTGTTCTGACCATGTTCTGCAACTTGCGATTTTTTTTTTCAGAGGAAAATAGTTGAAATCAGTTAAATAACTGGAAAAAAAAATCATCCCTGCTATGACCCAAAGAGTATACATGTTTATTCACAAAAACAATTTGTGGGATGTAGAATTGTTCTTTGCTTTATCGTTTATTTATTGACGGTACTTGTAGTGGTTGAATAAAGGTTTTAGCATGAAGCACACATACATTGAATTATGTCTTCTTTCCGCCCTTAGAAAAGAATTGTTTTAAGTTAGGACGAATGTTTTGGAGAAGAATATAAATGTTTACTTACCTCCATAGTATAGGTCTTCCCGGAACCTGTCTGACCATAGGCAAAGATACAAACTTTGTATCCATCAATACAAGATGTTACTAAAGCTTTAACTTCATCAAATACCTGAAGAACATAAAATACCCATCAAACATAAAAAACATGATTAATATACAAATAAATACACTATATTAGTGCAATGCCTTTTTAGAAACTGAGACAAAGGCAAAGGCAAAGTTTATTTTGGTCAGTGACCATATATTACAAAAAATTCCTCCAGTCAATGAAATTTAATGGGTCAAATAGATGGGGTGCAGACTAAAAATAATCTAAATACATATGCCATATGTAGTTTACCATACATTCAGTAAATCGTGGACATTTTTCATATTTGAATCTAAATATATTTATAGCTTCTGTCACCAAGAAGTCTTTTTCAAAATATTACAAAATAAACAAAGATGTTGATGGTCATCCTCAAGTAGACAAACACATATTTTCAAGACAATGTAAAAAAAAAACCAAAACAACAACAGTTTAAAACACACTAAATAGAATTTTATGCTGCAAATGTGTACTTTAAAGCAGTACAAAATTTGTTTGGTTTATGGTGTTTAATGCCACTTTCAACAATGTTTCAGTTATATCGTGGTGGTCAGTTTTATTTGGTGGAGAAAACCGGAGTACACAGAGAAAACCACAGACCTGTTGCAAGTCAGAGACAAACTTTATCACATAATGTTGTATAGAGTACACCTCGCCTGAGCGGGATTCCAGTACAAAAATGATCACCTCTTCCTGGCGACTTGTTTGTGTGAAGACTTTATCTACTTTAAACTTATGAGTTTTGTCTTCATTAGAGACATAAATTATGCCATCATTGCCTTCGTCACATTTTACAACATCGCAAGCCATTGGTCCATCATCTTCTTTTTGCTTTGGTCTCACTCGACAGAATACACGAATATTACCTAAAATAGTCAAATATTGAATATAGTTTAACACCAAGTCAGCAAGATATGTTTTCTGCTATAACATTAGCAAAACAATTACATATATTATTTGAAAATGAAAAAAAAATATTGATTGAGTGTACAAAAATTTAACCTTGTATATACTGTCTATTACGAACACAAAACCTGGTCCTAATGAGATTCGGTTTAGACAGGTTTCACTGTATTACCAATCAGCACCACAGGAATAACTCCCTTGGCAAACAAATAAATAAAATCACAGATCATTTAGTAGATTTCACCTGTATATTTATTTTTGGGAGAGTGAGTACGTGAGTCATTCTCAATTAACCCCAAGAGAGCACATTTTCGGCTATATCATGCTGAGTATACAAGTTAGATATGGATTAGAAAATGATACTGTCCACTTTGTACTAGACCAACACGCTTAGTTGGAATTTTACTACTAGCTCACTGAAACAAAATTCCACAGGTAAACATGCAGCTCCACTTGGACACAGTATCGTGATTCTGTAATTACTCTTTCTCCTTAATTCTGCATGGTTAGTGGAGAATCAGAAAATAGAAATTTTATAGAGTTAGTTTTGACCAGACTGAGACCTGAACCCACGATCTACCACTCGAGACGTGCATGCTAACCATTACACCACCAATGAGTTTATAATTATTTTGGTTATGAACAGGCCCCAGATGATTATATAATACACTGATATTAATTACTATGCATATTGTCTTTTTATAGTGTTCATTCTGTGAAAAGTGGCTGTTGTTACATGACTTGAAACCACGCCACATTCTGGGATACCAAATTTGTCCATGACCTTATATTTCATAAATCCTCTTCTAATAGTTACACAAGCCAAGTGAACAATATCTTAAAGATATCTTTAACGTGAAGCTGAATGTGATACTTGGGGTGATTTCTCTGTGATATTTCTTACCTTTAAGCTCTACCAATTCATTGTGATATTTCTTCCGCAGGTGCATTTCTCTGTGATATTTCTTACCTTTAAGCTCTACCAATTCATTGTGATATTTCTTCCGCAGGCGCATTTCTCTGTAATATTTCTTCACCAATTCCTTATTGTATTCAGTTATGGCTTTTATGGTCTGTAAAAATAAATGTTTACACTATTTTATATTAGTTGTAAGAAATAAATTTTATCGGTGTAGTTCATTCATATGCTACATTTGTAATTGAACAGATAAAAATTACAAAAATGTAGCACAATTAATTGAACTAGAACTGTCCGCATAGCGGGACTAATACCCTCCGCTTCACTCTGACTGTGTCCAAGATTATTGAAAACTAAGTCTACACGGAAAATATATTATTTGTCAAATTATAATGTTTAACACATTCAACAAAAATAAAAACGTCGTAGCATAAAAACTGTAAGAGGAGTTGCACGGACAAACCATGTACCCTTTCAGCCAAATTCACAAATAAAAAAAAAATAACTAAGTTCAACAATCTATATTTTTTGGTAAAATTCATGAAAATCAAAATCTGTACAACATGCACATCTTTGATATGAGTACAAATGTTCTGCAATGTAAAAACGTCATAACTTGCAAACTGTAGGAGGAGTTGCGCAGACAAACCATGTACCCTTTTTGCCATATTCACACAAAAATGGGTAAGTTCAACAATCTATATGTTTAGTAAAAATGCACAAAAATCTAAATCCTTACCACATGCACATCTTTGATACATGTATATGTACAAACAATCTACAATATAAAAACTTCCTAGTGTAAAAACTGTAGGGGGGGTTGCGCGGACAAACCATGTACCCTTTTAGCCAAATTCACCAAAAAAAGACTTAAGTTCAGCAATCTATATTTTTGGTAAAAATTCATGAAAATCAAAATTCTTACCACATGGACATCTTTGATGTATGTACAAACGAACTGCAATATAAAAACTTCCTAGTGTAAAAACTTTAGGAGGAGTTGCGCGGACAAACCATGTACCCTTTTTGCCAAATTCACCAAAAAATTACTAAGTTCAACAATCTATATTTTTGGTAAAGATGCACAAAAATCAAAATCCTTACCACATGCACATCTTTGATACATGTACAAATATTCTGCAAAATAAAAACTTCCTAGCAGAAAAACTGTAGAAGGAGTTGCACGGACAAACCATGTACCCTCTATGCGGACGGACAGACAGACGGACAGACGGACGGACGGCCAGACGGACGGACAGGGTGAAACCTATATACCCCCAAACTTTGTTTGCGGGGGGTATAAAAAAACTCATTTAACATCATAATCATGCAAAACGAAATGTACAAAAAATCTCATACATAGTGGAAAGATAACAAAACTTATAAGACCTACTCCATTAAAACATACATGGCACTCAAGGAACACACTTTGAAATCATTACTGTAGCTGTGCATGTGTGTCTAAAACATCTTTATCGAGCCAAAATGTCACAGAAAAAATGAAATTATTACTATGGGTGGACATCCATATCCCTTTTTAGTGAATTCATGAAATTATAATTAGAACATACATGTATAGTGACCTCAGTGACGGTTTTGTTTAGGAGTTCAGGGAACTGCTTTGCCTGCTTTTCTATGAGTATAAATGAATCAGTCAGGTTGGAATACAATGACTTTAACAAGACCACTTTCTGGCACATGACATCATACTGACTTTGAAGGTTATGCATGGATGATTTCATAGTTTCTCCGACATCTGCTACAGTCTTCTCCTTGTCGTCTGCTGCTGCTTGGAGGGCTGCTTCTAACTCTGGTTCCAAGTTTTGGTACTGTACTTCCAAAGAATGAACCTACATTGTCATGATGAAATAAAAATGTTTGATTAAGACAAGAGACATTTGAATTTCTTCAATGTAATCAAAGTAGCTGTCTCTATTACAATGTATCTTACATATGAGGAAATCCAATTTATCGTCAATGACTTGTCAATTTTCCCTTTGACCTTTACACACAATAATATCCATTCTCAAGTAACAAGTGTGATATAAACATACTTCCTTTGATTTCCAATATGACGTAAACATACTATCGTTACCCATTGTAGAAAATATCATTTGAACAGGACGCTAATTAGAAACCAACATTCAATTTAACAAGATGTTGCACGCTACGTCGTGCTAAGAATACCCCCACTCAAAAATGCTAAGTCACACGGTAAATAGGAAGTAGATGTGCAGTAAACCTGGAAAGGGGAGACACGGTACAAGTCACCATGCCAAAGCCAAATATCAAATATAAAATCATTTCTTCCAGTAGAAGCTGAGATATCTGTTATGAAAGTTTTCATTTCTGCAAACATGAAAAATTCTAAGTCGCGCGGTAAACAGGAAGTAGATGCGCGGTAAGCCTGAAAAGGGGAGACACGATACAAGTCACTATGCCAAAGTCATGTATCAAAAATAATATAATTTCTTCCAGTAGCAGCTGAGACATCTTTACCGAAAGTGTGAACGGACGGACAAACGGACGGACAGACAAGGTGATTGCAATATAGCCCCCTCTCTATGAGTGGGGGTATAATTAACAGGTTTCAGAAAATCAACTCCCTATTCCTTTCATGGAAGCATAAATAGTCTTGACTGATATCTTTACAGCTTCTACTCATGTATATTCACTTATCGTTTTTATTTGTTTAAATGTGATTTGTTTCAGATAAAAATTCAAACTTCCTCCCAAAATAAAATATAGAATTAGAACAAACAAAAATTTAATCTACAGCTATAATAAAAACATAGATATCAAATACAGTGTGAATGACATGTTTCTGGAATAACCTTCATCAGGTACGATCAAAGCCAAAATATTTGAAAGCCAAAAATTCTAAAATCTTTGGGATCAAGAAAACCATTTAGTGTCTAAACAGAATAACCAAAATTGGCTAAGGCTATTCTTGAGGGAGGAATACCTTAGTCTTAATAATAATTACATGATTTAAGAACTCTAAATATCAATAAAAAATATATCTAATAAACCATGCCAGTACTGAAGCACTGACTACTGGCAGATGATACCCTCGGGGACTAATGGTCCACCAGCAGAGGTATCGACCCAGTGATAGTAATAAAAACATAGATATCAAATTTAGTATGCACCAAAATGCAGAATTTAAGAATAGTGGAGTCAGACGAATATTCAACTTTTTTTTAATAATTAACTCAGGGATGTTTGCTTGCATAGGAATAATCTCAATTTGAAAGTCCCTCACTTTCTGTGATAAACGTTGGTTATTCTTTTTTAATTCGCTCACTTCCTCTCTATGTCGTGCTCGTAACTCACTATTCTTCTTGTCGAATATTCTTATTTCTGAGTTTAACTTGACTAGATCGTCCTGTAACTGTTGTTGTTCCTGAGTACTCAATCGAAACAAATCTGAGGTTGGATCATTTGTCCGTTTCAGATCGTCAATTTTTTTCTGTATCTTATTATTGTCAGACTGGAGTTCTTCTACTTGTTTTTCTGTATCTGTATGACATGGACCCATATTGTCAGTTTGATGAGATTTATAGAACTCAAGTTCCTCATCTAATTTACGATTTTGATCTTCTAGCATTTCTATTGCTTGCTGTAAGGCACTAGTGTCATTAGAGTTATCTCCCTTAGATGAACATGAATGATTTTTAATTTCAGATCTGTTTATTTCAGGTTTATTTGTAAATGACGTTTTCTCTGACTGAGGTCTTAAGATGTCTTGTTTGAGTGATAATGACGATGGTTGACTGTAACTTCCAGGAGGAACCTGGTTCATATTACCTACAAAAATCGAAGAAAATTAATAACAAATTTCCAGTAAGTGATTGAGTAATTGTGTTTAATGCCAAAATGAGCAATTTTTCAGCTACATGTATATCATGGCGAAAACAAGTTGTATTTGATGAGATGACGATGATGTCCACAATAAACCAACAGACTTAGTTATATTTTTGTAGTGCTAGGTCACTGAAACAACAGACCGCAGGTAGACATGTCACTCCACTGAGACACATTATCATGATTCACAACCAATCAAGTCTTTGCTCTAACTGCTTAATGCCTCATGCTTAGAGGAGAAGTAGCAAATACAAATTTTAAAGTCTTAGTTTTGAGACGAACCGGAATCGAACCAAAAATCTACCACACTTGAGGCAAGCATACTAACCAATATATCACTGATGTTGTTGCCAAGTTTCTACGGGTGTAGCTTGAGTGATTCTGATTGCCTCAGCCGTTAATTTCCAGAAGGAACTGGTTCATATTATATAAGGAAAAATAATAACAAGTATCAAGGGGTGTAGTTTGTGCTACATATTTGATGTAGTACAATTTTGGAAGAGGACCATCCAAAAACTATCACATAAAAATGTTGTCCTATTTGGTTCAGTGGTTCTTGAGAAGAAGATCAAACTGTGAAACGAATGTCGGACAACAATTAGACCTCACTTGAGCCTTTGGCTATGGTGAGCTAAAACAGAAGCATTGTGAAGAAAAATTCAATGAGTGAATCAGATGTTAATTTAACATTCAAACTTTGGAAAGATTCTAAGGACAGTTCTTACCTTATAATTTAGACAGTAGTAAAAAAAAAATATGAACAATACATGTTGTACAGGACAACGCCAGTTTTACTAGCCTTGAACCAGTAAAACATATATTACAAGCTTCTTCTAATATATACAACAATACAAACAAGTAATATTAAATATATAAAATCCTACTTAAATATTTTAAATCCCATACTTGATACAATAGCATCTTCTCTAATGTATATCATCAGATATACAATCTATTTAAATCATACAAATGATCTAAGAGAATCTATGTTATATAAACATGATAAATGAGTTCTAATATTTATTGGTCTATCTATGGGTGAATGTTTTTTGCAGACATATGTATGTACTTTTCAGTTGGGTATTTTTTTTATATTCTACTTGATGAAGACATATAGTATCATAAAATGCCAACGGTCTAACATGCAACAATATTAAGGATATCAGATTTATTTAAAGAGAGAGGGTGGAATTCGTTCTAAAACTATCATGTCTTGTAATCTGTTTTACCTGAAGTTGACATGCTGCACATTTTTATAATTTGAACTTAACCTTTATCTCTTATAGTTTTTGAAATATAAGAAGGAAAGTATTAAAATAAAAAAATAAAAATTGATGAAAAAATGGCAATAACTCCAAGATGAGTGATCAGATTTACTTCATAATTGCAGGGTATGTAGATCTTGATATGCTGAACATGTTTGCAGTTTAAACTTAACATCTATCACTTATAGTTTTTAAAATAAAGGATGAAAAGTATTAAAATTTTGAAAATTTGACGAAAAAAGGGCAACAACTCCACAATTGGGTAATGGAATTTACTTCAAAATTGCAGGGTAGGTAGATCTTGACATGCTGCACATTTTTGTAATTTAAACTTAACATCTATCTCTTATAGTATTTGGAATAAAGGACGAAAAGTATTATTATTTTTTTTAATTTTATGAAAAAGGGCAATAACTCCACAATTGGGTAATGGGATTTACTCCAAAATTGCATGGTAGGTAGATCTTGACATGCTGCACATTTTTGTAATTTAAACTTAACCTTTATCTCCTATAGTTTTTGAAATGTAAGAAGAAAAGTATTAAAATTAAAAAAAAAAAATTGATGAAAAAAGGGCAATAACTCCAAGATGGGTAATCAGATTTACTTCAAAATTGCAGGGTAGGTAGATCTTGACATGCTGAACATGTATTCAGTTCGAATTTAAAGGACGAAAAGTACAAAATAAGCCTAATTTGCATAAATCGGTATAAATCGGCTGAACGAAAAATTTCACAGGAAAATCCGAAATATATGTTAATCTACTCATTGCCATGTAGCTGCAGTTAAAATTTGAGCTCATTTTGACTTATACTAAAGCAGCAATAGACAATTGAAATTTCATCCCCCTTTTTCTATTTTTAGCTTTTTCTATTTTTAGTCCAAGGACCATTCCACCAAAGTTTGGTTGTAATTGGCCCAGTAGTTTCTGAGGAGAAGATGAAAATGTGAAATGTTGACGACGGACGACAGACGACGGACGAAAAGTGATGGCAATAGCTCACATGACCCTTTGGATAAGGTGAGATAATCAAATGAAAATCATATATTGTAAATAAAAGGAAGAAAAGAGCTTAAAAATATGCCAATATATCATAACATAAAAGAAAGAAGAAAAAAAACCCCATCAAAATAATATATGAAATTACACATAGCTGAAAGAGAGGCTGTATAATAGCCTCAGTTGACAATGGATTTTTCTCAGTCAACGATCTGCTCTATCTCACTTTAACTTAAGACTTATTATGTGAGGGTTGACATTTTACTCACTTGTAGAAAACACTTGCATTACCTCATCATTCACCAAGAGGGAGTTTTGCGCCCATAAAACTAATTATATATACATGTATGTTAGGAGTATGGATGTTGTCTGTTTCTAAGATTATTCTATTTTATTTTAGAATTGTTCCCACGATGTGCTATTTTTTGTTTTTCATTTCATTATACATATTTTGCCATTTAATGATTTTTTTGTGACTAGTTGATGGTGATATGTTTACATTTCCCGGTTTCATCTCTTGCTCCAGGTTTGTCTTGATCCAATCTTTTGTTCTTATAGTTTCGGTTGTATTTATGCTATATTTGTATTACTTGTTGTTTTGTTCCTTCAATGTTAGTACTCTCAACTTGTATAAAATATATTACCTGAACTTTGCCCTGAATTGGAGTCTAATAATGAAACTGTCTCACGTGAGTCGTCAACTTTTTCTGAAAATCAAATGGAAATCATATATTGTAAATAACAGGAAGAAAAGAGCTTAAAAATATGCCAACACATCATAACATAAAAGAAAGAAGAAAAAAACCCATCAAAATAATATATTAAATTACACAGCTGAAAGAGAGGCTGTAAAATAGCCTCAGTTGACAATGGATTTTTCTCAGTCAACGATCTGCTCTATCTCACTTTAACTTAAGACTTATTTTGTGAGGGTTGACATTTCACTCACTTGTAGAAAACACTTGCATTACCTCATCATTCACCAAGAAGGAGTTTTGTGACCATAAAACTAATTTTATATATATGTATGATCGGGGTATCGATGTTGTCTGTTTCTAAGATTATTCTATTTGATTTTGGAGTTGTTTTACTTCTCGCTCCCTGTTTATCTTGAGCCAAGCCTTTGCTCTCATAGTTCCGTTTGTATTTATGCTATATATGTTGTATCGACCCAGTGATGTTAATAAAAATGTAGATATCAAATGTAGTGTGCACGATTGGCCTGATTTTCATGGTCTAGGGGAGACAACTCTAATGGGTTTGGTTAGGCAATATGGTGTTAAAGAAGTCTATTACATAGGTAACTCAAATTGGTCTGTTGTTAATGGTTTTAAAGGAGACAAGTTTGGTTCCTCAGTGGGAGCATAAATATGAGTTATGATATAACTCCTTTATGCGACCTCTTCTTACATTAGGTTGCTATAGAGACACTAATTATTAATGATTATTCATGACTAGTTATAAGTCACGGGGTTCATGCACGTCTTTACATAAATTTTGATTACAACAGGCAACAGGTCATTACATTATAAGTTTGGAGTTTATTTCAAGGAATATTTTATCAGCCACCTCATCCCCAATCCCCAACCACCACCCTACATTGGTTTTCCAGAATATTAAAAATAGTTTAGGATTGTATTTTGCATGACCAATAAAGTTTTTTATTACTAAGATTCAGCCAAAGTCTAGTAGGAACACTTTCATGTATGTTATGTTGTGTCTTATTACTTAGTTGAATTTAAATTTTTGTCTAATTTTTGGAAGATTACTTAGTTAAGAAAAATTAGTAATTTATGTTTTTTCATTGATGTCAACTTTGTGATGCAGTATGAAAAACGTTTGTTATGCTCTTTTGTGGTGGGCCATTTTCTTGAACCCCACCTTCGCATTTCTTGTATATACATGTATATTACGGATTTAGTTTGTTACACAACTTTTCATTGGTTCATCAACCATGAATGTCAGCATATACAAATGTATTCGGAAAACAGACAGGGTATATATTCCAGTCTCCCAAAAACGATAACATGGCCGACAAAATAGAAACGCTTCAGTGAATCAATAGCATAATACGTAATAATAAATGTATTTTAATATAATTAAATGCTGTTTTTATACTGACAACGGCTGTATGAACAAAAATATATTACAACAGATAATTCCGCCACAAGCACCTGATCGATTCAGCAAACTCTTATGTTCCACGGCTGTACCATAGCAAACTTGATCATCACAACGTTGAGCCTTGAAAATGTTTGACGTCATGGGGCCACACCAAGGTTGTGTGTGTATGTTGTTAACATTTAAATTAGTGAAATTGTTTCACAAACCTGTTGTTTTGTTATGTGATATATTAATGTTATATCTATAAAGTTTATAAAATTTACTACATATGAAATTGTGTTGATTTAAAAATTTAGTACAGGATTTTCCTTGATGAGACACCTCATACATGAAATATGACGTCACAGGGGTCCTCCCGATAGTCCGACGGCCCATTAGTCAGACAACCCATTAGTCCGACAGCCCATTAGTCCGACAACCTATAAATGCAAGAGGCATACCAAGTCTCATTAATATCCTTCAAGGCATTCCGACAGACCATGAGGGTGGTTCCTATATACATGTACCCTATATAATTGAACGTCGTCCATACATGTCAACTCACCCGGTTTTTTTGCGGGACACACCGGTCATGAATTTGCTGAAATGTGTCCTCTCACCCGAGATTTTTCAATCACCCGACGGGTCCCGGGAATTCGGTAAATGACCCGTTTTCACCCGTCTTCTTGTCATGGATTGTATCCAGTTTTTAGAATGGAAATATATTGAAACAATTTCCCAATAATGCAAGTTGATTAACCGGTTTGGCTATGAGACAAACTCAACCAATCCGTTAAACAGGAAATCGAAAATCAAGGGACACATATGACAAATCCGTTACACATAAAACTAAAAAGAACAGACAACACGAACTCCACTAAAAACCGGGAGTGACTTAAGGGGCTCCGGAAGAGTAAGCAAGTCCTGCCTTGTTAACAACACCCGTCGTGTAACATGACGACACGAACATCGATATCATTTTGACACGGATATATATATATTAACCTAACTGCCATTAGCTCATCTGTTCACGACACAGGTACTTGGGGTCAACACCTCTCCTTTTTGCTCAAAGCGACACCATGGATTTTATCATTATTTTAATTTTCTCCCTTTTTCAACTAAAAATATGCGACACTGGTCAAATTAGAGCTCTCATATTACATGTATATAGGATGGGGCTATATCAAACAGTTATTAGTGGTTTAATATATTTTCAGATTCAGACGCTATCAAATGTTAATCTCGACAAAACCTGTCCTTTTGAGAAACCTGCCATTTTAAACCCACTGTCTTGAGGGGTCTAGCTAGCCTAATGAAGGGCCGAGCTAGGGTAACAAGGTGTCGAGCTCGGCTGACGAGGGATCAAACTCGTTTGACGCGATCGCTGGAAGAAAGCTGGCGAAATGTGTTCAAGATCGATCCCTCGGGTGTTGAAATGGTATCGAGCTTCGTCAGTATTTCGGCAGAAAAGGGGGTTGAAATGGGGTTTCTAACAAACTTCTTTTCGACAGCTTGTGTATAACTTTCGACAGGACGCACCTGTAGTTAATCAGAGAGATCAGAAATTGAAATTCAACGGATTGACCGCAGACCCCCTCTGGATCCGCTACTTTAAACCAAAAACATCGACCATATGTGAGTAAAGACAATTTTTTCCATGAATGATTCTTTTATTTTTCCTTATGAATAACGAAGAAGACAGGTTTCTCTTGATCCAAGCTTTTGTTTTCATAGTTCTGTTTGTGTATTTACTATAGTTGTATTACTTATTACATTGTTTATTAATGTTAACATTCTATACCGGAATACCCATATGTATCTGCTGAAGGTGCGCTTAGGTTGCAGTCTTCTTCTGAAAATTAATGAAAATATATTTGTATGTATCAGAAAAAGTGACGGTGTCATATTTTCCCAATTTTATATTGAATCTGTCGTTTGAAAAGTACACATAATACAGGTCATGATGATGATGAAAATATCTGCTAATTAAATGAACAAAATCCAACAGAAAAATCTCAGAAAGAGGCAAAATCAATCTAACACACAAGTACATGACTGTCCACTTTCATGACTTGTGTCTGGAAAAGGGTCTCAACTGTGTTGAAATTACACAGTTCAGTTTTAGGTCACGAAGAAAGTTTTTTTCAATAGACACAACGTTGTCTGATGTGATATACAAGAACCTATGTTTCATGTATACAAATCACTGTTCGGTCATTATATTATGACCTGTTCCTATCACACTTAATTGAATATAACCACATTAAATCGCATCTCCTCTCATAACCTACTTCCTCCCTCGACCATATGTGAGTAAAGACAATTTTTTCTAGCCTTCCCATTGGTTCTCTTGCTCCCAAAGACTTCCCAAATTATTTGACTTTCCAATCTTTTGACTTTGAACGTTCCTAATAATATTTTTTCCAGAAACGCGTCGTGTGCACTAAATTAGATATCTACTTTATTATTGGTGCATTTATTTCTAGAAACTCTACTAATTGGTTTTAGTGTCTCTAACAATAATGTGTTGCCATGTTGACGGTTAATTTCATCTAAATCTAACAAAATAGTTTATAAATCTACAATTTACTGCTGTTTAAATCATGAAGAATCACACACTGAATACCATTTAAATAGCAATACACGGTTTGACCCTGATATATCGAAAACAATGGAGGTAATTCGCATTTAAATAGAAGTTCTTTGTATTGTCTGTCATTCTTCGATTTACGGCTTCTAATGAGAAACAAAAGTCAGTTATAACCCTTGATTAGATATCCAGATGGCACAGCATCTAATACGGTCCATGTTTACTTCCTGTTGATAAGAAAAAATATTTTCAATACTACACATATACAATACATATCAGAAACAACATGTGGTAGGTCTTGTTTACTTTTAATTAATATGTCTGACCAAGACATGTATAATTAATTAAATTATCAACACACAGTTTAACGTTCATCTCTCAGAAATAATCCACTAGATAAAAAGATTAACTGATAAACTTATTTCGCAATGCAGTAAAATTAACACATGTTTCATCTCTCAAGCAATACATATTTCTCACCAAAATTAGCTGTCAAAATAAATGAAATATTTCCTTTTCATCTTTTTGAAACTATTATATACATGCAAGATAATAATTAAAAAATCATTCAAAATTGTATGTTTAACCCACATTTTTTATAGTTCATCTCATATCCTTTAGCTTGCATGGATTTGTGATTACTTCAATAAAATAATTGCATATTAAAAAGAAGGAAAATGTCGATTGATTTTAATGTCGGTGTACATGTTCAATATTATTTATATTATTATCTTAATTTATATTTAATATTTTCCTTGTCTGACCCGTGATTAAGATATGAATGATATCTGAATTAAAAGTATAATTATTCTATATTTAGGTACCACAACTTTAGTCAAAAATGTTTGGAAAAAAATCTTTCAAGAACAGCTTTTCTAAAATATTGCTTGTAAAACTGATTTAGTTTTTCTATCATAGCAATTATGAAAATGTCATCACGTTTAGCAAAAATAAATTTCACATCTTTTAATGTGAATACTATAAGATAACAGTATTTACTGTTTGTGCAAAATAACTGGCCCTGTATTTGATAATGATATATATGTGACTCCTCCAGTGCAAGTTTTTCCTCTTTCTCCACAAGGAATGTACTGTCATCGGACGAATTAATCTGTCCTTTATCACAAAAGGACATTTTACCTCAACAATTTTTTCAGAATCTATTATTCCATCAGGTGAAGCAGCAATAAATGGATGTGTTTTACTCACAAAGATTCCACATTTTCTGGGTACACATCCAAAATGTTCTTCATATTTTGAAAGTGCAACTGTTTCATATTTCTGTCCATGTAGAATTGCTGGTGTCTATAAATTGGTGGTAACTGTGAGTGAATTGGCTAATTTATCAAATTCAGTTCTGTCAGTGGCTTTGCAGATTCTTCCAAAATTTGAAGACTGCAGCCGTTTACATCTTTCACTTTTCCAAACTGGATTTTTTTATTGGCCTACTGTGGAAGACTTAATATCTTTAATTTGATCCTCTGATATTTTTGTCACATAATTTGCTTCCAGCCACCGATCTTCAGGACTTCCCTCTAAATAGTCATGATCTGAAGCTATTGCATACATATTTGCAGGAGGATATAGTTGACTTATTGGCAGGCTGCTGATATTTTTATGGTTCACCCAAATGCTTCTAAAATAGACACTGTAGCCATATCTTTTCCTGTATTCTACTGGTTTGGGGGTCAAAACTTACACTTGTTCCTTTTATTTCTGCCAAGAGAAGGTTTACTGCTTTTATAGGTGATCCTTTGAATGCTTTACTGCAGTTAAAAGTTTGCAGTCTTTGAGTGCATGTTTCTTCAATCAGAATTTCACCACTGGATGAAAAGTTATATAAAGCAAGCAGAAGGCAACAAACATGCTTGCAATGTGCATTAGGTCCCATGCCTGCTGCACATTCACATTGGCTCTCAACAATGCATCCATCACAATCAACTGCTATATCCAGTTTATATGTAACTGATTTTTGCATCTGTGCCTGACATTCACTTTTTATGTAAAAAATATTCTGATATATTAGGAATGTGCACTGAATACTCATCTCCAATTTCATCAAACCATCCAAAATTCTGGTTTCTGTCATAAGCCTCTAACCTAAAAATGTATAGTTATTTTGTATTTAAGAATAAATATAAATAATGAAAAAATTTAAAAAACATAAATAATCAAAAATGTCAATTAAAATAAAGTTAGAATTCATTGAAATATGAATATTTGAATATTATCTTTATCAAAACTACAGGAATATTTTTTATATCTGTTTACAAAATATTTAATTGAAATATTCATATAAAATCTCAGTTTAAAAAGAAAAATTTAACATACAATATGACATGAAGAAAATGTATTTAATTCACTCTTAAATAAGCTTGATACAATGCCAGTTATAATTCTTTAATTTTGTAAAACGTGAACTCAGAATTCTTTGATTATGTTTGAAAGTTGACCAAACAAAATACACATCTTTATTTTAAACAACAAAATAGACATTCAACCTACCATTCAATTAATTCTCTTTTTCTTCCTGATACTGTTGCATTTCTCTTTATTAATTCTTCTTTTAATTTTGGAAGACTCCATGAACCATAATTTGCCATTATTATTAAATTATCTTAATATTTTTACCAGTGATATGTGTGTAGATGTAATTTATAATGTAAGGTATAAACTAAGTTTGGTAAACAGATGCAGATACTGATAACCAGGAAGCTGATAAGGACCGCATTAATGTTTGCGCCACCTGGGGATGATGTGGAGATAAATCTCACTTTTGTTTCTCATTACCCTTTGGCATCTTCAAACGTTTCTTAACAGAAAATTGGGTGCAAAAATCATTGTTTTAAATGCTCTCGTTGAGTCCAAACACATAAATAACATAATCCATCAATTCTTGATAATCTATTTACATCAAAAATGCAATACTTAAAAGAACCACAGGCACTCGAATTCCGGACCCCCCCTTTTTTTCTCAATTGGTCCCTCCCGCGATTATGGTATGGATCTTTGTCTGGAAGTACATCTTTGAGCCATTTATCCATATTTTACAACATTTAGTGTTACAACTCTCTCGTTAGATACTAATTTTTGTTTCTAGGTCCTGCTACCGTTTTACTTAAATAAACCTTAAGGTAAGAAACAATCGTCAAAATACGAAGAGGGAATCCTCGCTTCGACTCGATATTTTACAACAACGCGTCAGTTTTAAAAAGGACCGTCGCTTGTCCTCGTCTCCAAAATGATTTCCCTTCATTCCTATCTAGTTGATACGTACGAACAACACATATTTATTGATGAAATTCAAGTTTATTCTCGATGACACATCCAACTTTCCTCCACTCGTGCCGATTCAGGAGGTTTACCGAGCATATGTTGTTTCGAGTTATTTCATTGGTCGGAAAGATTTTCGGAACTTTAGCTTGTTCTTCGCTATGCACGGCCAATCCATTTCGTATCGAGAGGCCTATTAAGCGGGAGATTTAAACTGCGAAAAAAAGTGGAAAGTAAACCTTTTCAGCCAGTGTGTTATAAATGCACCAGAAAAAAAAGACAAACCTAGTGACATGGTAAGAATATTGTTTGAAATGGAAAAATGCACTTCAAACATAAAGTTTGACGGACGACCATTTGATCACTGAAATGATCATAGAATAAGAACTTTATTTACCAAATCAAGGACCCACAAGGGGCATAAGTATTACAATGATTAGATATTACAACAAATACAATGCAGAATAAAGAAATGGACACTAGTTTATATCATAAAGCAAAAAAATCGACATTTTTGCAGTGTTCGAAATTAGCGGTCGTGCGATCGTCAAAACCAACCTAACATTGATCAGGACGACCTGAATTCCCAGAATAGTCGCCCGACTGACGACCAAATATTTTATTTCAGTCAGAGCTCACGTTGGAGGGTGAATTCTATCGAATCCGTTAAATATTTTGAAAGTGATTTTCTTGGAAAGTAATCCATTGCGGTTTATACAGACTTTAATTTCGTTCATTAGAGCTTATGTTTATATATGCCCGACTAAAATAAAACTAATTGTATATAATTTGTTTTTCGTAAACAAACAACAATGGTGCCATTTTGGAAAGGAGATGCAATGCGGTACTGTGCTACAGGAAATGTTGACCCGGACCGAACTTTTTGTCCGAAGCAACTTCCAACAAAGCGAACCTTTGATTTATTTTTTTCTCATTTCTGTGACATAAAATCAGTTCTCAAATCAAATATGTTCACATATGCGAAGATTGGAAATTCAAAATTTGTTGAAATGCACGGAACGCTTCCAGATATTTATCCATCCGCATTGCTATTTTATACTCGACACCGGGTTAATATTACGATCTATCGTTTATTTACATCCAGACATGTGAAAACGTTAATGCATATCCAATTAAAAAATAGACTTTGAACTACAGTAGCTTTACTCCATTGTAGCAATCTGATTTGAGGTCTGGCAAATGTTAATTACAGCCTTTACTTTCTTCAGTTTTTGACTGATGTCACAGTAGCAATTTACGTTTGTGCTATATTTTCATTCCCAAGCTATATTTTGTTGGACCATTGACAGAGACATCGTTCTTCTGCTAAGGATTACACAAATATTAGTTATTACAATTTGTGTGGTATTTGATCACAGCACAGTGATATTTATTTCAATAGGAAAAGAGGGAGAGGGGGGATTGCGACATATAAGAAATCTCTGGTATG
This sequence comes from Gigantidas platifrons, assembly GCA_002080005.1. Taxonomy (NCBI): domain Eukaryota; kingdom Metazoa; phylum Mollusca; class Bivalvia; order Mytilida; family Modiolidae; genus Gigantidas; species Gigantidas platifrons. The sequence continues at coordinate 29,470 of MJUT01034788.1, forward strand.
CAAGACGCAAATAGTCAAGGTAGACAGAAATAAAAATGTGACATTGAATAGATGTCCTTAAGGTAGTTATGAATTAAAAAAAAAGCCCAGAACAAATCAGTTCAGACAGCTTTTTAACTATTTACTAAATTTGGGCAGGGTAACTTCAGAATGTGATGAATCTGACTAGAGGCTGTGAATATGGAAATTGAAAAGGAACTTGAATCTGAATAAAATAAACAACTGATTTTTTTTTAAACAAACAAGTGCTGTATGGACAAAAGTCAAATGTACTTCTTGAGGAACTAAAACTTGAATTGATGGGTGTTTTTCAACATTGATCTGACTTCCACTGTAAAACCAAACGCCATTCTTTTCAAGGAGTGAGCCACCTTTTTCAAATCAAAAAGTAGGCCTCATGAAACACCCAGAATGCAGGATGTTGCACTATTTACCCCAGAACCCCGGCCATAATGACCACCTCGCCTTTTCGGCAACCTGATGTAAATTCGGACGACCTGATTTTTTCCCCTACTTGCCCTTGTGACAACCTGCCTTATTTCTTAGTTTCTAACACTGTTTTTGTACCTAGGCTCATCACAGATAATTAATTACACCCCCCAAACCCCTCTTAATGCAATTTCTGATGCCCAGTTTTGATTTAAACAAATAAATAAGTAAAACATGAGGGAGTGCATTTTTAGTACTTCATGTTTCAATAAACCAATAAAAAAATACAACACAAATTTTGTCCCCCCCCCAAAAAAAAAGAGTATATCAGACCCAAAAATAACACGACGTGTCTAGGTGCAAAAACATTTTTGTGAGTAATTACCCCCCCCCCTTTTTTTTTACATCCACAATTTTAGGTGTGTGTTGTTCAAACCAGACTTTTTGGTATATTTCTTTAAGCTACATAAAGAATTAAAGATCAAACTTTGTTGCGATACTCATCATGAAAAGTTCTAATTATGTTATTTACCTGAAAAAAAAAGAATGGATATGGGTAAATGTACATCATATATATTGTAAATAAATTAAAATCCGGGGTTGTCTCATTACTCCGACAGTCATTACTCCGACAGTCATAACTCCGACAGTTATTTCTCCGACACTCATAACCCCAACAGTCATTACTCATTAATACTCAGACCATGCATCCCGGACTGTATCATCTTATCCTATCTAATCGCAACTTCAAACAACTATAGGATAATTGCACGGAGTGGATATTGAAAATATGATCACAAGTGCCGCAAAATGCATCAGATTAAACGAGTGTGCGGAACTTGCTACGCGCACGAGTTTAATCTGAATGCGTTTCGGCATATATTCAATATTCACGACGTGCAATTGATTATTATATTTATTTCATTGACGAAAATAAAAAATATAGTCGAAAATTTAGATGAACAATGTTTTCAGTGCTTTAACCAAACTTGGCACAGTTGTTTCAAAGGTCTTATTTAAGTTGTGTTACTTTGTTTCGAATTTGTCTAAAAACATGGCTGTCATGAGACTCTGATTGGTCCATTTTCAGGAATCTTTTTCTTGAGAACCACTGCCGGGGTGGATCCAGGATTTCCAGTAAGGGGGCACTTAAAATTTTTGGGTATTTCGTGAGAAAAATCACGATTTTACGCCAAAAAAATCATATTTTTTCCAATTTCAGGGGGGGAGAGGGGGGAGAGGGGGGCGCCGGACTCCGGGAAAAAAACCATGCCCCTTTCAAGTTAAATGGGCAGTCCCGTACTGCATTTGGATTGCTACAAGCGCCAGAATTGCAAAGACTATCGGTCACTGTCGAAGTATTAAGAGTCGGAGTAATAAGTGTTGGAGTAATGACTGTCGGAGTAATGACATTATCCCCAAAATCCAACAACATACAAGGAAACAACCATTTCACAAAGGAACAGCACATTAATTGCTGCTTTTCTTCTGGAATCTTCAACAACAAACCAATATATACCTAACAACATTATCTACTCTCCCCCACCCCCCTTTTCCAAAAAAAAAGAAGAAAAAAAATGGTCAACAGAGTCCTAGATTTAATCTGACGTGTACTTCTTGTGCTTGTGCCTTGAAAGTTTTGCCAAAATAACAGTATTTTTGTTGAAACTTGATATTTTCACCCAATGACATTGTCAGTAAGAAATATATTCAATCCAAGACTGAAATGTAAATCTGAAAATAGATTTAGTCCTCTGAAACCTAAGCCAACAGAAAATTATATATCAGAGTACAGATTGATAAATATCCGTTTTCCTGAATGTAAAAATATTCTACAGTGGTAGCTCGAACTAGAAGGGATCATCCATATGTTCTAGAAATGTATGCTGTTCGAGTTATTGCTGGCAAATTATATGGAATGATTTCACCTGCGGGACTAAAAAAGTGAATTGAGAAATGGGTGGTGTTCGAACCATTCGCGTTCGAGAAATCAAGATTTAACTGTAGTTGAATTTGAACATATGTCCATTTGCATTCAGTAAAGGTAATACGATTTGATTTTGATTTGAGTTTTGGTGTTTTAACGCCACTTTCAACAATATTTCAGCTATAGCATGGCGACCGCCCATGTTCAAGCAACTGGTAAACTTGATCACTTGCGGTTGCGAGTCGAGTGCACCCTTTTTTGTTATTTACAAAGCCGGGTGCCAACCCAAGCCATATTTCATAAATCTTTCAGACTCAAAAAAGTTGTTTGAAGTACTAAAAATGCACACCCTCATGCTTTACTTATTTTAACTGTTTAAATCAAAACTGGGCATCAGAAATTGCATTAAGAGAGATTGGAGGGGGGGGGGGGTGTCATTAATTATTTGTGATGAGCCTAAGTACAAAAATGTTGATTTTTTTGCTTTATGATATAAGCTAGTGTCCCTTTCTCTATGATCATTTCAGTGATCAAATGGTCGTCCGTCAAACTTTCTGTTTGAAGTGCATTTTTCCATTTCAAACAAGCTAAAAAAAGTTCAGAAAATCTTTTCGACCAATGAATTAACTCGAAACAACATATGCTCGGTAAACCTCCTGAATCGGCACGAGTGGAGGAAAGTTGGATGTGTCATCGAGAATAAACTTGAATTTCATCAATAAATATGTGTTGTTCGTACGTATCAACTAGATAGGAATGAAGGGAAATCATTTTGGAGACGAGGACAAGCGACGGTCCTTTTGAAAACTGGCGCGTTGTTGTAAAATATCGAGTCGAAGCGAGGATTCCCTCTTCGTATTCTGACGACTGTTTCTTACCTTAAGGTTTATTTAAGTAAAACGGCAGCTGAACCTAGAAACAAAAGTTAGTATCTAAGACAAAGATCCATACCATAATCGCGGGAGGGACCAATTGAGGAAAAAAGGGGGGATCCGGAATTCGAGTGCCTGTGAAAAGAACTTGCTCAGATAAAACCATTACACGCTCTATATAAAGTAGACAGGTAACACCAACATTACGTTTTTAATACTATACATTTGTTAATATTGTCTTGAAACACGTACGCACGCATGCACCCACCCAAAACCCGCCCGCTCACCCCCCACATATTTATAACAACTTACAAATGGGTAGACTGTCTCTAATCTTATGTAAAACTTAATTTTCAGAGAGAATGTATTATATTTTAGTTGGTATTTGACTCTATGTGCATTTGATATTTGACTCTGAATTGTATGAGTTCTAATATTTATTGGTCTATCAATGGGTGAATGTTTTTTGCAGACATATGTATGTACTTTTCTGTTGGGTATTTTTTTTATATTCTACTTGATGAAGACATATAGTATCATAAAATGCCAACGGTCTAACATGCAACAATATTAAGGATATCAGATTTATTTAAAGAGAGAGGTTGGAATTCGTTCTAAAACTATCATCTCTTGTATATTTTTTTATATTTATTGTATTTCAAAATAAATGTCTGTGATTCTGTAATTTGTTGCGACGTTTCTTTATAGACAACTTCGAAATACCTCTCCATGAACCAACTGATGAAGATCGTCAATGTTCAGGTAAACAGATCACAGGTGCTTGTGGACAGGACACAGCACCCCCCTTTTTTCAATTTTTTTTTTTTTTTTTTTTTTTTTCAATTCCATGGCTTAGAAATATGTAAAACAACAATAATATGTCGTTTTCTGATTGCATAAGTCGACTGATATGTATATATAGAGAAGGTATCTCACTTCCACATAATTTTCACGAAAACTACTCTACCTGCTCGGGGAATCCGATGTCTAAATCAATAAAAATGCATCTACCTTAGAGTTGGTGAGCACGCTTCGTCTCCTCTAATATTCCTTTTTTTAATCGGTCGGCATTTTTCACGAAAATGTTCTTCTGAAACACGAAATCGGACGAACTTTACATCGTATCTACAGTTTTGGATTTTAAATCAACGGAAGTCTACTATGGACGATAACTCTAATATGGCGCCAAATCCGGTTCCCTGAAACAAAAGTTCCGAATGTTACTGCAGTCACGATAAGGTAAGAGAATATCTTTTATCAGTCGAATAAAGTTCGGGAAAACATCAAAAAGTAAACATGCTTGATGAAGATCAGAAAACTGCGTTTGATTTGGTCAAGGATGGCCACAATTTAGTTGTTATTGGTCAAGGCGGTTGTGAGAAAACATTTCTTATCAAACAAATCGTGAATTATTTACGTTCAAAAGGAAAAACGGTTACCATAGCGTGTTCAACTGGCATATCTTCCACACATTACGACAAGTTAGGGGGTACCACGTTACATAAGTGGTCTGGAATTGGCGATGGCCGATACTTAAATGAAGAGATAGTTCATTTAATAAAAACAGATGAAAGGTTTAATGATGTAAAGGACAATGTGCAGTCCACTAATACTTTGATCATAGACGAGATATCAATGATAAGTTCAAAAGTTTTAGGACAAGTGCAATTTATTTGTCAAAAAGTCAGGAGTTCGTCAGTTTTATTTGGAAATTTGCAAGTAATTTTAGCCGTGATTTTTTTCAGCTGCCCCCAGTGGCAAATGAGCTTGTGGGTGATCGTGGTTTACATTGCTTTAATGTATCATGGCTTAACAGATGTTTCCCCCACAAAATTACATTAAATCTTATAC
>MJUT01034797.1:10038-27364 GCA_002080005.1 Gigantidas platifrons
CGTTTGCAGCAGTTTGCCGGAAGACCTGCCTGTCACAGGGTTGGCCTTTCCGTGTGCAGCGGTCTGCCGACAGACCTGCCTGTCACAGGGTTGGCCTTGCCGTGTGCAGCTGTCTGCCGGAAGACCTGCCTGTCACAGGGATGGTCTTACCGCGTGCAGCAGTCTACCGGCAGACCTGTCTGTCACAGGGGAGGCCTTGCCGTGTGCAGCATTCTGCCGGCAGACCTGCCTGTCACAAGGTTTGCGTTGCCGTGTGCAGCAGTCTGCAGGCAGATCTGACTCTCACAGGGTTGGCCTTGCCGTGTGCAGCAGTCTGCAGGCAGACCTGCCTGTCACACGGTTGGCTTTGCCGTTTGCAGCAGTCTGCCGGCAGACATGCCTGTCACAGGGTTGGCCTTGGCGTGTGCAGCAGTCTTCCGGCAAATATGCCTTTCACAGGGTTGGCCTAGCCCTGTGCAGCAGTCTGCCGGCAGACCTGCCTGTCACAGGGTTGGCCTTGCCGTGTGCGACAGTCTGCCGACAGACCTGCCTGTCACAGAGTTGGCCTTGCAGTGTGCAGCAGTCTGCAGGCAGACCTGCTTGTCACAGGGTTGGCATTGCCGTGTGCAGCAGTCTGCCGGCAGACCTGCCTGTCACAGGGTTGGCCTGGTCGTATGCAGAAGTCTGCCGGCAGAACTGCCTGTCACAGGGTTGTTCTTCGCGTGAGCAGCAGTCTGCCGGCAGACATGCCTGTCACAGGGCTGTTCTTACGTGTGCAGCAGTCTGCCGGCAGACCTGCCTGTCACAGAGTTGGCCTTGCCGTGTGCAGCAGTCTGCTTGCAGACCTGCCTGTCAAAGGGTTGGCCTTGACGTGTGCAGCAGTCTGCCGGCAGAACTGCCTGTCAAAGGGTTGGCCTTGCCGTGTGCAGTAGTCTTCGCGCAGACCTTCCTGTCACACGGATGGTCTTACAGCGTGCAGCAGTCTACCGGCAGACCTGCCTGTGACATGGTTGGACTTGCCGTGTGCAGCTGTCTGTCGGCAGACCTGCCAGGCAAAGTGTTTGCTTTGCCGTGTGCAGCAGTCTGCAGGCAGACCTGCCTGTTACAGGGTTGGCCTTGCCATGTGCAGCAGTCTGCCGGTAGACCTGCTTGTCACAGGGTTGACCTTGCCGTGTGCAGCAGTCTCCCGGCAGACCAGCCTGTCACAGGGTTTGCTTTGCCGTGTGCGACAGTCTGCCGGCAGACCTGCCTGTCACAGGGTTGGCCTTGCCATGTGCAGCAGTCTGCCGGAAGACCTGATTGTTACAGGGTTGGCCTTGCCGTGTGCAACAGTCTGCCGGCAGACCTGCCTGTCACAGGGTTGGTCTTGCAGTTTGCAGCAGTCTGCCGGCAGACCTGCCTGTCACAGGGATGGTCTTACCGCGTGCAGAAGTCTACCGGCAGACCTGCCTGTCACAGGGTTGGCCTTGCCGTGTGCAGCCATCTGCCGGCATACCTGCCTGTCACAGGGTTGGCCTTGCCGTGTGCAGCAGTCTGCAGGCAGACCTGCCTGTCACACGGTTGGCCTTGCCGTTTGCAACAGTCAGCCGGGAGACCTGCCTGTCACAGGGTTGGCCTTGCCGTGTGCAGCAGTCTTCCGGCAGACATGCCTGTCACAGGGTTGGCCTTGCCGTGTGCAGCTGTCTGCCGGAATACCTGCCTGTCACAGGGTTGGCCTAGCCCTGTGCAGCAGTCTGCCGGCAGACCTGCCTGTCACAGGGTTGGACTTGTCATGTGCAGCAGTCTGCCGGCAGAACTGCCTGTCACAGGGTTGTTCTTGCCGTGTGCAGCAGTCTGCCGGCAGACATGCCTGTCACATGGTTGTTCTTGCCGTGTGCAACAATCTGCCGGTAGACCTGCTTGTCACAGGGTTGGCCTTGCCGTGTGCAGCAGTCTGCCGGCAGACCTGCCTGTCAAAGGGTTGGCCTTGCCGTGTGCGGCAGTCTGCCGACAGACCTGCCTGTCACAGAGTTGGTCTTTCCGTGTGCAGCAGTCTGCCGGCAGACCTTTTTGTCACAGGGTTGGCCTTGCCGTGTGCAGCAGTCTGCCGGCAGACATGCCTGTCACATGGTTGTTCTTGCCGTGTGCAACAATCTGCCGGCAGACATGCCTGTCACACGGTTGGCCTTGCCGTTTGCAGCAGTCTGCCGGCAGACCTGCCTGTCACAGGGTTGGCCTTGTGGTATGCAGCAGTCTGCCGACAGAACTGCCTGTCACAGGGTTGTTCTTCGCGTGTGCAGCAGTCTGCCGGCAGACATGCCTGTCACAGGGTTATTCTTACCGTGTGCAGCAGTCTGCAGGCAGACCTGCCTGTCACAGAGTTGGCCTTGCCGTGTGCAGCAGTCTGTCTGCAGACCTGCCTGTCAAAAGGTTGGCCTTGCCGTGTGCAGCAGTCTGCCGGCAGAACTGCCTGTCAAAGGGTTGGCCTTGCCGTGTGCAGCAGTCTGCCGGCAGAACTGCCTGTCACAGGGTTGGCCTTGCCGTGTGCAGTAGTCTTTCCGCAGACCTTCCTGTCACAGGGATGGTCTTACCGCGTGCAGCAGTCTACCGGCAGACCTGCCTGTAACAGGGTTTGCCTTGCTGTGTGCAGCTGTCTGTCGGCAGACCTGCCAGTCAAAGGGTTTGCTTTGCCGTGTGCGACAGTCTGCCGACAGACCTGTCTGTCACAGAGTTGGCCTTGCAGTGTGCAGCAGTCTGCCGGCAGACCTGCTTGTCACAGGGTTGGCCTTGCCGTGTGCAGCAGTCTGCCGGCAGAACTGCCTGTCACAGGGTTGGCCTTTCCGTTTGCAGCAGTCTGCCGGCAGACCTGCCTGTCACAGGGTTGGCCTTGTCGTATGCAGAAGTCTGCCGGCAGAACTGCCTGTCACAGGGTTGTTCTTCGCGTGTGCAGCAGTCTGCCGGCAGACATGCCTGTCACAGGGTTGTTCTTACCGTGTACAGCAGTCTGCCGGAAGACATGCCTGTCATAGAGTTGGCCTTGCCGTGTGCAGCAGTCTGCTTGCAGACCTGCCTGTCAAAGGGTTGGCCTTGCCGTGTGCAGCAGTCTGCCGGCAGAACTGCCTGTCAAAGGGTTGGCCTTGCCGTGTGCAGTAGTCTTCCCGCAGACCTTCCTGTCACAGGGATGGTCTTACAGCGTGCAGTCGTCTACCGGCAGACCTGCCTGTGACAGGGTTGGCCTTGCCGTGTGCAGTTGTCTGTCGACAGACCTGCCAGTCAAAGGGTTTGCTTTGCGTGTGCAGCAGTCTGCAGGCAGACCTGCCTGTTACAGGGTTGGCCTTGCCATGTGCAGCAGTCTGCCGGCAGACCTGCTTGTCACAGGGTTTACCTTGCCGTGTGCAGCAGTCTCCCGGCAGACCAGCCTGTCACAGGGTTGGCCTTACCGTGTGCAACAGTCTGCCGGCAGACCTGCCTGTCACAGGGTTGGCCTTGCCATGTGCAGCAGTCTGCCGAAGACCTAATTGTTACAAGGTTGGCCTTGCCGTGTGCAACAGTCTGTCGGCAGACCTGCCTGTCAAAGGGTTGGCCTTGCAGTTTGCAGCAGTCTCCCGGCAGACCTGCCTGTCACAGGGTTGGCCTTGCCGTATGCAGCAGTCTGCCGGCAGACCTGCCTGTCACAGGGATGGTCTTACCGCGTGCAGCAGTCTACCGGCAGACCTGCCTGTCACAGGGTTGGCCTTGCCGTGTGCAGCCATCTGCCGGCATACCTGCTTGTCACAGGGTTGGCCTTTCCGTGTGCAGCAGTCTGCAGGCAGACCTGCCTGTCACACGGTTGGCCTTGCCGTTTGCAACAGTCTGCCGGCAGACCTGCCTGTCACAGGGTTGGCCTTGCCGTGTGCAGCAGTCCTCCGGCAGACATGCCTGTCACAGGGTCGGCCTTTCCGTGTGCAGCTGTCTGCCGGAATACCTACCTGTCACAGGGTTGGCCTAGCCCTGTGCAGCAGTCTGCCGGCAGACCTGCCTGTCACAGGGTTGGCCTTGTCATGTGCAGCAGTCTGCCGGCAGAACTGCCTGTCACAGGGTTGTTCTTGCCGTGTGCAGCAATCTTCCGGTAGACATGCCTGTCACATGGTTGTTCTTGCCGTGTGCAACAATCTGCCGGCAGACCTGCTTGTCACAGGGTTGGCCTTGCCGTGTGCAGGAGTCTGCCGGCAGACCTGCCTGTCACAGGGTTGGCCTTGCCGTGTGCGGCAGTCTGCCGACAGACCTGCCTGTCACAGAGTTGGTCTTTCCGTGTGCAGCAGTCTGCCGGCAGACCTTTTTGTCACAGGGTTGGCCTTGCCGTGTGCAGCAATCTGCCGGCAGACCTGCCTGTCACATGGTTGGCCTTGCCGTTTGCAGCAGTCTGCCGGCAGACCTGCCTGTCACAGGGTTGGCCTTGTGGTATGCAGCAGTCTGCCGGCAGAACTGCCTGTCACAGGGTTGTTCTTCGCGTGTGCAGCAGTCTGCCGGCAGACATGCCTGTCACAGGGTTGTTCTTTCCGTGTGCAGCAGTCTGCAGGCAGACCTGCCTGTCACAGAGTTGGCCTTGCCGTGTGCAGCAGTCTGTCTGCAGACCTGCCTGTCACAGGGTTGGCCTTGCCATGTGCAGCAGTCTGCCGGAAGACCTGATTGTTACAGGGTTGCCCTTGCCGTGTGCAACAGTCTGCCGGCAGACCTGCCTGTCACAGGGTTGGCCTTGCAGTTTGCAGCAGTCTGCCGGCAGACCTGCCTGTCACAGGGTTGGCCTTGCCGTGTGCAGCAGTCTGCCGGCAGACCTGCCTGTCACAGGGATGGTCTTACCGCGTGCAGAAGTCTACCGGCAGACCTGCCTGTCACAGGGTTGACCTTGGCGTGTGCAGCAATCTGCCGGCATACCTGCCTGTCACATGGTTGGCCTTGCCGTGTGCAGCAGTCTGCAGGCAGACCTGCCTGTCACACGGGAGGCCTTGCCGTTTGCAACAGTCTGCCGGCAGACCTGCCTGTCACAGGGTTGGCCTTGCCGTGTGCAGCAGTCTTCCGGCAGACATGCCTGTCACAGGGTTGGCCTTGCCGTGTGCAGCTGTCTGCCGGCATACCTGCCTGTCACAGTGTTGGCCTAGCCCTGTGCAGCAGTCTGCCGGCAGACCTGCCTGTCACAAGGTTGGCCTTGCCGTGTGCTGCAGTCTGCCGGTAGATCTGCCTGTCACAGGGTTGGCCTTGCCGTTTGCAGCAGTCTGCCGGCAGACCTGCCTGTCACAGGGTTGGCCTTGTCATGTGCAGCAGTCTGCCGGCAGAACTGCCTGTCACAGGGTTGTTCTTGTCGTGTGCAGCAGTCTGCCGGCAGACATGCCTGTCACAGGGTTGTTCTTGCCGTGAGCAACAATCTGCCGGCAGACCTGCTTGTCACAGGGTTGGCCTTGCCGTGTGCAGCAGTCTGCCGGCAGACCTGCCTGTCACAGGGTTGGCCTTGCCGTGTGCGGCAGTATGCCGACAGACCTGCCTGTCACAGAGTTGGTCTTTCCGTGTGCAGCAGTCTACCGGCAGACCTTTTTGTCAAAGGGTTGGCCTTGCCGTGTGCAGCAGTCTGCCGGCAGACCTGCCTGTCACAGGGTTGGCCTTGCCGTTTGCAGCAGTCTGCCGGCAGACCTGCCTGTCACAGGGTTGGCCTTGTCGTATGCAGCAGTCTGCCGGCAGAACTGCCTGTCACATGGTTGTTCTTCGCGTGTGCAGCAGTCTGCCGGCAGACATGCCTGTCACAGGGTTGTTCTTACCGTGTGCAGCAGTCTGCAGGCAGACCTGCCTGTCACAGAGTTGGACTTGCCGTGTGCAGCAGTCTGCCTGCAGACCTGCCTGTCAAAGGGTTGGCCTTGGCGTGTGCAGCAGTCTGCCGGCAGAACTGCCTGTCACCGGGTTGGCCTTGCCGTGTGCAGTATTCTGCCCGCAGACCTACCTGTCACAGGGATGGTCTTACCGCGTGCAGCAGTCTACCGGCAGACCTGCCTGTCACAGGGTTGGCCTTGCCGTGTGCATCTGTCTGTCGGCAGAACTGCCAGTCACAGGGTTTGCCTTGTCGTGTGCAGCAGTCTGCAGGCAGACCTGCCTGTCACAGGGTTGGCCTTGCCATGTGCAGCAGTCTGCCGGCAGACCTGCTTGTCACAGGGTTGACCTTGCCGTGTGCAGCAGTCTCCCGCAGACCTGCCTGTCATAGGGTTGGCCTTGACGTGTGCAACAGTCTGCAGGCAGACCTGCCTGTCACAGGGTTGGCATAGCCGTGTGCAGCCGTCTGCCGGCAGACCTGCCTGTCTCACGGTTGGCCTTGCCGTGTGCAACAGTTTGCCGGCAGTCCTGCCTGTCACAGGGTTGGCCTTGTCATGTGTAGCAGTCTGCTGGAAGACCTGATTGTTACAGGGTTGGCCTTGCCGTGTGCAGCAGTCTGCCCGCAGACCTGCCTGTCGAAGGGTTGGCCTTGCCGTTTGCAGCAGTCTGCCGGCAGACCTGTCTGTCACAGGGTTGGCCTTGCAATGTGCAGCAGTCTTCCGGCAGACCTGCCTGTCACAGGGATGGTCTTACCGCGTGCAGAAGTCTACCGGCAGACCTGCCTGTCATAGGGTTGGCCTTGCCGTGTGCAGCAATCTGCCGGCATACCTGCCTGTCACAGAGTTTACCTTGCCGTGTGCAGCAGTCTGCAGGCAGACATGACTGTTACAGGGTTGGCCTTGCCGTGTGCAGCAATCTGCAGGCAGACCTGCCTGTCACACGGTTGGCCTTGCCGTTTGCAACATTCTGCCGGCAGACCTGCCTGTCACAGGGCTGGCCTTGCCGTGTGCAGCAGTCTTCCGGCAGACATGCCTGTCACAGGGTTGGCCTTTCCGTGTGCTGCTATCTGCCGGCATACCTGCCTGTCACAGGGTTGGCCTAGCCCTGTGCAGCAGTCTGCCGGCAGACCTGCCTGTCACAGGGTTGGCCTTGCCGTTTGCAGCAGTCTGCCGGCAGACCTGCCTTTCACAGGGTTGTTCTTGCCGTGTGCAGCAGTCTGCCGGCAGACATGCCTGTCACAGTGTTGTTCTTGCCGTGTGCAACAATCTGCCGGCAGACCTGCTTGTCACAGGGTTGGCCTTGCCGTGTGCAGCAGTCTTCCGGCAGACTTGCCTGTCACAGGGTTGGCCTTGCCGTTTGCAGCAGTTTGTCGGCAGACCAGCCTGTCACAGGGTTTGACTTGCAGTTTGCAGCAGTCTGCCGGCAGACCTACCTGTCACAGGGTTGGTTTTGCCGTGGGCAGAAGTGTGCGGCAGACCTGTCTGTCACAGGGTTGGCCTTGCCGTGTGGATCAGTCTGCCGGCAGACCTGCCTGTCACAGGGTTGGCTTTGCAGTGTGCAGCAATCTGCCGGAAGACCTGCCTGTCAGAGGGTTGGCCTTGCCGTGTACAGCAGTCTGCCGGCAGACCTGTCTGTCACAGGGTTGGCCTTGTCGTGTGCAGCAGTCTTCCGGCAGAAGTGCCTGTCACAGGGTTGTTCTTGCCGTGTGCAGCAGTCTCCCGGCAGACATGCCTGTCACAGGGTTGTTCTTCCCGTGTGCAGCAGTCTTCCGCCAGACCTGCTTGTCACAGAGTTGGCCTTGCCGTGTGCAGCAGTCTGCCGGCAGACCTGCCTGTCAAAGGGTTGGTCTTGCCGTGTACAGCAGTCTTCCGGCAGAATTGCCTGTCATAGGGTTGGCCTTGCCGTGTGCAACAGTCTGCTGGCAGACCTGCCTGTCACAGGGTTGGCCTTTCCATGTGCAGCAGTCTGTCGGAAGACCTGCCTGTCACAGGGTTCGCCTTGTCGTGTGCAGCAGTCTGCCGGAAGACCTGATTGTTACAGGGTTGGCTTGCCGTGTGCAGCAGTCTGCCGGCAGACCTGCCTGTCAAAGGGTTGGTCTTGCCGTGTACAGCAGTCTTCCGGCAGAACTGCCTGTCATAGGGTTGGCCTTGCCGTGTGCAACAGTCTGCTGGCAGACCTGATTGGTACAGGGTTGGCTTTGCCGTGTGCAGCAGTCTGCCGGAAGACCTGCCTGTCACAGGGTTCGCCTTGTCGTGTGCAGCAGTCTGCCGGAAGACCTGATTGTTACAGGGTTGGCTTGCCGTGTGCAGCAGTCTGCCGGCAGACCTGCCTGTCACAGGGTTGGCATTGCCGTTTGCAGCAGTCTGCCGGCAGACCTGTCTGTCACAGGGTTGGCCTTTCCGTGTGCAGCAGTCTACCGGCAGAACTGCCTGTCACAGGGATGGTCTTACCGCGTGCAGCAGTCTACCGGCAGACCTGTCTGTCACAGGGTTGGCCTTGCCGAGTGCAGCAGTCTGCCGGAAGACCTGCCTGTCACAGGGTTGGCCTTGCCGTGTGCAGCAGTCTGCCGGCAGACCTGCCTGTCACAGGGTTGGTCTTGCCGTATGCAGCAGTCTGCGGCAGACCTGCCTGTCAGAGGGTTGGCCTTGCCGTGTGCAGCAGTCTACCGGAAGACCTGCCTGTCACATGGTTGGCCTTGCCGTTTGCAGCAGTCTGCAGACAAACCTGCCTGTCACAGGGATGGCTAGCCCTGTGCAGCAGTCAGCCGGCAGACCTGCCTCTCACAGGGTTGGCCTTGCCGTGTGCAGCAGTCTGCCGGCAGACCTGCCTGTCAAAGGGTTTGTCTTGCCGTGTACAGCAGTCTTCCGGCAGAACTGCCTGTCACAGGGTTGGCCTTGCCGTGTGCAACAGTCTGCCGGCAGACCTGCCTGTCACAGGGTTGGCCTTTCCATGTGCAGCAGTCTGTCGAAAGACCTGATTGTTACAGGGTTGGCCTTGCCGTGTGCAGCAGTCTGCCGGAAGACCTGCCTGTCACAGGGTTCGCCTTGTCGTGTGCAGCAGTCTGCCGGAAGACCTGATTGTTACAGAGTTGGCTTGCCGTGTGCAGCAGTCTGCCGGCAGACCTGCCTGTCACAGGGTTGGCATTTCCGTTTGCAGCAGTCTGCCGGCAGACCTGTCTGTGACAGGGTTGGCCTTTCCGTGTGCAGCAGTTTACAGGTAGAACTGCCTGTCACAGGGATGGTCTTACCGCGTGCAGCAGTCTACCGGCAGACCTGTCTGTCACAGGGTTGGCCTTGCCGTGTGCAGCAGTCTGCAGGAAGACATGCCTGTCACAGGGTTGGCCTTGCCGTGTGCAGCAGTCTACCGGAAGACCTGCCTGTCACATGGTTGGTCTTGCCGTTTGCAGCAGTCTGCAGGCAGAACTGCCTGTCACAGGGATGGCTAGCCCTGTGCAGCAGTCTGCCGGCAGACATGCCTCTCACAGGGTTGGCCTTGTCGTGTGCAGCAGTCTTCCGACAGAACTGCCTGTCACAGGGTTGTTCTTGCCGTGTGCAGCAGTCTTCCGGCAAACATGCCTGTCACAGGGTTGTTCTTCCCGTGTGCAGCAGTCTTCCGGCAGACCTGCCTGTCACAGAGTTGGACTTGCCGTGTGCAGCAGTCTGCCGGCAGACCTGCCTGTCAAAGGGTTGGTCTTGCTGTGTACAGCAGTCTTCCGGCAGAGCTGCCTGTCACAGGGTTGGCCTTGCCGTGTGCAACAGTCTGCAGGCAGACCCGCCTGTCACAGGGTTGGCCTTTCCATGTGCAGCTGTCTGTCGAAAGACCTGATTGTTACAGGGTTGGCTTGCCGTGTGCAGCAGTCTGCCTGCAGACCTGCCTGTCAAAGGGTTGGTCTTGCCGTGTACAGCAGTCTTCCGGCAGAACTGCCTGTCACAGGGTTGGCCTTGCCGTGTGCAGCAGTCTGCCGGAAGACCTGCCTGTCACAGGGTTCGCCTTGTCGTGTGCAGCAGTCTGCCGGCAGACCTGTCTGTCACAGGGTTGGCCTTTCTGTGTGCAGCAGTCTACCGGCAGAACTGCCTGTCACAGGGATGGTCTTACCGCGTGGAGCAGTCTACCGGCAGACCTGTCTGTCACAGGGTTGGCCTTGCCGTGTGCAGCAGTCTGCCGGAAGACCTGCCTGTCACAGGGTTGGCCTTGCCGTGTGCAGCAGTCTGCCGGCAGACCTACCTGTCACAGGGTTGGTCTTGCCGTATGCAGCAGTCTGCGGCAGACTTGCCTGTCAGAGGGTTGGCCTTGCCATGTGCAGCAGTCTGCCGGAAGACCTGCCTGTCACATGGTTGGCCTTGCCGTTTGCAGCAGTCTGCAGGCAGACCTGCCTGTCACAGGGATGGCCTAGCCCTGTGCAGCAGTCTGCCGGCAGACCTGCCTCTCACATGGTTGGCCTTGTCGTGTGCAGCAGTCTTCCGGCAGAACTGCCTGTCACAGGGTTGTTCTTGCCGTGTGCAGCAGTCTTCCGGCAGACATGCCTGTCACAGGGTTGTTCTTCCCGTGTGCAGCAGTCTTCCGGCAGACCTGCCTGTCACAGTGTTGGCCTTGCCGTGTGCAGCAGTCTGCCGGCAGACCTGCCTGTCAAAGGGTTGGTCTTGCCGTGTGCAGCAGTCTTCCGGCAGAACTGCCGGTCACAGGGTTGGCCTTGCCGTGTGCAACAGTCTGCAGGCAGACCTGCCTGTCACAGGGTTGGCCTTGCCGTGTGCAGCAGTCTGCCGAAAGACCTGATTGTTACAGGGTTGGCCTTGCCGTGTTCAGCAGTCTGCCGGAAGACCTGCCTGTCACAGGGTTCGCCTTGTCGTGTGCAGCAGTCTGCCGGAAGACCTGATTGTTACAGGGTTGGCTTGCCGTGTGCAGCAGTCTGCCGGCAGATCTGCCTGTCACAGGGTTGGCCTTGCCGTTTGCAGCAGTCTGCCGGCAGACCTGTCTGTCACAGGGTTGGCCTTTCCGTGTGCAGCAGCCTACCGGCAGACCTGCCTGTCACAGGGATGGTCTTACCGCGTGCAGCAGTCTATCGGCAGACCTGCCTGTCACAGAGTTGACCTTGCCGTGTGCAGCAATCTGCCGGCAGACCTGCCTGTCACAGGGTCTGCCTTGCCGTGTGCAGCAGACTGCCGGCAGACCTGCCTGTCACATGGTTGGTCTTGCCGTATGCAGCAGTCTGCGACAGACCTGCCTGTCAGAGGGTTGACCTTGCCGTGTGCAGCAGTCTGCCGGAAGACCTGCCTGTCACAGGGTTGGCCTTGCCGTGTGCAGCAGTCTGCAGGCAGACCTGCCTGTCACAGAGATGGCCTAGCCCTGTGCAGCAGTCTGACGACAGACCTGCCTGTCACCGGGTTGCCCTTGTCGTGTGCAGCAGTCTTCCGGCAGAACTGCCTGTCACAGGGTTCTTCTTCGCGTGTGCAGCAGTCTGCCGGCAGACATGCCTGTCACAGGGTTGTTCTTACCGTGTGCATCAGTCTGCCGGCAGACCTGCCTGTCACAGAGTTGGCCTTGCCGTGTGCATCAGTATTCCTGCAGACCTGCCTGTCAAAGGGTTGGCCTTGCCGTGTGCAACAGTCTGCATGCAGACATGCCTGTCACAGGGTTGTTCTTACCGTGTGCATCAGTCTGCCGGCAGACCTGCCTGTCACAGAGTTGGCCTTGCCGTGTGCAGCAGTCTGCCGGCAGAACTGCCTGTCAAAGGGTTGGCCTTGCCGTGTGCAACAGTCTGCATGCAGACCTGCCTGTCACAGGGTTGTCCTTGACGTATGCAGCAGTCTGCCGGTAGACCTGATTGTTACAGGGTTGGCCTTGCCGTGTGCAGCAGTCTGCCGGCAGACCTGCCTGTCACAGGGTTGGCCTTGCCGTGTGCAGCAGTCTGCCGGAAGACCTGATTGCTACAGGGTTGGCCTTGCCGTGTGCAGCAGTCTGCCGGCAGATCTGCCAGTCACAGGGTTGGCCTTGCCGTTTGCAGCAGTCTGCCAGCAGACCTGCCTGTCACAGGGTTGGCCTTGCCGTGTACAACATTCTGCAGGCAGACCTGCCTGTCACAGCGTTGGCATAGCCTTGTGCAGCCGTCTGCCGGCAGACCTGCCTGTCTCACGGTTGGACTTGTCGTGTGCAACAGTTTGCCGGCAGACCTACCTGTCACTGGGTTGGCCTTTCCGTGTGCAGCAGTCTGTCGGCAGACCTGCCTGTCACAGGGTTGGCCTTGCCGTGTGCAACATTCTGCCGGCAGACCTACCTGTCACAGGGATGGTCTTACCTCGTGCAGCAGTCTACAGGCAGACCTGCCTGTCACATGGTTGGCCTTTCCGTGTGCATCTGTCTGCCGGCAGACCTGCCAGTCACAGGGTTGGCCTTGCCGTTTGCAGCTGTCTGCCACCAGACCTGCCTGTCACAGGGTTGGCCTTGCCGTGTGCAACAGTCTGCAGGCAGACCTGCCGGTCACAGGGTTGGCATAGCCGTGTGCAGCCGTCTGCCGGCAGACCTGCCTGTCTCACGGTTGGCCTTGTCGTGTGCAACAGTTTGCCGGCAGACCTGCCTGTCACATGGTTGGCATTGTCGTGTGCATCAGTCTGCCGGAAGACCTGATTGTTACAGGGTTGGCCTTGCCGTGTGCAGCATTCTGCCGGCAGACCTGCCTGTCACAGGGATGGTCTTACCGCGTGCAGCAGTCTACAGGCAGACCTGCCTGTCACAGGGTTGGCCTTGCCGTATGCAGCAAGCTGCCGGCATACCTTCCTGTCACAGGGTTTGCCTTGCCGTGTGCAGCAGTGTGCAGGCAGACCTGACTGTCACAGGGTTCGCCTTGCCGTGTGCAGCAGTCTGCAGGCAGACCTGCCTGTCACACGGTTGGCCTTGCCGTTTGCAGCAGTCTGCCGGCAGACCTGCCTGTCAAAGGGTTGGCCTTGCCGTGTGCAGCAGTCTTCCGGCAGACATGCCTGTCACAGGGTTGGTCTTGCCGTGTGCAGCTGTCTGCCGTCAAACCTGACTGTCACAGGGTTGGCCTAGCCCTGTGCAGCAGTCTGCCGCAGACCTGCCTGTCACAAGGTTGGCCTTGCCGTGTGCGGCAGTCTGCCGTCAGACCTGCCTGCCACAGGGTTGGCCTTGCCGTTTGCAACAGTCTGCCGGCAGACCTGCCTGTCAAAGGGTTGGCCTTGTCGTGTGCAGCAGTCTGCCGGCAGACCTGCCTATGAAAAGGTTGGCCTTTTCGTGTGCAGCAGTCTGCCGGCAGAACTGCCTGTCACATGGTTGTTCTTGCCGTGTGCAGCAATCTGCCGGCAGACATGCCTGTCACAGGGTTGTTCTTGCCGTTTGCAGCAGTCTGCCGGCAGACCTGCCTGTCACAGAGTTGGCCTAGCCGTGTGCAGCAGTCTGCCTGCAGACCTACCTTTCACAGGGATGGTCTTACCGCGTGCAGCAGTCTACCGGCAGACCTGCCTGTCACAGGGTTTGCCTTGCCATGTGCAGTAGTCTTCCGGCAGACCTGCTTGTCACAGGGTTGGCCTTGCCGTGTGCAGCAGTCTGCCGGCAGACCAGCCTGTCACAGGGTTGGACTTGGCGTTTGCAGCAGTCTGCCGGCAGACCTGCCTGTCACAGGGTTGGCCTTGCCCTGTGCAACAGTCTGCAGGCAGACCTGCCTGTCACAGGGTTGTCCTTGGCGTTTGCAGCAGTCTGCCTGTCACAGGGTTGGCCTTGCCGTGTGCAACAGTCTGCAGACAGACCTGCCTGTTACAGGGTTGGCATAGCCGTGAGCAGCCGTTTGCCGGCAGACCTGCCTGTCTCACAGTTGGTCTTGCCGTGTGCAACAGTCTGCCGGCAGACCTGCCTGTCACAGGGTTGGCATTGCCGTGTGCAGCAGTCTGCCGGAAGACCTGCCTGTCACAGGGTTGGCCTTGCTGTTTGCAGCAGTCTGCCGACAGACCTGCCATTCACAGGGTTGGCCTTGCCGTGTGCAGCAGTCTGCCGGCAGACCTGCCTGTCACAGTGTTGGCCTTGCCGTCTGCAGCATTCTGCCGGCGAACCTGCCTGTCACAGGGTTGGCCTTGACGTGTGCAGCAGTCTGCGGCAGACCTGCCTGTCACCGTGTTGGCCTTGCCGTGTGGAGCAGTCAGCACGCAGGACTGCCTGTCACAGGGTTGGCCTTGTCGTGTGCAGCAGTCTGCCGGCAGACCTGCCTGTCACAGGGTTGGCCTTGCCGTGTGCAACATTCTGCCGGCAGACATGCCTATCACAGGGTTGTTCTTGCCGTGTGCAACAATCTGCCGGCAGACCTGCTTGTCACAGGGTTGGCCTTGCCGTGTGCAGCAGTCTGCCGGCAGACCTGCCTGTCACAGGGTTGGCCTTGCCGTTTGCAGCAGTCTGCCGGCAGACCTTCCTGTCACAGGGTTGGCCTTTCCGTGTGCAGCAGTCTGCCGGTAGACCTACCTGTCACATGGTTTGCCTTGCCGTGTGCAGCAGTCTGCAAGCAGACCTGACTGTCACAGGGTAGACATTGCCGTGTGCAGCAGTGTGCAGGCAGACCTGCCTGTCACACGGTTGGCCTTGCCGTTTGCAGCAATCTGCCGCAGACCTGCCTGTCACAGGGTTGGCCTTGCCGGGTGCAGCAGCCTTCCGGCAGACATACCTGTCACAGGGTTGGCCTTGCCGTGTGCAGCAGTCTGCCGGCAGATCTGCTTGTCACAGGGTTGCCCTTGCCGTGTGCGGCAGTCTGCCGGCAGACCTGCCTGTCACAGGGTTGGCCTTTCCGTGTGCAGCAGTCACCGGGCAGACCTGCTTGTCACAGGGTTGGCCTTGCAGTGTGCAGCAGTCTGCCTGCAGACCTGCCTGTCACAGGGTTGGAATTGCCGTTTGCAGCAGTCTGCCGGCAGACCTGCCTGTCACAGGGTTGTTCTTGCCGTGTGCAACAGTCTGCCGGCAGACATGCCTGTCAAAGGGTTGTTCTTGCCGTGTGCAGCAGTCTGCCGGTAGACCTGCCTGTCACAGAGTTGTCCTTGCCGTGTGCAGCAGTCTGCTTGCAGACCTGCCTGTCACAGGGTTGTTCTTGCCGTGTGCAGCAGTCTGCCGGCAGACCTGCCTGTCACAGAGTTGGCCTTTCCGTGTGCAGCAGTCTGCTGGCAGAACTGCCTGTCACAGGATTGGCCTTGCCGTGTGCAACAGTCTGCAGGCAGACCTGCCTGTCACAAGGTTGGCCTTCCCGTATGCAGCAGTCTGCCGGAAGACCTGATTGTTACAGGGTTGACTTTGCCGTGTGCAGCAGTCTGCTGGCAGACCTGCCTGTCACAGGGTTGGCCTTGCCGTTTGCAGCAGTTTGCCGGCAGACCTGCCTGTCACTAGGTTGGCCTTTCCGTGTGCAGCAGTCTGTCGGCAGACCTGCCTGTCACAGGGTTGGCCTTGCCGTGTGCAGCAGTCTGCCGGCAGACCTACCTGTCACAGGGATGGTCTTACAGCATGCAGCAGTCTACCGGCAGACCTGCCTGTCACAGGGTTGGCCTTGCCGTGTGCAGCTGTCTGCCGGCAGACCTGCCAGTCACAGGGTTTGCCTTACCGTGTGCAGCAGTCTGCAGGCAAATCTGCCTGTCACAGGGTTGGCCTTGCCATGTGCAGCAGTCTGCCGGGAGACCTGCTTGTCACAGGGTTGGCCTTGCCGTGTGCAGCAGTCTGCCGTCAGACCAGCCTGTCACAGGGTAGGCCTTGCCGTTTGCAGAAATCTGCCGGTAGACCTGACTGTCACAGTGTTGGCCTTGCCGTGTGCAACAGTCTGCAGGCAGACCTGCCTGTCACAGGGTTGGTCTTGCCGTTTGCAGCAGTCTGCCGGCAGACCTGCCTGTCAAAGGGTTGGCCTTGCCGTGTGCAGCAGTCTGCCGGCAGACCTGCCTGTCACAGGGATGGTCTTACCGCGTGGAGCAGTCTACCGACAGACCAGCCTGTCACAGGGTTGGCCTTGCCGTGTGCAGCAATCTGCCGGCAGACCTGCCTGTCACAGGGTTTGCCTTGCCGTGTGCAGCAGTCTGCAGGCAGACCTGACTGTCACATGGTTTGCCTTGCTATGTGCAGCAGTCTGCAGGCAGACCTGCCTGTCACAGGGTTGGCCTTACCGTTTGCAGCAGTCTGCCGCCAGACCTGCCTGCCACAGGGTTGGCCTTGCCGTGTGCAGCAGTCTTCCGGCAGACATGCCTGTCACAGGGTTGGCCTTGCCGTGTGCAGCTGTCTGCCGGCAGACCTGCCTGTCACAGGGTTGGCCTAGCCCTGTGCAGCAGTCTGCCCGAAGACCTACCTGTCATAGGGTTGGCCTTGCCGTGTGCGGCAATCTTCCGGCAGACCTGCCTGTGACAGGTTTGGCCTTGCCGTGTGCAGCAGTCTGCCGGCAGACCTGCTTGTCACAGGGTTGGCCTTGTCGTGTGCAGCAGTCTGCCGGCAGAACTGCCTGTCACAGGGTTGTTCTTGCCGTGTGCAACAGTCTGCCGTCAGACATGCCTGTCACAGGGTTTGCCTTGCCGTGTGCAGCAGTCTGCAGGCAGACCTGACTGTCACATGGTTTGCCTTGCTGTGTGCAGCAGTCTGCAGGCAGACCTGCCTGTCACACGGTTGGCCTTACCGTTTGCAGCAGTCTGCCGCCAGACCTGCCTGCCACAGGGTTGGCCTTGCCGTGTGCAGCAGTCTTCCGGGAGACATGCCTGTCACAGGGTTGGCCTTGCCGTGTGCAGCTGTCTGCCGGCAGACCTGCCTGTCACAGGGTTGGCCTAGCCCTGTGCAGCAGTCTGCCCGAAGACCTACCTGTCTTAGGGTTGGCCTTGCCGTGTGCGGCAGTCTTCCGGCAGACCTGATTGTTACAGGGTTGGCCTTGCCGTGTGCAGCAGTCTGCCGGCAGACCTGCATGTCACAGGGTTGGCCTTGTCGTGTGCAGCAGTTTGCCGGAAGACCTGATTGTTACAGGGTCGACCTTGCCGTGTGCAGCAGTCTGCCGGCAGACCTGCCTGTCACAGGGGTGGCCTTGTCGTTTGCAGCAGTTTGCCGGCAGACCTGCCTGTCACCAGGTTGGCCTTTCCGTGTGCAGCAGTCTGTCGGCAGACCTGCCTGTCACAGGGTTGGCCTTGCCGTGTGCAGCAGTCTGCCGGCAGACCTACCTGTCACAGGCATGGTCTTACCGCGTGCAGCAGTCTACCGGCAGACCTGCCTGTCACAGGGTTGGCCTTGTCGTGTGCAGCTGTCTGCCGGCAGACCTGCCAGTCAAAGGGTTTGCATTGCCGTGTGCAGCAGTCTGCAGGCAAATCTTCCTGTCACAGGGTTGGCCTTGCCATGTGCAGCAGTCTGCCGGCAGACCTGCTTGTCACAGGGTTGGCCTTGCCGTGTGCCGCAGTCTGCCGGAAGACCTGCCTGTCACAGGGTTGGTCTTGCCGTTTGTAGCAGTCTGCCGGCAGACCTGCCTGTCACAGGGTTGGCCTTGCCGTGTGCAGCTGTCTTCCGACAGACCTGCCTGTCACAGGGATTGTCTTACCGCGTG
>MJUT01034804.1:15349-30018 GCA_002080005.1 Gigantidas platifrons
TTGATGCTTGTATTTTATTTTCTGTGCTGAAAAAAAATATATACAGAAACATGTATTAAATGAATTCATCGGTAGCTTAAACATTCATACTTTGATCTCATTAAGTGATATCTTCAACCTGCTGAATCTTAAACGAAAATTTATCGGTCTGTGTGACGTCGGACACAATATGGCGTTACCGATAACAGCCATAACGTCAGTAAGTTTTCTACATATACATTTGTATATTATCACGGATCGTTCTCTCGGTCTCGCTGATTTACAGGCGATAATATCTTTCTCAGCTTGCATAGCTATCGTTACTCTATAGGTATACTATATTTGATACATGCGGAATAGGAACTGCTAACCCTTCCGGAGCACCTGAGTGCACTCTCGGCTTTTATTGGGACTCGATAATTAATGTTTTGTGTATATCGTTTTGCATATCGTCGGTTGTCCTTTTGTTCATGGTTTTGTTTGGTCTTCTTCGATTTACGGCTTTTGATTACTTCAACCTTTTTACCGTAATGGAAGCGGGAGGTTTGGTGCCGTAAAATCTTATTCAACCCACCATTTCTTTGGAAATGCCTGTACCAAGTCAGGACCATTGCGGTTTTCCCAGTTTTCCGGTTGTTGACTGATTTTGTCTGTTTGTTGATTTATGAGTTTTGCCTTTCCCTTTGGAAGATTGCTCCGTGTTCGGTAATTTTGTTATTACCCTTATTTCTTTAGTATTTTCAACTTTTGTTAAAATTAAATTTTTCATCAAACATGAATTGCTCTATTTCTCTAGAGTTTACCAATAATGAGTTACACAGATATGATATCAAGCAAAGCAAATGTTCTAAAGTAAGTATTCTTTTTCACATTCTCCAAACACTCAACACTAAAGAGGATACATTTGTTTTATTGATGATAACTTTGCATCTAGGAATAACAATTTATACACCAAATAACATAAGAACGATGTCCAGAGAGATGTAAAGAATACCACTTTAACTGCTACCAGCCGTTTCACATCCATTTTAGGGTATGAGTTATTCTCATTGCTGAACACCCTGCTGTGACTGTGAAATGTAGAACAGCAATAAAAGTGCTGTTCCTTTACTTAAATTTGTGTCCAAATGTAATGTTGGATAGTCTCTCATGTTCATTTACATCCATATTCTGTCTTACTACAAGCTGTTGCTTTACTTTAATTTTTGTCTAAATGCAATGTTGGAGAGTCTCTCATGTTCATTTACATCCATATCATGTATTACTACAAGCTGTTGCTTTACTTTAATTTGTGTCTAAGTGTAATGTTGGATAGTCTCTCATATTCATTTACATCCATATCCTTTCTTTCTAATCAAGTAGAATGGACAGCTTATTAAACCCAGACACACACACAAAATAAGCTCAAGAGAGTAGTGAGCTAGTGTTGCCTATATTAAATCAATTAACTCCAAGTGACCAATTTGTCAGCCATATAATGGCGAGAACAAGCTTATTTAAGTGCTAGCACATTGATGCAACAATTCAGAGACAAATATGTCACTCCATTCTGATACATTATCCTGGCTCTGTGCCAAGTAATCTTAATGCTGCGTGCTTGGCAGAGAAACAACAAATAGCAATTTTATAGATCAAACTTACGATGTATCACATTCGAGGCGAGCACTCTATTACAAAATCATGACGGTGTAGTCAAACTAGAATAAGAAGAGTTTGGGGTATTTCGTGTGAAAAATCATGATTTTACGCAAAAAAAATTATATTTTTTGCAATGTTAGTGAGGGCGCGTTCCGGGTGCGCCCCCCCCCCGATCCGCGCCTGTAAAGGGGTCGTCGTGATCGTGATCGCATGGTAGTTGGATTTACAACTACATAATGCAATCAGTGCTTATCATCACTGATGTTGTGAGATCGAATCTCGATCAGGGCGAGGTGTACAACATTATATGATAAGGTTTGTCAGTGACTTGCGACAGGTCGGTGGTTTTCTCCGGATACTTCAGATTCTTCCACAAATAAAACTGACCGCCACGTTATAACTGAAATATTGTTGAAAGTGGCGTTAAACACCATAGCCCCAATCCCGTTATTTCTATGAATGCATTTATATTCGTGAATACCAATGTTCATGGTTGGAGGAAAAATGTATTTTCGTAGATCATTACATGTATATAGGTGACAAATATTCGTTAAATTCTTAATTTTGTGGTTTGATACTATCACGAAATTTGGTATATTATGAATAATAAAGTAAAGTATTTAGAGTAATCAACCGTGTATTGATAAATATGAATTTGTTTTAGATGGCTCCGTGAAATCAATGACTGCGGAATGTGTCTTTTGACAGACGTTCCCACAGAAGAAAACACGATAGTAAAGGTAAACGTTAGAGAATACCGAAGGGGCAATCAACAACGGACAATCCAGAGAAATTGGCAACATAGGGTACACAAAACGAAGAAAAACAAAACAAAAACACAACACAATAACTTTTGGACAACTGTGCCCATATCGCCCTCTTGGGTCAGGCAATAACAAAAAAATGAAGATGCTACCAAAGTGATAATCAGAAGACGTCAATCGAAGGTCAGACAATGGACTGACCAAAGGAAAATAGACAATGGTCTACAAACCATTGCACAGAAACCCAATTATTGAGCAGCACTTAAAACCGAGGGGGGCGTGAACGTGGGTGCAACGGAAGGATAAGCGCGGTTCGTTCCCAGACCACTAGTAGCACCCGTCGTGTTCCTCTTAGTATAAAACTTGTGATCAGTGACAAATGAGGAAAGGACCGGATCTTGATTACGACAAATTAATTTGTCATATCTAAACGTTTGGTCAGATTTTAATCACTGAGTCTAAATAATACTTGATTATATCACAGTATTTGTTTTAATCTGACTGATATCGTGTTTATTTAAGAATTGAATCCAATCTTTTGTAGTTTTATTGGCATGTAAAAGTGTTGACCGAAGCAGGGGCGGATCCAGGATTTCAAGTTAGAGGGCACGCTTAAAAATTTTTTGGGGGTATTTCGTGTGAAAAAAATCACGATTTTACGCGAAAAAATCTTATTTTTTTCCATTTTTAGGGGGGGCGCCGGGTGCGTCCGCCCCTGCGAAGTACATTATAAGAAGTCAATCTTTGGACATAGTACATTTTACAATAATAAAAGATAAGAACAGTGAACAACAATCAGTTTTCGAGACGTTCGAATATTTTCCGGAAATGGGTGAGATTGTTTGGCTGTGCACTTCATTGATCAATGAAGTTTCAATTCAGAAGTCACGTGTCTATCATATTAGGAGTTTTAAATGACATAAACATATAATTTTTCATGTAATTATTGTAGGTTGCAGAATGTATCGGTCCCGTTCAAGAGACCATGTTCGGCAGAGTAAGTAATATAGAACATTGTTATGCAATTCTTATCAAACATGTTTTTCATTGGCTAATGTTTGCCGTCAAAGCTATAATTGTAGTCAGCGATTGTTATTTAACGCCAATTCAGCAAACAACTTTTCCTCTACATCATGGCGAGAACAAGTTGATTTTAAAATTAAATGATGATGAGGTCCGCTTTGTACCAGATCAACATGCTTAGTTTGATTTTTATAGTGCTAGCTCACTGAAACAACAGCCCGCAGATAGACATGTCGCAACACTCGGACACATTAGCCTGATTCCGAGCCAACCTGTTGCTCTTTCTCCTTAATGCTGCGTGCTTAGCAGAGAAGCAACAAATACCTATTTTACAGTCTTTAATTTGACACGACCGGTACTCGAACCCACGATCTACCGCACTCGAGGCGAGCACGCTAACTATTACGCCACCACCGATGCGGTTGCCATAATATTGGTATAGTTCTGGTGCGAGTGAGTGAGTGATTGTTGTTTAACGCCAACTCAGCTATATCATGGCAAGAACAAGTTAATTTTCAATGAAATGATGAAGCCCGCGTTGTTCTAGACCAACATGCTAATTGGATTTTTATAGTGCCAGTTGACTGAAACAACAGCCCCCGTGTAGACATGTCTCACCACTCGGACACATTATCCTGATTCTGAGCCAACCAGTCTTTGCTCTTTCTTCCTTAATGTTGCGTGCTTAGCAGAGAAGCAACAAATACCAAACTCATAGTCTTTGATTTGACACGACCGGGGCTCGAACACACGATCTATCGCACTCAACACGAGCACACTAACTATTTCGTAACGCATGGTTCTGGTGCGAGTGAGCGAGTGATTGTTGCTTAACGCCAACTCAGCACTTTTTCTGCTATATCATGGCGAGAACAAGTTAATTTTCAATGAGATGATGATGAGGTCCACTTTGTCCTAGACCAACACGCTTGGTTGGATTTTTATAGTGTTAGCTCACTGAAACAACAGTCTGTGGAGAGACATATCGCTCCACTCGGACACTTTATCCTGATTCCGAGCTAATCAATATTTGCTCTTACTTGTTAATGCTGCGTGTTTAGCGGAGAAGTAGCACATTCCAATTTTATAGTCTTTGGTTTGACCCGACTAGGGATTGAACCCGCGATCTACCGCACTCCATGGGAGCACGCTAACCGTTACACCACTGATGCGGTTATTTTATTCTGGTGCGAATATGACGCCATATATATCAATAAATACAATATAAAAGAAAAGAAAAGACAAACATCGCCTATCCATGAGATTATTAATTGTTAGATTTTATGCGAAACTGAAGCGGGCCGTTGTTATCGTGATCCTATGCAATCAGTGCCTATCACCACTGATGTTGTGAGCTCGAATCACGATCAGTGCGAGGTGTTCAACATTATGTGATAAAGTTTGTCAGTGACTTGCGACAAGTCGGTGGCTATCTCCGGGTTCTCCGTTTTCCTCCACCAATAAAACTGACGGCCACGATATAACTGAAATACTGTTGAAATTGGCGTAAGACACCATCAAACAAATAAAAAACAAACAAACCGAAACTGAAGAGTAACATGTTGCCAAATAACGTCGATTTCATATGACATCACGATTTTCTATGACGTTTATGAGCTAAGCTCATCCGCATTTTTTCGTGGGATCTTATTTTATTTAAGGATTGATCTCAATTTTTTTTCGGTTCATGAAGAAATAAACTCAAAAATGTGGTACACACTGGGTAACCCGCGAATCGGGTTACGCAAGGGTGTGTACCACATTTTTGACTTTATTTCGAATGAACCGAACAAAAATTTGTGATCAATCCTTATAAATTAATTCCTAATTAATTATTTTTTTCTTGTCCTAAAAATATTTTGACGGATAATAATTGCTAAAAAAGAATTAAAATTAAAAATTTTCCCAATTGAGACCCAAACATGTGACTTCCGGTTAAAAATTTTATCTATGACATGATGGATAAAAAATTCTAACCAATCAAATTCAAGCATTTTCTACAAATTTATTTATTCTATTTTATTTGCAATTTTCTTCAGCCAAATAGAATTATTGTTTTTTAATATTTGTATTTGAATAGTTGACATTTTACTCAATAAACTGGTAATTGTTTGAGTAATACAGGAAATATGTAACTCTATGAATATCCGAGGGGTTATGGTGTTTAACGCCACTTTCAACAATATTTCAGTTATATCGTGGCCGTCTGTTATATTGCTGGAGGAAACTGGAGTACCCTGAGAAAACCACAGACCTGCCGTAAATTCCTGACAAACTTTAACACATAATGCTGTATAGAGTACACCTCGTCATGAGCGGGATTGAAACTCACAATGTTAGAGATAGCTAATAGTGTCGGAACATTCTGATCAATCCCAAAAGAATGTTGCTGATTTGGTTTCTCATACTTGTAAGCAAAGTAGCATTGCTCAACTGACAATGAGGTTTTTACAGGTATTTGATGTTAGAGACATGCCAAATCCAACTAACGTTGCATACACTTCTGTCCAGCTACCATGCCACATGGACTTAATATACTATGAGGCATCGCCTGGGATTCAATTATTACACTCAATACAGTAAGTTTAAAATATTTCTAAATCTTGACAGTCTAGTAAAAGAAACGTTTGAAGATAATACAGGGATATGCTGAAGGCGTAAATCGCAGAAGGATAAACCATGTAATTATAAAATGAAAAGTACAAAAGGACGAACACCGATGGACAAAATACTACACAGAAAACTAAAATCAACACAAAGAAGAGTTTGAAGATACCAAAGGGGCAATCAGAAACCGTATAACGAAGAATTACAGACAATACAATGGCCAAACGAAAAGGTACAAAAGGACAAACAACGATCTACAAAACATACATATAAAACTAAAGATCGAGTAACACGAACCCCACTAAAAACCGAGGGTGAACTCAGGTGCTGCGGAAGGGTAAGCAATTCCTGCTCCACTAGTGGCACCCGTTAATATAGTTAACCACGAACCCATTAAATACTGGTGGTGAAATCAGATGACCCGCCAAGGTGAATAATTCCTTATCCCCAGTGCAACTTATCTTGAAATCGTATCAGATATGCGTTGGGCTTGGCATGGGATGCTTTCATATCCATTCATATCGTGTTGGTAAGTTTTTTAGTTGAACAAATCCGTAGTGCCAGGTGAAAATGACCGACTCCCGCATGTCATTGGTAAACTTTATCAGTGTTGCATCGCGAATTCCATGGAACTAGCCGAAATCTAACTCACACAAGTTAGTGGTAGTAGTCACTGATTGAATAGATAAATGCAACTGCGATATGCTCGCGACCACTACTACATCCTTATCGAAAAAGAAACTGGTTAAAAGAAAATTAGCGGGTTTTATTTTATTTTGACATTGAATATTTGATTATATTTCTCAAACATGATGCTCTCGTTCACATCTCCAACTGAGGGACAATGTATGTATTTTATATACCCCGCACATCTTGTGCACAGCTAATAGAATAGTGAATAGAATAGCCCGACTGCAAATTTTCGACTTTGATTCTAAAATCATATGTTGTACAGGAGTTAATCCCCTTTAAGACGTGTTCCTTTTCATGCAAAGTTCAATGAAAATAACTTATTTTTTCCTATAATGGACTATAATGTGTTTCCTTATTAAATGTTGTAATAACTTGTGAATTTTCTATGTGTTATAAAGCCATCCTCTGACAAGGTTCAAATGTTTACAAATTATGAAAAAACTGTACTCAAATGCTTTGTACGTTCCCTTGTTCTTTCTATGCCGTCGTAGGGGACATAACTGTTTTACAAATGTGTAAACACGTATAAGTTTAGAATCAAATCAGGAATGGCATTGAATATCATTGTAGATTTGATAATAGTGTAATAGGAGGAGATAGTATCTTATTAGATGTGTTCCATGTGGCGGAATTATTCAGAATTGAACATCCGGAGGATTTTGAAATTCTGACAAAAATACCAGCTACCTACGAGAGAATTTATTACAAGAGGTATTACCTAAGGTCAATAGGAAATGTTTGAAGGTGTTAAAGAGGTAATCAGAAGCCGCCAATCGTAGGACAGACATTGACCAAAAGAACAAACAATGATTTACGAAACACTACAAGGAAAACTAAAGATTTAGCAATACTCTCATATACATTGAGGGACCCGGGTGGCTCAATGAGTTAGGTCGCTGGATCTAACAACTCATACAAGCCTTTCACCAATACGGCGTGGGTTCGCGCCCGGCTTTGTAAATTACAAAAAAGGGTGCATTCGACTCACAGCCGCAAGTGATAAAATTAACCAGTTGATTGCCCATGGTCGGTGGTTCTCTCTGGGTACTCCGGCTTCCTCCACCACTAAAACTGGTTGCCATGATATCGCTGAAATATTGTTGAAAGTGGCGTTAAACACCAAAAATCAAATCAAATCATATGCATTGAAGCATGTGTGAATATATTAACAAATGTAGAAAAGACAACTATCATGGTTTGATTAGACAGGATAAATTTAAACAGTTATCATGCATTGCAGTATATTGGTTGGAAGAGACAGGTGACCGAATTAGACAGGACAAATTAAAACAGATTTCATGCATTGGTGCTAAAATGGATGGTAAGCTTACACGGATTTCCGGTTTACTTAGACAGGTTGCATCATATTATTGTTGATAAGATTTTAGGTGCAATTAACACAGAATTCCGATTTATTTAGACAGGTCTCACTGTATACCCGGTAATTGTGGATAGTATTGGCACACTAATCCATATATGCAATAATATCCATATTTTTACAAATAGTTGGATCTAATAGTCCGTTGTTGGTGTTGGACCGCCACACTGTTGTAAATGTTGACGTTGGAGTGCATAAGATTGTGGCTTCGATCTCCAGTTGGGTCAGACTGACGACGGATACTATTCAGCTGGTGTTTGCTGTCTATCCACAAAACGCAAAACGTGTCAAGATATTGTATCAGAATGGAGAATGATCGCGACCTGCATGCTGTCGCTTTAGAACAATGAAAATTCAACTGACTGTGTTAGTCTAGCACAAAGCAGTTAACATCATCATCTCATGAATAAAATAATAACTTATAACTTATGTGTTGAACAACAGTCATTCACTCATCGTAACTTAATATAAGATTTTTACGATATTTGATTGGTTGGTGTTTAGCGCCAACTTTAGTAGTATTTGAGCTATATCTTGGCGTGCACAAATTTCATAAATTAATTTCCATAACTACATTACCATTATATTTAAAAATAAACCAAATTTCTGTAGAAACAAACAAACAAACAAAAACACAAGCCCGAAACGACTGGTACATGACCAACTGACCGAGCTGCAATAATTTTATTTTGCAATTCCGTCAAATATTCTTTTGTTAATTGTTAAAATATAGCAATATATATATAAACAAAATTGTGTAAACTATTTCCAGAGAACGTCCAGTTAAGATGCAAATCCAAAGACCACATATCGTTCTAAATGATAATCAGGAGGTAAATATCATTATAAAAACGTAGATAACCAAATTAGTGCGCAGACGGCGTTTCTGGAATAACCTTCATCAGGTAGTACGTGCAGAGCCAACATATTTATAGCTAAGCGGGGGGTCCGGGTGGCTCAATTAATCTAACAACTCATACAAACCTATCACCAATACGGCGTGGGTTCGCGCCCGGCTTTGTAAATTACAAAAAGGGTGCACTCGACTCGCAGCCGCATGTGAGAAAGTTTATCAGTTGCTTGCCCATGGTCGTTGGTTTTCTCCGGGTACTCCGGCTTCCTGCACCACTAAAACTTGTCGCCATGATATAGCTGAAATATTATTGAAAGTGGCGTTAAACACCAAAAATCAAAAATTAAAGTTATAGCTAAGCGCATAATAGATATTAAA
This sequence comes from Gigantidas platifrons, assembly GCA_002080005.1. NCBI lineage: Eukaryota > Metazoa > Mollusca > Bivalvia > Mytilida > Modiolidae > Gigantidas > Gigantidas platifrons. Next base: position 24,663 of record MJUT01034804.1, read on the forward strand.
GGTAGCATAGGTAAATCTTATTGAATTTAGGTGTTTCTTGTACAACATGTATCTGTTTTTTCCGATATACTGACATCGACCAACATTTCATTTGGAGCTATGTCATGTAATCTTTCATTCAGTGACCGTTCAATCAATATCAAAACCGTAGATAACTAATTTAGTGCGCATGGCGCCATTCTTGAATAACCATCATGACGCACAGCACTCGACGTCTGGACCCCCTTTTCCCAGTTGACTCCCCTTTTTCCGCAAAGTTGAATTTCAATAAAAAAAAAAAAAAAACATAGACGTACTGGGTATTTAAGGGGAAAAAATAAAGTTAGTGAAATTCAACTTTGTGGAAAAGGGGGGGGGGGTCAACCGGGAAAAGTGGGGTCCAGACGTCGAGTGCCTGTGTCATGACGTACACTTACAGTCAAACGGTTTGAAAGCCTTTGGGAGCAAATAATCCAAGCGGACTAGACCGGATATAAAAAATTAGTAATGTTTTCTTAACCTGCACCATGGCATCTTCCAAACACGAGGCATTTATTTACGTCGCATTTTTACATGTGTAATTAACGATTAGATAACCGCCATATTAAACATTTGTCTGTCAAGCTGAGATCGAAGGGAAAAAAATCAGATTTATCAAAAATGAAGCAATAAATTATTGGCCTTGACAAGTTACACTGCATTACAGACAAAATATACAGACATATTTAATTGTTCATTGATTTACAGATTGTTACTGTCAACTGGCACCCACTATCGGAGGGCACATTGTCTATTCCACAGGTAAGGCGATAATAAATAAACGTTATGATACATCGAAGGAACAATCAAGAAAGGAAAATCCAGAGACAATATGGGCTCAAGAAACAGAACACAGACATAAAACAAACTCAACACAAAAACAAAAAAAGATGGGCAACACAGACCACGCCAAAAATATACCATGTCGAATACACAGACCACGCCAAAAATATACCATGTCTCGAATCCTCAGGTACTCCGGCTTCCTGCACCACTAAAACCGGTCGCCATGATATAGCTGAAATACTGCTGAAAGTCGCGTTAAAACACCAAGTATAAAAGAATCAAATCGAATCCTCGAATAGCCTTGTCGAAATAATATATGAAAACCGGAAAAGATCCATTGCCATTTGAGAAACGGCTTTTACCACAACAATATAACCTAAAAATGTCTGGTAACAGTATTAGCTATACACAGTCAAACCTTCCCACGTGGTTACCTCTATTAAACAGTCACTTGTATAAAAATGTCACATTTTTCTGGTCCTGTTATAGAAAATTTGATATGAATTTAACCTCTTTCAAGAGGTCATCGGTCTTAAAAAAAATCACTTTTTCTTTGTCCCAAAGGTGACTTCTTCAAAAACAGGTTTATCTGTAAAGAATTGCAGTGTTTAACGTCACTTTTATCAATACTTAAGTTATACCGTGGATGTTAATTTTACTGATTCAGGAAACTGGAATGACCGGTGGATCACTGCTTCAGATGCCACAGTACAGTCTAATACCGAACACAATAACACCATTTGAAAATAAAATATGTTTATTGTATTTAATCATATTAAACTGTAATAATATGTATAAAATGCTTTTGTTTAATATCCAAAGTCACTGTCAAAAACCATAATTAATTAATTGACAGCAGTATGCGTTTCTGGAATAACCTTCACAAGGTATGCTCATAATCGACATATTGGAAAGCCCAATAATTCAGTAATTGGAGCAATAAAATCAAAGGATAGCCAAAATCGGCTACGGTCACCTATGCCCGATAGGGGAGGAGAAACTTAGCATAAATGATGCTTCATGTAAAACACACAGATACATTTCAGTTGGCGGCTTCTTAAGAAAGTAGGCTTGTTTATTTTTATTTATATTTCACATATAAATAGGGGAGTAGCGAGTCCTAATCTTGAACTTTATACATGATAATTTAATTTGATGTAAATACTGCAATCTGATTGGCTAATCCGCTTAGAGCAACGTTGGTTATACTTAATAACCTGGGTTAGTATTGCGACGTCGCCAACATATTCATTCGCCAACGACAAATTCAAATAGTCCCATGAAATAATCGTGATAGAAATCGAGGAATCATTAAATTTTGTTATAAAAGCTAAATTATAAGAAATATGTTCAATTTATGAACTGGTTCTACATACTAGTATTCCATAAATATATTTAATCTTGGTGACACTGACAGAAGTTATAAGAAAACATATTTGTCCATATTTTACAGGAAGATGTAGAACGGTATTATAAAGCGTACCAGAAATTTGCAAAGGCAATCATATATTCACCAGACACTGTAGGTATCAATAGGAATGTCAAGTATATGTACCATGTATATCACTGGGTAGATACCTCTACCGGTGGACTATTAGTCCCCAAGTGTATCATCCACCCAGTAGTCACTGTTTCGTCACTGACATGGGTTATATCTATATATTTATGTATTTATGTCTTGAAATTTACACTGACTCCTAATCAATAATGTAATTTATCAATGATTTCAATAATATCACGGTTTCTTTTAATGTGATGTTATAATGACGCCACTGACGTCACGTTCCCAAATCCTCGTTAAAGATATTTTGCTCAAAATAGACTACTCGTCTATATCGTGGTGATCTGTTTTATTAGAGGGGTCGTCGAGGTCGTGATCGTATGGTAGTTGGATTTACAACTACCCATGCAATCAGTGCCTATCACCACTAACGTTGTGAGGTCGAATCTGTTCATGGCGAGATGTACTCAATGCAACATTATGTGATGAAGTTTGTCAGTTTCTAGCAACAGGCCGGTGTATTTCTCCAGGTACTCCGGTATCCTCCACCAATAAAACGGACCGCCACGATATAACTGAAATATTGTTGAAAGTGTAGTTCAACTTCATAACCCTAACCCTGAATTATTTATCAAGGTCACTAAAAAACCATAACCCTAACCAATTTTATTGGAGTAGAAGACCGGAGAAGATCCACATGTCAGTTTGTGTAAATCCTACTACTATCCGATTGCGAAACCTACCCCCACCCCCTGACGCGCAATTTATATTAGAATTGTATTAGCAGTGCTTAATTTTGTATTTGACACCAGTACTAGTTAAATACAATATTTTGGCGGAAGTTTACAATGATTTATATAAGGGTTATAAAGGAGTGTTGAACACTACTGTTGGCAAACACTATGCTGCAGGGTCGTCAATGCGTGATCGTATGGTTCTAACCAAACAGATATACAATCCAACCTGTTCACAGTCACCTGTGTTAAAATATCACCTTTTTCTTGTCCTTTCATAGGTAATTTTATATTAATTGAACCTCTTTTAAGAGGTTACCTGTCTTTAAGGACCACGTTTTCTTTTCACCAAAGGTGTCCTCTGAATACAGGTTTGACTCTATATGTTAACATATTTCAGGTAACTCATTGGACGCCGATTTGAGTCCGAATGCTGATCTGAGTCTATGATATTTGTTAACGTATTTCAGGTAACCGTAAGACTAAAACCAGGCCATTTATTAGCTATGAACAACAGAAAAGTTTTACATGGTAGACAAGAGTACCAGTCCAATGGAGGTGTCCGCTTTTTACAGGTACGAATAGTTCATTTCAGTGTGTCGTTAATTGTTAATTAAAGTAGGGCTGCCAGGTTCGTCATCAACAGACAGGGAACCACATTGATCAAGTGTTGGTGGAATGTCACAACATTTGACCTGACCCAATCTTTAAGACAGCTAGAAGTGATTTGATTTGATTTATTGTGTCTAACGCCACTTTCAGCAATATTTCAGCTATATCATGGCGACCAGTTTTAGTGAAGGAAGAAGCCGGAGTACCCGGAGAGAACCACCAACCATGGGCAAGCTACTGATAAGCTTTATCAGCTGCGGCTGCGAGTCGAATTCACCCATTTTTGTGTATTTTACAAAGCTGGTCGCGAACACATGCCGTATTGGTGATAGGCTTGTATGAGTTGATAGGTAATCCAACTACCTAACTCCTTGAGCAACCCGGACCCCGAAGACAGAAGTAACGATGCTTGACTTGTCATGCTGTATGAAACGAAAATATAGCTATTATTGAAAAAGAAAGACTTAAGTCACCCATGAGGAAATCACTGCACATGTATCCTTCCTTGTAAGACTCGACAAAGAGAATAATCGTTAGATTTTCTCTTGTAAGATATTTGACTGGAACAGGCTGTCACAGCCCTTAGCTTTGAGTGGCTCGGTTGAAACATTCAAAGCTGGTGTCTCCTCCATCAAATACTATGTTATTTATGAAACCTGTAAATACGCGGGATTTGAAATGAGGTTTAATATTTCCGTAGTGTATGCTATTGTTTAACAAAGCTAATGGATAACCCACCCAACTTGACACTGCGCAGTCACGTGATCAAAATCTAATTTGAATATGATGAATATTTATGAGGAAAAGTACCATTTTCTGGATATGCCATTTTTGAGAATACAAAAACCAACACACAATGTAAAATCAATACATGTGAAGACGAGAAGACAACATGAACTAACGCAAAGTACGGGATTGATTGATTGATTGATTGATTGATTGATTGATTGATTGATTGATGAACGTCCAGCGAGCAATTTTTCAGCTATATTCAGGACGAGAAAAAAAAATTAAACGTCACGGGACTCGAAACAAGGAAAGGTGATAGGTAGGAACGGAGAATTTAGCCAGTACAACATGTCTCCTATGGACCACTATGAGCTGTTACACTGGGTTCTTTAACGTGCGAAGAGGGTGGCAATCTCTCAACACGTACGGGAGTGAACATGTGGGACGCGTTTGCAAGACCGCATCATTTCATTAAGCACGGAGGTTTAGGACCATAGCACTAATTTAACTCCGCCACTTTTTATTGAAGTGCCTAGATCAACCCAAGTGTCAGTGAGCGGTCATGTATTTTGGTGTTATGGGTATCGAATTTGCTTGGGGTTTTCCATTAGATTCTTGAAATGTTCTGAAAATGTGGTATTTTTTTGTTTTTTTATTATATTTTATCCATTATATTTACAGGGATGTTATGTTCTGTTTGATGACTTCATAAGTCAGATAAAAGTGCTGTCTATGTTAACAGGGGATAAAAAGCCGCTGAAAAATGTTGGATTCCAGATATAATGTCATAACATCGTGTGCAACATTAGGTGTTACGTCATGACATCGTGTGCAACACGAAATATAACGTCATAACATCGTATGCAACACGAGATGTAACGTCATAACATCGTGTGCAACACTGACAGAGGTCTGATTTTATAATACGCATATGTATTTTTGTGTTATTTTTATTGAAGTGAACTGTGAAATAATT
>MJUT01034812.1:14819-36059 GCA_002080005.1 Gigantidas platifrons
GACCTATAACAACGGCCTGTAACATTGACCTATAACAACGGCCTGTAACATTAACCTATAACAACGGCCTGTAACATTGACCTATAACAACGGCCTGTAACACCGATCTATTAAAACGACCTGTAGCGTTGACCTATAACAACGACCTGTAACATCGACCTATAACAACGGCCTGTAACATCGATCTATAACAACGGCCTGTAGCATTGACCTATGACATCGGGATGTAACATCGACCTATAACAACAGCCTTGTAACATTGACCTATGACAACGGGATGTAACATCGACCTATAACAACGGGATGTAACATCGACCTATAACAACGGCCTGTAGCATTAACCTATGACAACGGGGTGTAACATCGACCTATAACAACGGCCTGTAACATCGATCTATAACATCGACCTGTAACATCGACTTATAACAACGGCTTGTAACATCGACCTATAACAACGGCCTGTAGCATTGACCTATGACAACGGGATGTAACATCGATCTATAACAACGGCCTGTAACATTGACCTATAACAACGGCCTGTAGCATTGACCTATGACATCGGGATGTAACATAGACCTATGACATCGGGATGTAACATCGACCTATAACAACAGCCTTGTAACATCGGCCTATGACAACGGGATGTAACATCGACCTATAACAACGGGATGCAACATGGACCTATAACAACGGCCTGTAGCATTAACCTATGACATCGGCATGTAACATAGACCTATGACATCGGGATGTAACATCGACCTATAACAACAGCCTTGTAACATCGGCCTATGACAACGGGATGTAACATCGACCTATAATAACGGCCTGTTAGATCGACCAATAACAACAGCCTGTAACATTGACCTATAACAACGGCCTGTTAGATCGACCAATAACAACAGCATGTAACATCGACCTATAACAACGACCTGTAACATTGACCTATGACAACGGGAAGTAACATCGATCTATAACAACGACCTGTAACACTGACCTATAACAACGGCCTGTAACATTAACCTATGACAACGGCCTGTAACATCGATCTATAGCATCGACCTGTAACATCGACTTATAACAACGGGATGTAGCATCGACCTATAACAACGGCCTGTAACATCGACCTATAACAACGGGATGTAACATCGACTTATAACAACGGCTTGTAATTCTGCCATGAGTACAGTATCATCAGCGTATAAGATTACAAAAAGTTTCAAATATATACCAAGTTGAATTTCAATTTCATTAGAAATCGTTTGAAATCCATTTAAATTGCAGCTTGTCAAGTATGACTCAAGGTCATTCATGAACACGGCAAACAAAAGGGGGATACAATTTCCCCTTGACGTACACCATTGCTAGATGGAAAAAATTCTGATTTACAATCATTATAAGATATACAATATTGTGTACCACTATACATATTTACAATTATATTATACATATTACCATTCATGTTATCTAAGAGTAACTTGTACCAAAGACCATCTCTCCAAATTTTGTCGAATGCTTTCTCANCTATAACAACGGCCTGTAACATCGACCTACAACAACGGCCTGTAACATCGACCTATAACAACGGGATGTAACATCGACCTAGAACAACGGCCTGTAACATCGACCTATAACGGGATATAACATCGACCTATAACAACGACCTGTATTACAATCATTATAAGATATACAAGATTTTGTACCACTATACATATTTACAATTATATTATACATATTACCATTCATGTTATCTAAGAGTAACTTGTACCAAAGACCATCTCTCCAAATTTTGTCGAATGCTTTCTCAAAATCAATAAAGGCACAAAACATTTTGTTCTTCTTGTTTTTGAGAATTTCAAAAAAGTTAAAAAGTACAAACAAGTTCAAAGCTGACTGTGCTAAAATCAAACCCCCTACGGAGATCAGCTACATCTGAATTATTTTTTTTACGGTTGCACCGTTTGTACCTTTTTAGAGACGGATAGCATGGAGCAGCCTTTAAATCAGACATTGGTTGTTGTAAGTATATTTTGTTGATAGCGTCACACAATTGATTCTACATCCTCCATCACCATCATAAATATCGTACCACTTCCTTCTATGTCTTTAGAGTAATCATTCTTTTTTTTAATAATGTTTTGGTATTAATATGAAATTCTTTGAAAATGAAGAACTTTCATTTTTTAACTCTCGTAAAACAAACATTTTTCACTCAGAAATGAAAATTTTAAAAATGTATATTAATGTTAATATTAATGCCATTGTGTTGTCTGTCCTTCGATTTATGGTTTTTGATAACCCCCTTGGTATCTTCCAACTTTGTTTAAGCAAATTGTTATTAAATACTTTATTTTTAATGGAAATAAATGAAATAAAATTGTTTACTGGAAAGAAATGGTGCTTCATTTGTGACGGCAAGTAAATTTTAGTTGGTTTTAAATTTATCTAAAAATATGTAAAATGAATAAAAACTAAAAATCCTTTTTAAGCACTTCTCAGATAATGTGTTCATTTTGCTAACATTTTCCTTTCAATGAAAAAATTTCAGTTGGGAATTTGATTTTGATGGTTTCGTTTTGAAAATAGCTTATTTAAGGCTGATACAAACCGGCCAATTTTTAGTACTGTTCTATAAACATTCTCAAACATTTCAAAAATGTTCAAAATATCATTTACTATACGTATACAGATTCAATTTTTATAAAAAAAAAAATTATTTACTAACAAAGGTGATTTTCGGACGAAACATTTTTCACATCAGCAGTAAATTCAGTCTGTGTAAATTACCCATCATTCAATAATTGCATCCTTAATTGCTCTAGAATACATGAGAATAGACGCAGGCCAGAATTTTTTAATTCGGCTCCAATAAAACGCACATTCAATTTTTGGTGCGTTTGATTTGTTGTATTGATTAATTCTTAAACAGTTTTTTAAGTATCTTGATTTTATATCTCGATTTTTTCTTTGTTACATAAAACATTTACATCACCAATCAAACGCACCCAAAAATTGTCCGGATGTATCGGAGTTATTTCCTACCATAACTGCAACAAATAATGTCGTTGGGTGCAGTTACATTTTTTTTCAAGTTCACATACGTAAATGACTTTAACACAGTTATGGTCACAAGTGAAAAAGATGAATCAATAACACAAACAGAAAATATAATAATTTAAAGAATTGCTCCGTTTGACCAGTTTTGTTTTTATTTAAGGTTGCCTCGCATGTTTCTGCCTATTTATTCGTTTTGTTTTAATTTCCGCAGGCACTTGTTTCTGGTAAAAAAAATACCTAGATACTAATAGTACATGTTTCTGGTAAAAACAAATATACCTAGATACTAATAGTATCTAGGTATATTTCTTTTTACCAGAAACAAGTGCCTAGGTTAATTTATTATCGTCATTTATGCCATAAAAGACAAAAGATGCATTCATATTTGAACTTAGAGATTTCAATAGATACGTAGGCCTATTTTAGCTTAGTTTGTTTGTTGTATGGGTTTTTACGCCGTATTCTAGCAGTATTTCAGAAAATATCACGGCGGTCAGTTTTACTGGTGGAGAAACCTGAGTACCCGGAGAAAACAACAGACCTTGGGCAAACAACTGGCAAGCTTTATCACGTGCAATTACTGCAGTTGAACACACCCTTTTTGTAATTTTACAAGATCGGGCTCGAACTCGTTCCGTATTGGTAATGGGCTACCGTGATCTCAGGTAGAACTGCCTTAACCACTCGGCCACTCAGGCTCCCTATTTGAAGATGTGTGTAAAATGTACTTGAATTTTTGTATGTTATATGAAGGTGTGCAATAGGAACCACCTGCAATAAATATAATATGGGAAGTTAATCCAGGGAAAACGTTGTATAATTACACACTATTTATTAGGATGGACCATTTAACTTGAAAAGGGGGTATGTTTTTTTCTTAAAAAATAATCTTACTTCCAATGTTACAAAAAATATTCCTCTCTTCATATAAGAGAAAAATCGATTTTCTGATCCAGAGTTTTTGCTACAAATGTCTTGTTACACCTTGAAAAAAATCTCGAGCGGACAGCGCGCAAGAAATAAATGTCGTGACTTCCGTGTCGAAAAAACATATTCTGAGTGAAAATAAAAACTATAACCTACCTTCAATTTAAATGGTCGTTGCCTTAAATGCATATTGTCTACCAAAATAGTATTTTTTTCATACCCAAAATTATTGTCGTTTTCCGTACTGACCTTCATAAAATGAAGATTAAACACCGAATTATTGGCGAATACGCTACGAAACGTTGTTTTTTTTTTCGATTTAAAAAGGCTGACCATCGTTACTGGGAGCTAAATAATTATGCACTGACCTGAGCGAGGCAAAATCTATTTTTCTCTATTTGTATGCCAGTAGCCCGGATGCTGCAGCATGGATGTTGATTGTTTACCTCGCAAATACGGCCGTTTTATGCAACTCATTGACAATAATTTGCTGTTGCAAGGTGCAAAATTACATATATTGAATAATATCTACCGAAAATGATAATAGGCATCATCATAGATTCATAAAATACGAAAAACGATTGAGAAAAGAAGGCAACATGCTCGGCTTGCCTATCAAGCAACATCTTTGCCACTTCAGCGTGAGTTTGGACACGTAGCACTTCCTTCAGTTCGTTACAACGGTCTAACTGATTCCCTACATATATCCTGCATTTGTTCCATTTGGAAGATACTGCACTTCTATTCCTCTTTCTCTCTGAATCCGTCAAAGTCCGCTTTCTTCCACGCGTTGACACTTTCCCTTCCGACATGTTGTTTATTGTTTCTAAACAGTGCGCATGCTCAAGACGGGTTCACATAGAAGGTCATATATGAATAGAGGCGGTTTAAATTGAATTCTTGTCATCCTGGACAATAATTCCGATAACGATAGTTTTGGGTCTTTTTTGTCAAAAAAAAAACAGAAATCGTATCTTTTGCAGCATAACTGTTGTAATGATAGCTTAAACAAATCATTTATGGACAGTTAAAATTTTTCAACAAAATTGTAGACAATATGCATTTAAGATTCTGAATGGTTTGAAAATACACTTTTGCCAAAATACAGGAAACTTTGCGCTATTCTTGGCTTAGATGCATCCATTTGACAAAACAGAAAAAATTTATTTACCAAGTCCCAAGGTAACATTTGTAAATCATGATTTCCAAAGCCAAAATTGTTTGGAAAATAACCCGCATATGCACACATGGGTGTACTAGGTTAACTGTAAGTTGGATTATTATCCTGTTCCGTAATTCCAGCATTCACCAGCGATATTGTAAAACAAATATTTTACAGTTGCTATTCGATAATTTTTCTGACGTTACTATCATCCTTGTATCGTTACTATCATCATCAGATTTGCAAATTCTTACGTTACTATCATCGTTCATTTGCGTTACTATCGTCCTCGCTGTTTTTTCAACGTCGATTTTCTGTCCATAAAAGCAGTATGCAAGAAAAAATAACGCGTGACCGTATGTGTTGCTAGTGTGGGTTTATTCTTACAAACATATCGTTCGCAAATACACAATACAATGAGAAATAATAAGGAAAATTGATCTTGCCGGTTTTTCCCTCCACCATCTTGGGATTGTAGTAACGATCGTTACTATCACCAGTTTAACACCAGTGATAATTTAGAGTTGTTCATCAAAATGTGTTCAGAAGAAATAACACCCTTTTATAATCTATGTAGCTACTTACATCTTCAGTCCTCACCTGTTACACTCTACTTGTATATTTGATTAGAATTTAAAGTCTTCTTTTTTATTCTTAGATAATTTAAATATTTTGTGTAAATTGTTTGTTCTTAAACAACATACATTATACATATAATTGCATTGTAAGTTACGGAAATGATTATACGAGAGTGGAAACCAGAAGCCGTAAATCTAAGAAAGACAAACAGTATTATGGCCAATAGATTGATTGATCGGTGTTTAACGCCAGCTTTAGCAGTATTTCAGCTATATCGTGGCATGAAGAATTTTTATTTATTAATTTAGAGATCCTTAGAAATAAAACATATTTGTCTATAAAACAAACGGGTTATATGTACAAATAAAAGAGACATCAAAAAGATAAAACCATATATTTAGAACGTATGTTATCTAATTATATTTTGTATATAATTTAATTTAATTTCTTTTAAAAAATTTAAAAATTATTTTCAACAAACAGTCGGCATACCTATGGGTACAAGCTGTGCTCCTCTTCTCGCCTACTTGTTCCTTTATTCGTATGAGGCAGACCTCATACAGTAGCTTCTCAAGAAAAACGAAAAGAAGCTAGGGCCGATTCTTTAATTTCAAGTTCCACTATAAAGATTATGTCCTTTCATTAAATAATTATAGGTTTGGTGATGTCGTTGGTCGCATCTATCACATTGAGCTTGAAATAAAGGATACCACAGATACAGATAGGTCTGCTTCATAACTTGATCTACATATTTGAATAAACGTTGGAGAAAAACAAAGAGACAATCAATAATGGACATGGGCTTCAATTAATAGCTCTCCTCAGTCCTGATCTGTTACATTCTACTTGTACATTTGATTAGAATTTAAACCTCCTTTTTTATTATTAGATAATTAATAATGTAAAAATTACAGAAGATTCAGCGTTTAATCTCACATTAAGGTATGAAATTATATCCATTAATACTCCAAATGTCCAAACTGGATTCTATTGATAAACCCCAAAGTATTGGAGATAAATTAAAGCACAGAGACAGCTTCTGGAAATTTACCTCATATTTGACAGCAATTGTCAAATTTCTACCAGACGACATAAGAAGAGTTTAAAGACACCAAAGGAGCAATAAAAAGCCGTAAATCGAAGAACAGAAAACACAATGACTTAACGAAAAAGGACAAAAGGACAAACAACGATCTACAAAACATACACATAAAACTAATGATCGAGTAACACGAACCTACTAAAAACGAAGGAGACGACTTCAATTTTAGAGTTATACATTTTCAACACCTTCATAGTAATATACCAGTCACTCTTTCGTATGGAGTCCATATTTTACCATTATGCGATACTCTCGAGCTTGCACTTTAAGAGATCCGTGCAATAATCAACGAACTAGATGTGATATTGCATTCTTCATGATGAAAATCTTTAATACCACCCTTTGGCATTCGATAACTTAACTCGGAAACCGTGGTATAAATATTAAATGTGTTTTCACAATGTGTTTGTACAAATCATGCAAAATTATACTCACAGACTTTGTAAGCTTGGTATATTGGTGAGAGTTTTGTTCTCTATCACTGATACGACATTGCTGTTTAAATACCTATAAATAGTAAACAAATGTCTTTATTAAATCTGTAGCTTTCTGTTCTGTATTAAACAATGCAGTTAGCAAAATATGGCATAATTTAGAGTTGCTTCAACAAAATGTGTTAATATTCTTGTTCGGAAGAAATAAACAGCCTTTTGTAATCTATGTAGCTATTTAAATAAACGTTGGAGAAAAACAAAGAGACAATCAATAATGGACATGGGGTTCAATTAATAGCTGTCCTCAGTCCTGATCTGTTACACTCTACTTGTATATTTGAATAAAATTTAAGCCTTCTTTTTTATTCTTAGATTATTTAAATATTTTGTGTAAATTGTTTGTTCTTAAACAACATACATAATACATATAATTGCATTGTAAGTTAATTACGGAAATGAATATACGAAAGTGGAAACCAGAAGCCGTAAATCTAAGAAAGACAAACAGTATTATGGCCAATAGATTAATTGATCGGTGTTTAACGCCAGCTTTAGCAGTATTTCAGCTATATCGTGGCATGAACAAATTTTATTTATTAATTTAGAGAGCCTTATAAATAAAACATATTTGTCTACAGAACAAACGGTTTATATGTACAAATAAAAGAAACATTAAAAAGATAAAACCATATATTTAGAAAGTACGTTATCTAATTATATTTTGTATATAATTTAATTGCATTTCTTTTGAAAATTTTAGAATTATGTCTTCTGTGACCTTTGTAAATAAATGTGATATAGTGTGGAATTTGTAGAGTTTGTTTGATGATGTTTAACGCCACTTTCAACAATATTTCAGTTATATCGTGGCGGTCAGTTTTATTGGTGGAGGACAACGGAGGACCCGGAGAAAACCACCCCCTGTCGCAAGTCACTAACAAACTTTATCACATAATGTTGTACCCCTCGTCCTGATAGAGATTCGAACTCACAACAGCAGTGATGATATGCACTGATTGCATATGTAGTTGTAAATCCAACTATCATACGTTGACGAACACGACGGCCCTTCGCTTTGACTGAGTTGTACATATGTAAAAGTAATATTAAATGTTACTTACAGTGCTTTTTCTTATGGTCATTGTGTTGTCTGTTCTTCGCTATACGGATTCTGATTACCCCTTTCGTATCTTCATACTCCTCTTAATGATATTGTTTACCAGCATTGTAATCAACCTAACCATTTGATCCTTTCAATAAGAGTTCGTATCATCGAAAAAATATACCATAGGACTACCAATCCTAACCTAGCAACACCTCTCCGTAGACAAAAGGAAGACTAGTGGATACGAAAATGAAGGACTGGAACACCCTATGGTTGTAACGACAAAATTGAAGGTACAATTGTATAGGCATTCTATCTAGCCATATATCTACCTGTAGATCGGTGAATGTCATACGTAAGCAAAGCCATGGTCATCGTCATTATACATCCCCTATACCTCATGATGTTTCACTAATTTACTTTGTACCATTTATGCAGAAAACGTTGGGTATGCATCACATTCGCTCTAAACTATTTTCACTACCCCTTTCAAAACTCATGTTTGGTAAGCCATGTTACAAATCCGAATTCAAATGAATACAAATTACAGCAATCGTCCTGGATATTGCTTGTCACAGACTTTTCAAACCTGTTGGCATTAAGAAATATGATTTCAACAAACGTTCCTTTCTGAAACTGTCATTGCCAACAAAGGTCTTGATGGCATTAACTTAGGCAATAGCCTTCATCACAAAACCGTCAAATCTAAAAGTCCGCCATATCTTAAGCATCACCCCGTACCTATAATATCGTATGTTAATACCATACCAATAGCATCAATAATATTTAATTACAAACATGTGTTGCATGATCTCAATATTGACGATTTCAAATCTAAGCCTTCTGATTGCACATGTGCAAGTTCCCCATTCATGTATAATCCGTCTGGCCACGTTAAACTGGTGACCTTAAACTTATCAACAACACCTCTCTGCGAGATGTGCTCACCAAAGGGCCTAAATACAGTGAGCCTAAATCCATAAACTGGAAACATAACCTTAAAATACTTATGGACTCAGTCGAGGATTATGCCAGACAATGGCCAAAACGTGAAAAGGAAGGACTTAGATACTCTTTCCGAATGGGTGAAGAGTGTGAGGTCGCTTATACATATTAGAATAATAAAGCTCAGTGGGTCTATAAGCACTCGCTCTACATCAATCTTTACAGACCCAAATGTTGCTAAACACCTGTCTCCCCTCCATGACATATATGTCATAGTTTCCGCCGACAAGGCTCCAAACAAGATTGTTTTTGTGCGTAAATCACATTCCATAGACTGCTTGATAAAGGAATTAGATATTGACAATTCACAACCCTACATATACCCTGACGATACTTACGAAAGAGGAAATTCTGGACAATCAAGGGTCTTTTTTATGTTCCTTTGGAATTTCAAGCAAAGATGAAGAACTGGATCTACCATCATTCTAATGGATTCCTAGATTACACAAGTGTCCATTTAAACAACGCGATATTGCTGGGTCCACGCCACCTCTTTCCAAATTATAAACATGTATTCTATCGGCGGTAAAAACCGGGCTTTAGAGTTACTGTGACACTAGCTACTCGAAGAGTGGTGTGAGTTGGATGTGGATTATGAAGAACACTTAAGATCTGTTAGAGTACATACAATCAAGTTACTCTCCTCCTGCAATAGCGTTAAAAGATTTGCCTTCTTTACCCTCTACACAATTATTCATCACTTTAAGCTGATGGACAGAATAAGGGAGTTGGTGCAACTGTGTTTAAAAAAAAATGGCCAACGTAGATACAAATACCTTGTGCTAGGAAGGGACAGATCTTATTTTGTAAGAAAAAAAACGCTGATTCTACCAAAAAGTTCTCTGAAACTGATATCATCAACATGCTCGAGTTTTTGATTGACTACATATTTGCTATCTATGGTGGACGTGTTTTTAAACAGACAGTCGGCATATATATGGGTACACACTGAGCTCCTCTTCCCGTCGACTTGTTTGTTTTTATTCGTATGAGGCAGACTTCATACATGGCATTTTTAATTCTATTTGTGTTTCTTTCATTTTGAGAAATGATGACCCTAATATACACAATCATTATCACCCCCACCCCGAACAGTATATAATTATATATTTGCGGCAAAGACAGTTCGTTTATCTTACCAGTAGTGAAGAAATATACACTCAAAATAATAAATATAACAAATACAGCATGATATTTTCACAATGATAGACTTACCAGCTATAAGTGTTACTAGGTAAATCTGTTGGAATACTATCCAGTCCTTTGTTGTTACAAGAAACATAAACTCCATTTGAATGGTAATAACAACTACAGACACCAGGACATGATGATGCCACACCGACATCTAAGATCATAGCAACTATTGTTGTTATAAGAAACTCCATTTACAAAGACAAAATATATTTACTTAATAATTATTGTCCAATGTTGTTTTGCATGTATAAATATAATTAAGGTAGACATATACACTTGGCCATAAGGTAGGGACCACCAAATTTGAAATGGAAAATATTTTTTACATCGCGCTTTTTTCTTGTTAAAATATATATATCTGATAGATAAACATTTATTTTTTTCATGGTACCTGTAATTTTTTATCGAACGATTACTTAAAGAACGACGAAACAGGTTTTTATAAGTTCACGTGTACCTTTACAAAACTCAAGTTTGGTGGGGATTTCTAATCAGTATCTGCACGTGCAGTATAGGTAAAACTTTCGAAACTTTATTTCAACATGGTACGTCGAAAACTATCAGATGCAGAGAGATGGCAATCGGTTGGAATGAAAAGGGGTGGTATGTCATACAGACAGGCTGCTGAACGATTCAATGTAATGCAGCACGTGAACCAAACCTGGGGTGTAAAAGAACGGCAAGGACAGGCAGGTTTCCGAAAACGACCCCAAGAGAAGATAGTATCCTTACAAGGCTCGCTAGACAACATATATTCAGCACTGCAAACACGCTGCGAAGCCGATGGATTGTCAACGGGCGCATTAGCAGACGGACGGTCAAGAGACGTCTTAACAATGCAAGGTGTCATGCTAGGAGACCGATAAAACGTCCGTTACTGACAAAATGTCACAAAACATCCAGACTTCAATGGGCACGTGACCAAATGGGATGGAATGTCAGGTCGTGGCATGAAAGTCGCTTTTTGTTGAATCCAGTTGATGGCCGCGTCCGCGTATGGAGACCGAGAAACACACCATTTCAACAGGAACATATTGTGGGCACAACTGCGCTTGGAGGAGGTGGTGTTACTGTTTGGGGATGCTTTTCTCTAACATGTAAGATTGACTTGTATGTCCTTGATGGACTTTAACAGGACAAAAGTACCGTGATGAGATTCTGCGCCCATTAGTTGTGCCTCACTTTGATGGTCATCCATTAGCAAGTCGACTAATTCTAATGGATGACAATGCTAGACCACATAGGGCCCGCATAGCGCAAGACAATCAGCAACAGGAGGCAATAAAGCTACTGCCTTGGCCAGCCATTTCACCTGATATGAATCTGATAGAACATATATGGGACTATCTAGGACGAAAAGTGAACGCATGTACCCCAAATTGTCAAAGCATTCACAAATTAAGGACTGCATTGGTTCAGGAATGGCAACAGTACCCTCAACACAGATTGAGACGCTTTATTCACGGAACGAGGAGACGTGTGTAGGAACTGTGCAGGAAGCGAGGCGGTTATACTCGTTATTGACTGTATTATGAGTTATAAATGTTGAAAATTAATTAGTTGTCATTTTACAACCAGATTAAACGTGTTTGGTTATGCAATTTTTTTTTAGCAGAAGCCAAACTGAAACTTTTTTCACTTATTTCTTTGTTCAATTATGCATACTCTCTTCAGCGAGCAATAGTACTTCCGGTTACTTATTTTAGAAAAAAATACCTTATCTTTTTGGGGGGTTTTGGTTATATTGTGTTCATCTATAAAACGTTTTGTTTGCACAACTGCAGGTTTTTTCACACATTTGAGAAAATATATTTTAGCTAAAGTGAAAAACTGGTGGTCCCTAACTTATGGCCAAGTGTATATTACATTAATATTTATATAGCAATAATATTCTATTTGCATATAACTTTAGCTTAGGTCAGAATTTCAGAATGGTTGAATGAGTGTAGTTTAATGACAAGTGAGCACCCTAGGTAATGACGTTTGACCGCCACCAGAAAAGTATGGATATATGGGTAGTGGTGGAAAAATAGTCTTTCGTAGCGGCTACAATGTGCTTACTATTTTTAGGTCTTAGACCTGCAGGGAGCGTTTCACTATCAAAGCACGTTCCCCACTATGGCCAGGCCTTTCGTATTATTAGCCTAACAACCCCTCATAGAAAAGGTCCCATATCTGCTAAAATGGGACGTGCTGTGCAAATCTGTACATTGAACCATGTGAACATTCACCAGTTCCCAATCATCCCTCTGTGCATCTTCAGTATTAATACTAGTAGTAGAATTGACAGGCGTGCGGGTTTACTTGCTAAGAAGTTAACTGCATCACACACACAAATGTATCTGTATTGTATGTAAGTGTTTTTACTTGTAAAGCACATGTATTGTATAGCGTCGATATTAAGTAAAGTAAACGTTAGAGAAAACCGAAAGGGACATAGGGAATGGACAATCCAGAGACACAGGTTACATTTGGAACAAGACAAACAAAGGCAACAAAAAATACAACACAGCAAACAAAAAAGATGAACAACATGGAACATCTGTGGGTGAACACAGGTGCTCGCAAATTGTAAGTACTATCGTTTCTTATATAATACACGTGCTATTCATAGTCAAGTCCAGTAAAAGTATTGTCTCAGCTTGTTTCAATACTTTTTTTTAAACTGGGAGTGAATAGTACACAAGCACTGTTTGGGTTCATAGTAGTGTTTTATATAGTACAATTCAATACAAATTAATATAGTAATTCATTGTATTCAATCTAACATATATGCTTGGTTGTTGTACATCGTTATTTATACGTCGTTGTTGATATTAAATTCTTAATTATTACATTTTTGAGAACGTAATACAACGACATTGACTGAGGATCCTACTAAGTTGTTTCCCTTAGTCGTTGATTGCTAAAATTGATCATTAAATTAACGATATCTTTAGAGTAAAAGGGAGAGTACTATTTTAGCTAGCAATAATCACGCCCCTATGTTATTGAGGTAAGACATAGGATCGTGCAAAAATATGTGGATGTCAAATAAACAGTTTTGCTATTTCTATCAAGAAACGCCATTATCTGTAATTAAAATCCACCTGTTATGTAAATTTATTGTCAAAACTCTCCATTATTTTTAAGGAATGGAGAGTCATTGGTCTCTTTTTACTTTAGATACTATAGACATTTTTTTTGTTACAATACAATACAATATTTTTTATTCCAATTAAGGTCCCTCAAGGGGCAATGACAAATAAACATTCATAATTATATCAGCAGTTACAACAATACAGAATGGAAGATTATTAATTAATAAAATTAATAAAGTACAATGGGTGGAATTTAAGTTGGAGAATGTCCTCGTATCTCTCCATTCCTTAAAACCAATGGGCCTCCGCCCCTTCGGGGCCTCGGCTCCATTATTGTTGAGGAATGGAGAGTTACTCGGACATTCTCCTATACTCATCCACCTGTAAAGTTACGTAAGCAAAAATTACCTATGTTATTTAAATCAAATTATTTACCTATTTAGCATCATAGTTAAATAGCTCACACCAGGCTATGGTATTATAATATTTTGCTTTGAAAATCGTGATTAAGTAAACATACTGTATTCAATGGAGGGTGTTATGATAGATTACCACACGAGGAAAATAATATCATCCCATAGAACAAAATATCACCCGAGACGAGAGTATAAAAATATGTATTCATGCATTGATTGCATAGTGTTATTTTCATTTAATTTTGTGTAGTATTATGAAATGTACTTATAATGTAACGTGCATTGCTTATTTAGATGATTTTTTAGTAATTGCCGATTCTTTTTCTAAGTGTCAAAGAGGAATTCGCTTACTTATTCATACTTTAAGAGAATTAGGTTTCAACATCAGCTGGAACAAATCGAGGGACCATCTCAAAATTTAACATTTTTAGGGATTGTCATTAACACGTGTTCTTTATCTCTCGCCATGCCTGTTAAGAAGCAGCGAGAGTTTTATGAATTATTATTATCTTTTCGAAACCGCAAACGAGCAAGTGTAAAGCAATTACAATCGCTTTGTGGGAAACTTAATTGGGCATGTCAAATGGTCAAAGGTGGTAGAACTTTTGTTAGGCGTTTAATCGATAGTTTATCAAATGTAAATAATAGAAATGCCAAAATACTTTTATCATCAGAATATTTTGATGATATTGCATGGTGGGTCAAATTTATGAATATGTTTAATGGAACAGTGAAATTTTTAGACATACAACCAATTACTTGTTTACAAACTGATGCATGCTTACAGGGTGGTGCTGGATATTATGAAGGTGATTTTTTCTATGTGAACTGGGCCATAGATTTACCGCAATTTAAAAACTATCATATAAACATTAAGGAGACAATGGCCATAGTGCTGTCCGTTATCAGATGGGGACATTTATGGACAAATAAAAGTGTTGTGGTATTCACCGACAACATGACAACCAAATGCATAATTAACAAAGGTAGTTCCAGAAATAAAATTTTAATGACTCGGCTAAGAGAACTGTTCTGGTTATCGGCTATTCACAATTTCGATATCAAAGTAAAATTCATCAGTGGTCGGAACAATGTAATTGCCGACTCAGCGTCAAGACTACATGAACAAGGACAATTGTCCAGGCTGTATGATAAACTAGTAAGCCATTCTTTTTATATTCCGTTTACAATTATCGAGCTACTAGATCACATGTCATTTGACTTTTTTCATTCCAGATGGTGGAAAAAGGGAAACGCAAGTGTTGGAGGACAGTGTGTGTCGTTTAGAAAGCAAGGGGTGGGCTAAATCCACTTCAGGAACTTACCGCACTCACCTCACGAATTATCTTGAGTTCTGTGAAAAATATGAATTAGAACCAGTGCCTTGCACAACCAAAACTGTAGAACTTTATATTGCGTTCCTTGTCGATGTGAAAAAGTTTGCTTTTAGCTCGATACGTTCTTATGTGAACATTATATCTGTGCTCCACAAATCATATGACGTACCAGATCCTATTGCTAGCTGTTGGAATATTAGACATTTGCTAACTGGTGTTAAGCGTGAACTCGGTACAAGTCAAGACTGTAAAGCACCTATAACGCCAGAACTGTTGTTAAAGTTTAAATCAATTTTAGACCTTGACTGTCATAATAATATTGTTTTCTGGGCTGATTGCCTAACTGGATTCTATGGTTTTTTGCGACCTAGCAACTTTTTAGTTAAAGGTTCTTTTGATACCGACTTCAATTTAAGGAGGCTAGACGTGTTCCCTTGTAGCTGGGGCATGCTTGTTACGCTCAAAGTTACCAAGACTTTGCAATTTCGTTCTAAACCTATTGAGATCGTACTTCCTATGTTACACGGCCACCCTTTGTTTCCATGCGATGCTTTGTCCCGCGTGTTGGCCATACCAGGGGGCCCCTTGGATCCATTATTTTGTTTGTCTGATCATTGCTGTTTGTCCTATACAGTTTTTCTCAAATGTTTTCGATCTCTCTTGCAACGTTTTGGCTATAATCCACAGAATTACGGGGGACATTCTTTTAGAAGGGGTGTTGCCACCTGGGCAGGATCAGTAGGTTTATCGGACTATGACATTAAAATGTTGGGTTATTGGTCTAGCGACTGTTTTTTTACGATATATTGATTCTGATCGAGACCAGCGCCTTAAAGCCATGACATCTTTCTGTTCTCTACTACCACGAATTTAATAACATACCCCTCTTCTTAGTTGGGTTTGGGATTATTTTTATTATGTCATTGTAAAAGGGGGGTTTTTAGACTTGTGGTTACCAAGCTAATAAATTTTGCCATTTGTATATTGTTTCTTATCTTTTGTTGCTTCACATATTTTGTCGATTAACTGTGTGAGGTAAAGTGTAATTTAGGATAAATGTAATTTTAGCCACACATGTTTTATTAGCCCTCTTGAGACGACCCCTGCACGCGCAGTCTCAGTAGCGTTCTGTTCACCACGTGGCTTTCACGTGTATTATTAGCCAAGCCGGCAGCATCCAAGCACCTTTTTGTTTCTTTTACCCACCCACCCTCCCAGTAGCATTACTAAGGGTGTTGTGTTTATGCTATGGCTTTTCATTGTATTCAATGTACTTTAGTTAGTTTTGTACTATTATATTATTGTATGGGATTATTTTTATTATGTCATTGTAAAAGGGGAGTTTTTAGACTTGTGGTTACCAAGCTAATAAATTTTACCATTTGTATATTGTTTCTTATCTTTTGTTACTTCACATATTTCGTCGATTAACTGTGTGAGGTAAAGATCAATTTTAGCAGTCAACGATTAAGGGAAACAACTTAGTAGGATCCTCAGTCAAGGTCGTTGTATTACGTTCTCAAAAATGTAATAATAAAATATTATTAATAGGGTTAATGGTTGTTTGTAACACACACATAATATATCAGTCGCTGCATGCATTGTTGAGTTTTGGACTTTCTCAGAACAAAAAGAAAACATGAACATGATATTGTATGAGTGATCAAATATTGTGAAGAAAACACGTTTATTATTAAAATAAAAATTGTACATTATAAGAAATCCATTAACACATAGCTTAATTTATCGTTAGTGACAAATTTAGTTATACACAACTCATAGCAATCTCATAAAATTAATAACAACAAAAAATAATAGGGTTAATGGCTGTTTGTGACGAACACATAATATATCAATCGCTGCATGCATTGTTGAGTTTTGGATTTTCTCACAATAAAAAGAAAAAAATAAAGGTGATATTATGTGTGTGATCAAATATGGTGTAGAAAACCTGGTTGTTATCAAATTAAAAAGATACATTATCAACAATTCATTAACAAATATTGTAATTGGTTGTTAATAAAACGTTTAGTTCTAAATAATGTATTACATTCTCAAAAATGTAATAACAAAATATTATTAATAGGGTTAATGGCTGTTTGAAACGAACACATAATATATCAATCGCTGCATGCATTGTTGAGTTTTGGATTTTCTCAGAACTAAAAGAAAACATGAATATAATATTGTATGAGTGATCAAATAAAGTGAAGAAAACACGTTTATTATTAAAATAAAAATTGTACATTATAAGAAATCCATTAACAAATATTTTAATTGGTTGTTAATGACATATTTAGTTATACACTACTCATAGCAATCTCAAGAAATTAATTGCAAAATAAAAATAATAGGGTTATTGGCTGCTTACCAAAAACACATAATATTGATCTTTGACTTTTTCAAAAGGGAAGGTAAGCATAAGTTTATATTGTATATGTGATCAAAATAAACAGTATGCATCATTAGATATCTATTAATGCATATTTCAATTGACTGTTAATGAACTACTTAGTTATACACAACGTATAACATTCTTATGAATTCAACGAAACTATAAAATGAATAGGGTTAATGGCTGTTTGAAACGAACACATACTATATCAATCATTGCTTGCTCTGTTGACTTGGGACTTTCGTAGGATAAAAAAAGAAAACATGAAGTTTGTGTAAGAATGATGATGTTAGAGAGTATACAGGTTTTTCGTTTGCATTTCTTATCCAGTATATTATTGTGGTTTCCCAGTTTCCCGGTTGTTGACTGATTTTGTCTGTTAATTGATTTATGAGTTTTGACTTTCCCTTTGAAAGATTGGTCTGTGTTCGGTAATTTTGTTATTACCCTTATTTATTATCATGTGTGCCCATTTTCTCTATTTTTTTAAACAGACCAATAATCATTTCACATTAAATTCCTATCGAAAAGAAATAACGACATTCCAAAAGAATCCAAGCAATATCTTATCATTCTGATCAAACAATATTCCTAAATATACATTTACTTGAATTGAACTTCATTACCAGGATTTAGATATATACAGGAACTGAAACTCTTCCGGAGCACCTGAGTCCATCGCATGTTTTAAGTGCGGTTGGTGTTACCCGATATTGGTTTTGTGTGTATATGTTGTAGATCATTGCTTGTCCTTTTGTATTTTTAAACGATCGAACATAGTATGTTATCGTTTAATGCTAGCGTGCATGCATGAGGAATATAAACCGGAAGACACTGCTTTACACAACATGTGTCGCAACCTTTCGCGCGGACAAAAATATAGTCCATATATAGAGTCAATTGTAAGAGGACGAGTAACTTAAATAAGGGTAATAACAAAATTACCGAGCAATCTTCCAAAGGTAAATCCAAAACTCATAAATCAATAAACAGACAAAATCAGTCAACAACCGGGAAACTGGAAAACCGCAATGGTCCTGACTTGGTACAGGCATTCCTAAAGAAATGGTGGATTGAATCAGATTTTACGGCGCCAACCTCTCGCTTCCATTACCGTTTAAAGGTTCAGAAAGAGCATGCATGCAACATTCATATATTATAAATGCCCCTTAAAATCGGGTACTTATATGCACGTTTGCTCATCTATCAGTATTTCTTTGTTGCAACGCGGATTTTGCGGATGGATATTTCAATATCTAGAAATTAATATTTTGTTTACTATGTAAGAGACTTTGATTTTCGTATTGCGTCTGAAAATTGACATTTGAACAACAACAAATGCGTGTTGATATTTCAGCAAGTGTACAAAAATTGTACCTTTCTACTTTTGTCCTGTTCCGAAATGTGTGTTTTCTGTTTTTAATTTTGGAATAAATTTTAGAACAGTCTATTTATATCCTATGCTGCTGGGGGTTACAATTCAACTGGTTTGTCAGTGTCGTTAGTTCTCGTCCATCGTAGTTTTGTTCAGGATTGGGAACCAGTGCTTTAGACAACACGTGTTCTAATATTTGACGTACTATCTAATGAAAAGTCTAGAAAATCCAGAAGAGGTTTTGACCTGTTAACCTTGACTCACTGCTGACGTATTTATGTCAACAATACATGCTTTTAAAGTATGTTCCACCTAAAAATAAACATGAAATGAAAGTATCGATGTAGTGCAACCGGCAAACAAACTTGGACACAAATAATGAAAAAAACCGGTAGGTGTCCGTAAATGGATGAGGGAATTCCGGGAATAGAATGTTGATGTTGGCTTCGAAACAAAAAAGATGAAAATGGAAAGGACAGGGCTGTATATATATATATATGTATTCGGTAAAAAGCTCCTGAGAGCTTGTGTTTATTGTTATTCAAAAACCGAATTCAAATAAAGTTTTCTTATCTTATAGTGACAACCGGAACCTTTGAACCGTAATGAAAGCGAGAGGTTTGGCGCCGTAAAATCTGATTAAATCCACCATTTCTTTAGAAATGCCTGTACCAAGTCAGGACCATTGCGGTTTTCCTAGTTTTCCGGTTGTTGACTGATTTTGTCTGTTTATTGATTTATGAGTTTTGACTTTCCCTTTATAAGATTGCTCGGTGTTCGGTAATTTTGTTATTACCCTTATATATTATCTTATTCGTAATTTTCATTTTTTATTCGTCGGTTGGCCACGGCTGATCACGTTCCGAAACACTCCAATCATCAATCTTGGGTCATGGGTCAATTGCATCAATTACATTCGTCTCAGAGATATCTCGTTACTAATCAGGCATTTAAAAGTTACTATTATAACATAGAATTACTCAAATCTTACGATAGGTCGGTAGGACCAAAAAAAAACAAAAACAAATGATAATAATACGAAACAATGTTTTATGCGTTTATCATACAAATAAGGTATCAAGTCCATACAACTCCCGCTTTCCAAACGAAACGGCACCAATCAGATTAGAGATGAAATATTCAGGAGTACGACGAAATTTCTATCAGATATCGGGCATAGGAGTGTGATCAGTCGTGGGTTACCGACGATCAACATTTTTGGATGTTTCAACATTCTACACCACGCGCTATATAGGATGTAGATTTGAACAGAGAGAACACTTATTTCTTCAAAAGATACAGATTCATGGCAAAAATACTCCAAAAATGATATATTGTAAGGCCTCCACCTGTTATTGTCTGGTCATTTCCGTGTTTAATTATGTTGTATTAGAATCTGTAAAAACGATGTATGCAATTATCTATTTCCTCTAAAATTAATATTAAAAGCGTTATGTAAAGAGAATTTTTCTCTAAAAATATAACAGCAGTGACCAGAGCGTAAAGTAATGTTGACATAAGGACTACTGAGTATTTAAGACAATAAACTTCATATCAAGTCCATTGTTTGGTTCAGTATAACTTTGTAAGCCTAAAGAGTCGTCATCATATTGGGTTACACACCGCATCATCTCACTAAGAGGGAAGATTTGTACTCATAACACTGATTTAACCCTGCCTCTTTTTATTGGAGTGCATGTACTAAGCCAGGTAATTACACCTTATATAAGAATGTTGGATTCTGATTGGTTAGTAGCAGTGATATTTTTTACAAATTCAGGCCTTGCATTGTGAATTTGCAGAATTTTTACTTCATGTAGGTGTATTTGCATCAGATTTAACTTTTTTTCATGGCATTTGCAAAATCGTATTTACATCATCTTACAGCAGTAGTATAAAGATACAGGTAACATATCTATATCTTTAATATTACCCTATATCATCTTACAGTAGTATAAAAATAAAGGTAACATATCTATATCTTTACTATTACTCTATATCATCTTACAGTAGCATAAAGATACAGGTAACATATCTATATCTTTACTATTACCCTATATCATCTTACAGCAGTA
>MJUT01034821.1:3682-15401 GCA_002080005.1 Gigantidas platifrons
TTTATATGTATGTTGTTTGTTTCTTTACGTCTATATGTATATTGTTTGTTTCTGTATATTTATATGTATGTTGTTTGTTTCTTTACGTTTATATGTATGTTGTTTGTTTCTTTACGTTTATATGTATGTTGTTTGTTTCTTTATGTTTATATATATGTTGTTTGTTTCTTTACATTTATATGTATATTGTTTGTTTCTTTATGTTTATATGTATGTTTTTTGTTTCTTTACATTTATATGTATGTTGTTTGTTTCTGTACATTTATATGTATATTGTTTGTTTCTGTACGTTTATATGTATGTTGTTTGTTTCTTTACATTTATATGTATGTTGTTTGTTTCTTTACGTTTATATGTATGTTGTTTGTTTCTTTACATTTATATGTATGTTGTTTGTTTCTTTACGTTTGAATGTATGCTGTTTGTTTCTTTACGTTTATATGCATGTTGTTCATTTCTTTATGTTTATATGTATGTTGTTTGTTTCTTTACATTTATATGTATATTGTTTGTTTCTTTACATTTATATGTATGTTGTTTGTTTCTTTACGTTTATATGTATGTTGTTTGTTTCTTTACATTTATATGTAAGTCACAATTGTTATTTATGCTGAAATCCATATTTATATAATCTGGAATATTTGTCTTTTATTTCAAATAAAGAATAAAAGAATCAAAAACCAGTGACAGGTCAAGATCGAGAATTCTCAGACACCCAAGGGTAAGATTTCAATAGTTCTCTGACGAGGCTTACCCGAGGGTGTCTGAGATTTCTCGATCTTGATCTGTCATCGGTGTTTGATTATTTTTCTTACACAGATATTCCCCAATTTTTTTTCCTTGCGGTGAAATTCTGTTAGGATGTGTGTTATTCGGTCACATATCATGAAATTAATATATTTGGCAATGAACAAGCACGTCACCTTTCCATAGAACAATTTGACTAGGTAAATCCATATAATTTTATTTTCACCGACATTTCCCTGACCTACATTTGACTTGTGTTTATTATTTACATGTGTCCCTGTATAGTGTGTATATTCCAAGACGACCGCATTACTACCATCAATGAAATAATACGTAATGTGAAAGAAACACCAAATCACGAACGCTTCAAATTGTAATAATATTTAAAATTCTACTTTCATATCACAATAAATATAACAATAGTAAAGAAAACGTTTGCTTTTAAACGAACAAATCAACACAAGCACTGTTATTAGAAATGTATGTCATTTCACTGTGACGTCAATAACTCGATCAGCTGGTTGATTCAGTGAACAGGAAATCGATAAGTGCCAACTGTTGTGTGTGACAAAAGTCATACCTGTAAGCTAATGACACAACATTAAGAGTTTTAAAAGATAGATTATACTTTGGCTACCGTTATATTTTGTAAAACATGTTTTATTTTAATCACATATACAAGTAATATTAACAAAGGATCACCAGCACAGTTATAAACACTGAAAAATCTTGAAGCGACGATAACTTTTGGTGGGTATCAGGGCGTGTAGCTTGTTTTACATTAGGGAGGTGTAAGACAGAAAAAATCATTTCCCGTGCAAATTGAGAACTACTTTATCCTCTGTGTAAGAATGGGTTTTCTGAAATTACAATTATTATACTTTAAGGTTCATGTTTGCCACATCATATGGTAAAAGGTGGATTGTTCAATAGCACGAAACTTCAGAACACGGTTTTCGTTTGGACACAAATATATTAAATTTCTTGTAATATGTCCAGTAATGTACTGCCTACCCTCAATTCTTTGAGTTTCAAATCTTTCCGCGTTAGCAGTAATATACAATTTCACTGTAAACTGAAACAACGTACAACATATTTTTATACCAAAAAGTAAGAAATATGTGGTAATTTCTGTACCACAGGGATTATATATATCATGTATAAAGCTCAAGATTAACACCTCCTTTATAACCACGCTGCTCACCCAATAATACGCTAGGGTTGGTATCTTACTCACATGTGGACCACACCTGCATGACCGTATCGTGTCACTAAGAGAGGAGGCTTGGGACCTTTAAACTAGTTTAACACCGTTTTTTATTGAAGTGTCTGGAACAAGCCATGTGTTAGTGGTTGTCGATTATGCCTCCTTTTCTACGATTTTTAGATGGGATTTGGAACGGTTCCGATAGTGTGGTATTTGTTTGTTTGTTTTTCATTGCATTTGATAATCAAAGTTTAAATTAAAAATTTCAAAATCTGCTATTAAAAAGGTATTTCCTTGATAAGATTCTCAGATGATTTGTCGCCACCTAATAACTACGGCTATAAATTAATTGATTTCTGTAAACAAAATATCTTGTGTATTGGTAACAGTAGATTTCCGGGAAATGATTTTATGAAAGTTTAAACATTTGTAATCATATAGAGTTGGTTAATTACTTTTTATTATCCTCATCGATATTTTCTCTTATGGAAGTATTTAATGTTCTTGATAGTTGTAGTAAGTCGGCAGCTCATGCCAAATAGGCCCCCAAGAAATAAAAACACTGATAGGTGACTTCCGGAAGTTCAAAGAGCTGCAAGTATTGTTGTCTAACATGAGTCAACAAGGTCAAGGTGATAGTACTAAAACGTGCATCAATAAAATTGTTGAAAAAATCGGCGACCTCTTTAAAAGCATGTCAAGAATGGGAATCTATTTGTTGTGAAACTGGTATGAGACAAAGTGAAAAACCATATACCTTTATAATTGCTTTGTATCTTAACGAAATAGAGTACTTAAATGAGACATATGTTAGCCAATTAGAGTTATTGAATGAAATATATATTCAACATATTGGTATAGATCTTAAAATGTTTACCTTACTTTACACTGATGGCACAGTTGAAGAATAACATACTGATCTTAAAGGTTTTGAAGACTACAGCTCAGAATAGAACCCCACTATTAATGTTTCAAAGATTAAATAGTCTTCTTTTTCACCAGAAGTATAATGGGGAAAAACATGGATTAGGGTTGCGTATGCAAAGATCAGGAAGAAGACTGTCCGATGGAAAATCCAAATTGTGTTATGATTTAGAAACTTTTGAGTCACCAAAACATTGCCCACACAAACTTCATCAATAACTTTATCACAATATTATCAAAATGTGTAACATGAGCAGCTAAGATAGTAGCTTCAGCAGGTAAACTGGCAGGACATTCCAGCCCAGCTAGATCCAAGATGGCGGCGCCCATGACAATCGTAGTGACATTCATATTCATAGCAAACTTCATCACATCTATAAACTACTCAAGAGCGATAGACTTAAATGATTACATAAGTCCATTAATAGATGTAAATACACTACATAGCCATCATGCTTTTGTGTTAGGAGTCAGAAATACATTTGATAAACTCAGAAAACGCCTATTGTATTTTGTAACCATGGAAATCCAGCTTCAAGAAATGTCATGTACTTTATCATACTTATGAGCGGGGAAATAGAACTAAATCCGTGGCCGAATAGTATATACCCATGCGGCTACTGTGAAATCCCAGTAACTTGGGAACACCAACTTGTTGCGATAATTGCGATATATGGCATCACGCAACATGCTTAGAATACAGCTCAAATAAGGTCCAACTCTTGCAACGCAGTAACGTCTCTTGGATATGTTGTAAATGTGATAGTCAAAACATTGATAGCTTTACATTCCATACATTTGAGTTTGAAATATCTAACTTTTTTAGTTGTACCTCCACTATACCATCTATTGATTCGTCGTTCAGCCCTACTACATATAGTAGCACAAAACCACATATAGTTAGAATGAAATCGAGATTAAACACATTATCATCCACGTCATCCGTGCAAGGCACACAGGTATACAACCAAAACGCAAAAGCATTAGAACATTAGTAATGAACTGTCAAAGTATAAAGAATAAGCGATGCGAATTACAAGCAACCACTGAATACATCAAACCAGACATTATAATAGGAAACGATTCGTGGTTAGCACCGGAGTATACAAACAGCGAGATCTTCACGGAAGGGTTCAATAGCATGGTTTATCGCAAGGATCGAAACAAAAATGGTGGTGGCGTTTTCATATCAGGAAGGGACGGATACACAACTAGCGAAATCAACTAAGGAAGCTCCAATTGCGAGATAGTATGGACAGAGTTACAATTACAAAATGAGAAATGGATCATCTTAGGCTCATTTTACAGACCACCTAACATCGGCTTAGAAACCTTACAAGAACTTCGTAGATCACTGGAAGACTTGCCTAACAACGATAAGATCATCATCCTAGCAGGAGATTTTAATCTACCACACATAAACTGGAAAAATAACACACAAAAAACCTGGAAGTAACCAATTACAATAACATCAAGAACTACTTGACATCGTAGATGATTTCGGCCTTGAACAAATGCAGAGAAAGCCAATTCGCCAAGATAATGTATTGGACTTATACTTCACAAACATTCCGTCACTTGTAAAATCATGTGAGACAATACCCGGAATATCCGACCATGATATGCTAGTAATCGATTCAGACTTGGAACCTACATATAATAAACCCAAATGTAGGAAAGTGTACATCTATAAACGTGTTGACATGAACACAATCAAACAGAACATGACCGAACTAACTGAAAACATCATCAACACTGATGAAGATTCACCAATAGACGACATATGGGAGAAACTAAACCATGGTATCTATGAAGTTATGGAAAAGAATACATTGTGTATACCATCCAAACTAACATCAAACATACACATCCTACCATGGATAAACATTGATTAAAAAGAAAAATAAACTTTACAACAAAGCCAGGCAGTCCAGGAAAAAAGAAGACTGGGACTATTACAAAATACATAACAGATATACACAGAAAGCACTGAGACAAGCACATTTGGGGCATGTAAATGCCATCCTTGAGGATTCGCTAGAAAGTGGTAACCGTAAACCCTTCTGGAAATATATTAAAGCGAAAACTACTTGCAAACGTAGATACCAACAAAGCGAGTGGACCCGATGGATTATCGAATAAAATAATGAAAACTTGTGCAGAAGACCTAGCACCTGCAATCACGGATATATTCAAGCGTAGCCTAACTACAGGTACTTTACCCAAAACACTGGCGCAATGTAAGCGCATCTCCTATTTTCAAGAAAGGCAATAAACATGAAGCAAGTAACTATCGTCCTGTATCGTTGACTATCGTATGCTGTAAATTACTGGGACACATTATATGTAGACATATACTGAAACACCTTGAACACAACAGTATACTCACATACTTACAACATGGCTTTAGATCAGGTCACTCTTGTGAAATTCAACTGATCATTACATTAAATTACATCATGGAAAACTTTGATTCCAAAACCCAGACAGACCTAATCATACTTGATTTCAGTAAAACGTTTGATACAGTACCACACAGGAAACTATTGCATAAACTCAATCACTATGGAATAGATGGAAACTTACTGAAATTGTTATCAGCATTTTTAACAAAAAAAGAGCACAACGAGTTATAGGAGAAGGAGAATTCTCGTCATATGTAACAGTGGACGCTGGGGTGCCACAATGGACAGTCCTTCGGCCACTTTTATTTCTGATCCATATCAACGATCTCCCAGAGGTAGTATCATCCCAAGTAAGACTCCTTGCAGATAATTGCCTGCTATACCGTAAAATCCGTTCTCTACAAGACCAACTTCAAGTACAGAAATACCTCAAATCTTTAGAAAACTGGGCCTCAACATGGGGAATGAAATTTAACGCCATCAAATGCTATAAAATGACGATACACTGGAGTACAAAACCAACGAAAAACTACACCTACTCACTGGATAACCATCTACTAGAACATGTAAACGAAAAACTACACCTACTCACTGGATAACCATCTACTAGAACATGTAAACGAAAACCCATATCTTGGACTGGTTATCTGTGACAATTTGAAATGGTCATTACATATCAACAAAATTACAAACCGGGCAACCTCCACTTTAGGTTTTCTACGTAGAAACCTAACGCATTGTTCCAAAACACTCAAGGAAACCGCCTACACATCACTTGTAAGATCCGTTCCAGATTATAGTTCCACCGGGTGGGATCCCTACTTACAAAATGACATTGACGGTCTCGAATCAATCCAACGTTGAGCACCCCGTTTCGTTTACAACGACTACGGAAGAACAACAAACAAGTGTAACGGAAATGATGAAAAAGTTAGAATGGAAACCCTTGTCAGAAAGCAGACGAGAACAGCGTCTTATACTTATGTACAAGATTGTAAATGACCTGATAGCAATTCCTGCTGAAACACATATCACACCGAATAGAGGAGTCACAAGATCATCAACTATTAACAAGTTGAAACTATACTGCTGTAATTCAGACATTTATACACACTCATTTATTTCACGGACAATCATATATTGGAACAACCTAAGTGAAAGGTGTACTAGAGCAACATCATTAGAAACATTCAAGGGAGAACTCCGTGGGCTAGGAGTCCCTCTCTTCTACTAGTACAACGAAAGTGCAACCCACTTCCTTGGGCACTATATTCAGTAGTGAAGTACCAGCCCAGTATTTTACAGATACAGATGGAACAACGAAATTGAATATGTTCGTATCCTAGAATACTATAATGAAAAACAAAAGCAAAAGATACAAAATCATCGGAAAAATTGCAAAATCCCATCTTAGAATCGTAGAAACAGACTGATTCATTAGTTATAATTATCCTGTTATATTCTTCACAAATATGGGATATCGAAGAATATTGATTATATTCATATTTGCAATTGATCAGAAAGCTATTTTTTGATGAACCAATAAAAATATGTTTTATAGACATCAGGGCCCGTATGCATAAAACTACTTAAGTTAAGATTTTCCTTAGAAAATACTTAAGATAACTCCGCCCGTTTTACCTAGGATGTATGCATAAAACTGCTTGAACTATGAATTGCCTTAGTAAAACCTGTATCGTCAAAGTTAAGGTATATGTGAAGGTATGAAGTAGACCGTGGTTGATGTCCTTTATTTCAAGAAGCGATCGATAGTAGTAATCAAATTTGAAATTTTTAAATTTATGAGAAATTTGGGTATCAGATTTCGTATTTTCTTGACCTTGGACTAATTGGAGTAAATTTTAAGGATTGTTTTGCATGCAAATAATAAGCAATGTCCTTGCCAGCACCATTAATAAAGTAAAATGTAACACATCTTGTACGTTACAGAAAAATGAAAAACCAGGTAACTCTATCAAAACACATTTTATAGTAATTATAACTGTACTATTTACAAATACTAATAATAATCTAAATTTTAAAAAATGGGGGGGGGAGGTGCGTCGTGGTCGTGATCGTATGGTAGTTGGATTTACAACTATCTGTGCAATCAGTGTCTATCACTACTGTCGTCATGAGTTCGTACCCACGATCATGGCCAGGTGTGCTTGATACAACATTATGTGATATAGTTTGTCAGTAACCTGTGCAGGTTAGTGGTTTTCTCCGGGCATTTGTTTCCTCCACCAATAAAACTGACCGCCACATTATAACTGAAATATTGTTGAAAGTGGCTTTACACACCATAGACCGACCAACCATAAAACAAAATTAAACATTGATTTATATGAGTAGCGTGGCAGGTGTCCTATATGAGGCAGAAACTGCATTCCCTTTACGGGCGCCTGGGTTCAGCACCGTTTTTAGCGGTTCCGTGTTGCTAATGTTTTTTATTTTTCTGCGTTGTGTTTTTGTTTTCTCCGTCCGGTGTCTTGTGTACCAATGGTTGCCAGTTTCTCTGGATTGTCCATTCTTGATTGACCCTTCAGATTTCTCTGACGTTTATGTAATACTAATAAGGGTACAAACTGAACCAAATACATAAATAGCTTTTGTTTAAATATATTGTATTTGCAATTGCAATATGAAATAGGATTGGAAACAAGTAATTTGAATATCAGTGAATATGTTATTTACAAAAATATCAACACAAAATTACAGCACATTCTGGCGATAAGTATCCAAGTAGTATATATATGACGGTTCTTACGAATTAAAATAATTAAACAAACGAATCCGAAGGATAAGTTTGTTTTAAAAAGGTTAACTTGGTATATATGTTTTGTAACAGAAATAGAGTAATTGACATTTGGCACTAACTGTTAACCAATGACATGCCAGCTTGTGAAAGTAGGTTTCGTCATTTACCCTCGTGTCTGCAGAAAAGCGAAATGAAGGGTTGGACTTCTGTTGAAAGGAGACGGCGCATTAAGATATGGTATAACATTCAGACATGCATGTATTAGACCATACCATTAGACTGCATATTTGCATTTAGATTAAACAAAGTTTAAAAGGCTGGTGAATTAAGTATGGTACAATATAAATTCCAGAAGTCAAGAAATAGACTTCCATCGACATCTGTCGTCTTTTATATGATTCGGCGTTTGTGGCTTAGAATACTAGTCTACAACCAACAAATTCTACCCTCTTAAATGGTAATCTGAGTCAGCTATAAATTTATATACTTACCATGATTTAGTATTGTCATTGTTTATGTTGGGTGATAATATGGTTTGTTTTAGGTAAACAAGGTCTGAGAAGGTTGCTATATTGGTTGTTTATATAGTAAAGTTGAAAGATACCAAAGGGGTAACCAGAAGCCGAAAATCAAAGGACAGTATTACTGTTCTGCATTCAGTAATGGTAAGGTCGTCTGAAATATTCATAGCCAACTCCCTAAGATGAGTGTGAAACGGATTATAGTGTACAGTTGACGGTATGTTTTATTTCTATCGATAAACGCTACAGCTGGTCATCGTTTTGTTTCGTTTTGATGTTATTTGTGTTTAGAATTGTATTTCTCAAAACCGTGGTTATCAACAAGAAAACAATATACAAGTGAAGTAATTTTTTACAAATACCGTCATCATTGCGCCACACATCATATATACGAGGCTACAAATACAGACAAAAATCAATGACAGAGCTCCCATCCGTGTACTTGTAAGTAAATTAGACAGTTTGTTATAGTGTGAAGTGGGCTGACTAATTGAATGGACGTGTATACAGTCAAACCTGACACATAATGTTGTATCGAGTCACATCGCATGAGCGGGACTCGAACTCACAACGTTAGTGATGACAGACACTGATTGCATAGGTAGTTATAAATCTAACTACCATACGATCACGACCAACGACGGTCCCCAGTAAGAAAGGATGAGTTTCATTACTTATATTATTTAACGTACTTTAATCCCTGCCCTAAACTCGTCATAATCCACACTATTACTACCATCTTCATCAAATCTACTGAAAAGTTCGGTAACTGTCATATTATTTTCTTCTAAGTATTATTTCAAACACAACAACGATTCTTGTCCAACATCACCAAATCCAACCATTTTTCGTTTTCCATATGAATCGGTATATCCATGAATAATGTCAAAGTCTGGAAATAGGTCTTTTATTTCCCCTAATCTTTCTTGTGATTTGACTGATAACATAACGTCCTAAACATACATACTATTTAATTTTAAAAGACATCAGTGTTTACTTAGTTTATATATACTAATGGAAAAAAGAAACTGTGCATAGGGAAATGGTTTACAAAATATATAAAGGAAACATTTTAATAAGTTTATTGTGTACAATACATTAAATTTATTCTTTTAACAATAACATTGGATTGGTTTGTTTGTTTGTTTGTTTGTTTGTTTGAAGGTGTTTAACGCCACTTTCAACAATATTTCAGCTATATCGCTCAGTTTTATTAGTGGAGGAAACCAGAGGACCTGGAGAAAACCACCGATCTGTCGCAAGTCACTGACAAACTTTATCACATAATGTTGTACACCTTGCCCTGATCGAGATTCTAACTCACAACATCAGTGGTGATAGGCACTGATTGCATAGGTAGTTGTAAATATAAGCACATTCATTATCATGTCAAAACAAATATGTAGTGTATTATAGTTACATCCTTTAAACATCATTGACAAGAACCTTTTCCACGATCAGGCGGTCAAGAAAGGGGACAAAACGACGGTCAACCATTCTAAAGTATTTATCTTACTTAGGTATAAAAAGAATGGAGGCCAGTATTCATTATGGTATCAAATATGGTAGACATTTTACTTTTTTTCTTTTTTTTTTAAACAAATAACAAGTTTATTATGGCACTTTGTTGTTATAATACCCCTAATTAGTACAACAATCCCAATTAGGTTCTTCCCTGTTTTGTTAATCATCAAATGAACCAGCGGATTCAGATAATGAATTATTCATAGATTTAGAAAATATTAGTTTGTATTACAATAAATTTCAGATAGGTATACATGTATATGTTTGTATTTCACTACAATAAATTGTTATAATACATTCAATACCCACAGAGAGTCATGGAGAGTAGCATTATTAACTTCTTTATTTTCTAATTCAAGAGCACTTTTCTATTTTAATAGCATACATTGCATTATTTGGAAAATTTATGATACTATATCCTGGGATTTATATACAATATGAATTCTTGCTATATCATTGCTTATGAAGCATACACTTAGGAATACTTTTTGTCGAATTTTATTTAAAAGAGAAAATAATTATTATATTAAAATATTGTTTCTCTCTCTATTAGCATTGTACATAATATAACTTATTAACGTACATTTTTCCATTGGTACACATGTATATACATACAAATTAGAACAAAATAAAAGAAAAAGTCATTATTGGATATAATACGGAAAATTGCCGTACATGTTACGTAAACGTTTTGACATTTAATATAACCACAACAAACACATGCTTTCAATCATAGTATGTTTGTTTAATTTCTCTATTTCTGTATAAAGTCCTGGATTTAAATTAATGAGTGTAAGTTCTTTTAAATACGCCATTTTGATTATGGTTATAACTTAATGAAACTATTCTCTTTTTCTAATTTTTTTTTTTACACCTCCCCCTTTTTTATGTTGCATAGTGCATGTTTCTAGATACAATATTGACTTATTATAATATCATATGTGCATACATTTTGTAAATACAGTTGAATGTGTAACTATTGCAGATTGACAATATAATTTGCAGTTTTCTTTGATATTGCTTCGACTTTTAAACAGTTTCCCTTAAATATTAATATATTGACACGTTTCATATTCATCATATTGTTTTCTAAATTCTTTTTTGAAAATCATGAAGGGATTGATGATTTTTGTTTTACCATTAGATAGATAATAAGTTTTGTGAATACTGAATATTATGATAGTAAGTAGAAAATTGATTTCATTATAACTTTCATCTGTTATCTTGTAACCAAATACTAAATGGGGTAAACTTAGAACATGCTCAACTAAGTTTAAATGTAGAAACAATTCTTTTATTTTCACCCAAAATTGTTCAAGGTATTTACATTGAATAAATCAAAGTGCGAAAGCGCTGATATACGGTTTTGCCTTGAAACTTTATATTAGCTGTTATTCCAAGAATGGATAATTTCCAAATAAGCAGATATTCCATACTAACATACATCACCAACTTTAATGCTGCAGAGAAGTGATAGTGTAGCTCTTTGTGCATCTCAGACATGCTTGGGCTTTTTATTTTGCAGTGTTAAGTATATATGAGGAACATAACATGTCCGACATACTTCGTGATGAATCATTTGACCAATAATTGGTAACCAGTCTGTGTATTCAGGGTGTCAACTTAACTA
>MJUT01034831.1:10206-27183 GCA_002080005.1 Gigantidas platifrons
ACATTGTCTATGATAGGTATATTTGATTTATCTACAATTTTGTTCTAGTAGATAACATATTGTCTATGATAGGTCTGATTGATTTATCTATAATTCCATTCTAATAGAGAACATATTGTCTATGATAGGTCTGTTTGATTTGTCTACAATACCGTTCTAGTAAAGAACATAGTGTCCATGGTAGGTATGTTTGATTTGTCTACAATACCGTTCTAATAGTTAACACATTGTCTATGATAGGTCTGATTGATTTATCTATAATTCCATTCTAATAGAGAACATATTGTCTATGATAGGTTTGTTTGATTTATCTACAATTCTATTCTAATAGAGAACATATTGTCTATGAAAGGTCTGTTTAATTTGTGTACAATACCGTTCTAATAGAGAACATATTGTCTATGATAGGTCTGTTTGATTTGTCTACAATACCGTTCTAATAGTTAACACATTGTCTATGATAGGTCTGATTGATTTGTCTACAATACCGTTCTAGTAGAGAACATATTGTCTATGATAGGTCTGATTGATTTATCTAAAATTCCATTATAATAGAGAACATATTGTCTATGATAGGTCTGTTTGATTTGTCTACAATACCGTTCTAATAGTGAACATAATATTGTCCATGATATGTCTGTTTGATTTGTCTGCAATACTATTCAAAATAGAGAACATATGTCTATGATAGGTCTGTTTGATTTGTATACAATACTATTCAAAATAGAGAACATATTGTTTATGATGGGTCTGTTTGATTTTTCTATAATACTATTCTAATAGAGAACATATTGTCTGTGATAGGCCTGTTTGAGTTGTCTACAATACCGTGCTAATAGTTAACAGTTTCCAATATATGTATGTTCGATTTGTTTACAATACTGTTTTAATCGTCAACACAATGTTTATGATAGGTCTGTTTGATTTGTCTATAATACCGCTCTAATAGTTAATACACTGTCTATGATAGGTCTGTTAGATTTATACACAATACCTTTCTAATAGTTAACACAATGTCTATGATAGGTCTGTTTGATTTGTCTACAATTCCATTTTAATAGAGAACTTATTGTCTATGATAGGTATGTTGATTTGTCTACAATACCGTTCATATAGTTAACACAGTGTCTATGATAGGTCTGTTTGATTTGTCTACAATACCATTCTAATATTTAACACATTGTCTATGATAGGTCTGTTTGATCTGTCCACAATACCATACTAAATATATAACTATACAATTATAATAGACAACTCATTTTATATGACAGGTCTGTTTGATTTGTCCACAATACCATACTAAATATATAACTATACAATTCTAATAGACAACCCATTTCATATGATAGGTCTGTTTGATTTGTCTACAATACCCTACTAAATATATAACTATGCAATTTTAATAGACAACTCATTTTATATGATAAGTATGTTTGATTTGTCTACAATACCCTACTAAATATATAACTATGCAATTATTATAAACAACTCATTTTATATGATAGGTCTGTTTGATTTGTCTATAATACCCTACTAAATTTATAACTATGCAATTTTAATAAACAATTAATTTTACATGATAGGTCTGCTTGATTTGTCTATAATACCCTACTAAATATATAACAATGCAATTTTAATAAACAATTCATTTTATATGATAGGTATGTTTGATTTGTAAATAATACCCTACTAAATATATAACTATGCAATTCTAATAAACAGCTCATTGTATATGATAGGTATGTTTGATTTGTCTACAATACCATACTAAATATATAACTATACAATTCTAATAGACAACAAATTTTATATGATAGGTCTACTTGATTTGTCTAAAATACGATACCATATTTTTGTATGTCATCAAAAATACGTATCTCACTTTACTAACATTATAATGACGAATATGTGGTTATAAAATATATCATAATTCTAGGTCGATGCTACGTTTTAATGATCGTACATAATTGTTACTTTTATCTGTACAATGTTAAATAAACGTAGAATTAAACAATATGGTGAAACTTAAATAAAAGTACAAGTTAACATTGATGAATATTTTAACATAAGAATGTAATAAGCTTAATTTTTTAATTAAGTCTCTAATTAACATACTAGTACATAAAGTATATAATAAAATATGGAGGAATGTTTAACGATGATGTGGGTCTTCTCCTCTCTGCCCAGTGAGCAGCACTCTGTACTTGTGATAAATTGACTAAATCTTTTCCTACACAGATCTGATAAGGGTTTAAATTTTGTTTCATATAAAAGTGATCTCCTTCATAGTTTTCTCCCTTTGACTGTCTATTGCGAATGTGTGGCTCAAATGTTGAAGCATGTTTTAAGAATGTATTCCTATCCTTGGACCTATACATACACAATAAACAGTAGAATTTGTTCTGGTCTAATGCCAGGTGCATGTTCATAATATGTCCCTCCACTCTACCTTTCTCTCCTGTAATGGCCACCTCAGGTGGACAGTGTAAACATTTGTACACAAGCCCTCTCTTATTGTATTTGCTTATTTTCAGTTGAATAGACATCTGAAAAGACATAAGTAACCATATTCTGAGTACCTTGTGAACTTTTCACAAGAACTCGTCCTGTGTATTCCGCACACAGAAATCTCGAAAATACAACAATTTTTTTTTCTTTTGGAAATTATTCTCGCACACATCCATATTTTGGCATTGTTTGTTTGGATTTCGTTATTTTGGGTAAATTTATCTTCTAAACACAATATTTGTTAAAGTACATATGACCTTTAAGGCCTTTGTTTAGAGTATACCTGACCTTTAAGGCTTTTCAGTGGTTTGCCTTACACTTCATAAGGATAATTTTAATTTGTTATATTACATTCAATTTAATATAACATTTATAAGAAAAGTTCAATATTATCTTGAACTTTAGCACAACACATTTTATGTACATTTTTATATTATTGCAACTTATGAAAATTTGGCTTTAATTTCATATCATCTTCAACCTTTTGAAGATTATTGTTCCTGAATGACTATTTACTGATTTATAGTCATAATTACATATATATATATATATATGGGTTATTTGTCCGTTTTCTTGATAAGGGTTTTCATCCATTTTGGAATGTTGTCTCCATTATATGTTTTCAACTTCTTTGTTCCTATTTCATCAAGTTGTATTTCATAATTGATGTCATTGAATTGTCTGATTATTAGGTAAGGACCAGTATAAAGACTTTGTAGTTTGGGGCTTATATCTTTCTTTGGCCCTGACTGGTACCAAACTTTATCATTTATTTGAAATACTGTCAAATTTGACCTTCTATCATAGTAGTCTTTTCGTCTCTTTGCATTTCTCTGTGTATGTTGTCTTGCAATTGGGTGTGTTTTTTGTAAGCTATCTCTTATTTGCTGGGCATGCTCCCCAAAATTAGGAGACATGTTTTTATCAGATGTAAGAGGGATACCCCCTTTAAAACTTCATTAGGAAGTCTTATTTCATGTCCAAATAACATAGGGTTGGGTGTCAAAGTAGTGGTTGCATTGGGCGTTGATCTGTATGCCCCTCTTAAACATCCTATTTTGTTTGTCCCAGTCGGTCTGTTTTCCTTTAATAAAAAATTTTATTATCCCCAGGAATGTACGATTGAATCGCTCGCACTGACCATTTCCTTTGGGGTTTCTTGGACTTGTCCTGGTTTTTCTTATTTATAAATATTGACACAACTGATTAAAAAGGTCGCTTTCGAAGTTTCGACCCTGATCTGAATGCAAAGATAGGGGATATCCAAAACGACATACAATTATACTTGCACAAGTT
Organism: Gigantidas platifrons; assembly: GCA_002080005.1. Taxonomy (NCBI): domain Eukaryota; kingdom Metazoa; phylum Mollusca; class Bivalvia; order Mytilida; family Modiolidae; genus Gigantidas; species Gigantidas platifrons. The sequence continues at coordinate 14,011 of MJUT01034831.1, forward strand.
AGTGCGGTCTGGTCAGGGATTGTAAATGCTTCAACCCATTTGGTAAAATAGTCTGTGACTGTCAGACTATATCTGTTTCCTCTAGGGGTGAGGGAAAATGGACCCATAATATCGGTAGAAAGTCTGTCCCAGGGTGCACCAGTGGCCATACTACCAAGTGGAAACCTAGCTGGTTTAGCTGGTAATTTATTTGCACCACAGACATCACATTTAGTAATCCAAATTGTTGCATCGTCTCTTAGCTCATACCAATAGAAACGTTGTAATAATTTCTCGGTAGTTTTTCTCTTTCCGAGATGTCCAGATATGATAGAGTTATGCATTTGGTGCAATACTTCAATTTTAAGTTTTTCAGGAGTCAAACATTGTAAATAATGACCCGTTTTATATTGTTTTGTAAATTCTTTAAACAACAACCCATCTTGAATTGTCAAACTATCCCACAATTGACAATAGTGTCTAGTTGCAGGACTTTTATCTTGCAATTCATTATCAAATGGCTTTTTGCCAGCCAATTTACAATTAAGAATATATCTAATGTCATTGTCTTGGCTTTGTAATTGTCTCAATTCATTTATACTGTGTCCCATATTCCAAACTGTAAAATTATTGTCTTGTTCAGTCTGATGTCTAGTTTTAACTGCATTCAATACAATTTTGCCTTGTTCTTCAGTTTTATCTGATTCTTTGTTTGGTATGCTCATACTACACATCATTTCAGCGGATCTTTTTGAACATTTTTTACATGGTCCACATTTTAAATATTCCATATTGTCATTTAATGGACAGTCACATGCTCTGGGATTTAAGCACCTCGACATAAAGTCGGCATTTCCATGTTTTGGGCCCGGTCTATATTGAATGGTAAAATTAAACGCAGACATAATTTCTATCCACCTTGCTATGCGGCCTTTTGGTTCCTTTAAACTAAAGAGCCATATGAGCGCTTGATGGTCTGTACGGACTGTGAACGTTCGTCCCAACAGGTATTGCCTATAATATTCTATAAAGTACTTTACTGCAAGTAACTCTTTGTCAGTTATGCAATAATTTCGTTCAGCCTTATTTAGGGTACGACTTCCTTAAGCTATTACTTTTACATTACCGTCTTGTACTTGTTGTAACACAACACCTATAGCGTCGTCGCTTGCGTCAGTGTCAAAAATGTATTCGCCCTCATCTCTAGGGTATGCAGGTATACCTGGGCTGACAAAGTGGTGTTTCAATTTGTCAAATGACCTTTAACAATTTTCAGACCATACAAATTCTGTGGACTTTTTAGTTAATTCTGTCAACAGTTTGGTCAAATCAGAGTAATTATGAATGTACTTCCTGTAGTACCCTCCAAGACCCAATATGTGTCTTACATCTTTCACTGTTTTGGGAACAGGACATTCTAATATCTTTGAAATATTATGAGGGACTTGTTGTACACCCTTCTCACTTACAACATGTTCCAAGAAAGTTACTTCAGTTTGGAAAACAGTACACTTTCAGGTTTTAATTTTAACACAGCCTCCCTTATTCTTTTAAGTACCATATCTAACCTTTCTACATGTTGGGAAAAAATTGATGAAAACATAATTATGTCATCTAAATAGATAAAAAAAAATTGCCATTGGAGGCCATGGAGCACTAGTTCCATTAGTCTTAGACAGCAAGGGGTACCGTTTGTCATGCCGAATGGTGAGGTCAAATATTGATATAACCCGTACCTTGTTGCAGCTTTGATATATCCTGTTTCCTAACTGGAATTTGGTTAAAACCACTGGTGAAATCAAATGTACTGAAAATGCAGGCACCATCAATGGTGTCCAAACAGTCCTGGATTCTAGAGAGGGGTCATGCGTCTTTTTCTGTTCTTGAATTTAGAGCACGGTAGTCCACACATGGAAGAATCTTCCCATTTTTCTTTAAAACTAATACAAGAGGGCTGGACCAGGGTGACGTGGATTTCTGAATTATGCCCTGTTTTAACATTTGTTCAATTAATTTCTTTTCTTCGCTTGCATATGCAATAGGGACTCTTCTTGGGGTTGTTTAATTGGTATCGCATCTCCAGTCTCAATACTGAACTCGAGAAGATTTGTTTTACCCAAATCAGTTTCATCTTTGGAGAATGTTCAGAATAACTTTCAAGTAAATTAGCAATTGCCTGTTTTTCGGTCTCTGTTCGACCTGGAGCAATAGTTTCATACATATTCATTAGGTGGGCTGGGACATTGCCACTTCTCCCACCATCTGATGTTCCCTTTTTGCTCAAAGTTCTTATTATCCCTTCATTTGTTTCCCAATTGACAGGATTAGATTCAAGAAGCTTTAATCTTCTTGTGGCATTTTGATTACCAATTTCAATATTGTCTTCACAATCAAACAGTGTGATAGGCTTAGTTTCTACAATTTCAGCTGAACCAATGATGGCATCTTGGTATAAAGTACGTTTATAATCATAGGGATTTAAAATCCTAGCCTTACAGGTGACATTTTTACTTATATCAACCAGGCATGGTGCCATGACTAGAGGATATCTTTCTGAAAAGTCTTCAGAGGGTCCCAGTAAACAATTTTGTTCCCTTTCAATAAGATCATTTTGTTTGCGATCTACAAAGACATCTATCAAAATTTCACTTCTGGGGGGAATTTCGGAGTTTTCAGCAACATAAACTTTTCGAACATGGTTGTCTGTTTGGCCAATTTGAGTACAGTTGATAACGTGATCACCCAGCAACATAATGCTATCCCGTAATTTTAAATCTACAGGACCCCATTTTGATTTCATTAAAACATCTAGCCCTAACAAGGCCTCATCTTCTATGTTTGCAACGGTTAACTCTGTTTCAAAGCATAGATCTCCCAAAATTACTTCAAAGGTAGCTTTCCCTAAATCTTTAAGGGGCTTGCCATCCGCACAAAATAAAGTATGGACTTCACCAAGTTTGGTCTTTTACATTGAGGTATTTTATTAAAGGCATTAACAGACAAAACTGTTCGAACCGTCCCATTGTCTAGTGTAAAATTGAACTCTGACACTTGGACTTACCCTTCGACATACCCTCCATCACTTTTGAGTACTTGTCGTTTCACTCTATCTGTGAACAATTGTTCATTTTCATCTTCAGAATTTGAACAAAATTTATTCTCTTCTTTTGAAGAAGTAGAAGTTAAATTACTATGACTATTTACTAAATTACTACTACATTGACTATTACTACTGGTTTTCCATTCAGCTTCTTTACTATTAAGGTTTATTTTGCCTGCTGAATCCTGGTTATGCTTATCATTTGTATTCAACTGTTGACCATTTTCAAAAGACAAGTGGGCTAACTCCTGGTCATTGGGGTCAACCCCTTTTAGCTTAAAGCGTACCCCTCAGGTTTTGCCATAGCGGGGGCAAATTTATCTTGATTAGGAGTATAGCTTTAATTCTCATTGTGTTGCTTTGTGTTGGCAATGTGTCTATTTGGATTTCCGTAGCAGTTTCTGACGTAATGACCAGGCTGACCACAATGATAGCAGAGTGGAACATTTTGAGAAGTATTTCTACCCAAGTTTGTTTTCTCATTATTTTTGTTTTGACTATAGTATTGTCTCTTTTCAAATGGATGGCCTTGTCTCATTTGGGGTTTATTTTGAACAATTTCTTCACTTTTTTGCTTGTCTGCATACATTTTATCAAACATCTCTTGTAATTCCTCTTATCTTTAGTTAAAGAAATTAAATCTTTTTCTGATTCATTTTTCTGTCCCTGTTTATTTTCTTGTTTCTTTGAAATTTGAAAATTTTGTTTCTGAAAAGTACTGTTTTTCGTTACTTGTCTGATTTTTTTTTAGATTTGTCTAAATTTTCAGTTTTAACATGTTTAACTTGGTCAACAGATGTTGTTTCAATGTAAGTTGCTACTTCTTGGACTGCTTCTTCAATGATTGTTGGATCTTTTAACAATTCAACATGAACCCTTGCTTCATTATTTGATAAACCCATTAAACATTTATTAAGAACGTCTTCCTGTCTTGTTTTAGCATCTCTATTTGCATATGCTTTGTTCTTTTACTTTAAAAAAACACCAAATCTGTGTTTTACTTCTTTAACTAATTTTGAATTAGAGCTCAATGTCTTACTGTTTAATTGGTCGAAAGCAAAATTACTAGCTTCACCTTGAAGTCTGGTTATTAATTCACTTCATTTTGTTGTATTGTTCCAATTTTTAAGGCAGCAACTGCTTCGTATCGATTTATCCAAACTTCCCATTTTTCTTTTCCTGTAAAGGAAGGGAGTTTTGTATTGGAAAATCCTGTCTTCTTTGTGCAATAACACTTGTATTAATACTATCTGTATCAGTACTGCATTCACTTGATGCATCTGAAGTTTCATTTTCATATTCTGAATCACTTGACTCTGAAATTTCATTTGTTCTAATTAATTTAGAACTTCTAGATTTCTTTGATTTACTGGATATAGACCTTCTGATCCTTTTATCATTTTTTGTATTATTTGAGTTTTCACTTCTGGAAATAGTTCCAGTAGAATTAACAGCCGCATGTCTACTAAAAGCAGTTTGAATGGCATTTATAATCTGATTGGTCATATCCTGAAATGTACCTTTCATTATTCCTTAGAAACGAGGAGAATCTCCTTGGTTTGTAGGATTTATTTCTGAGTTTGGCTTAGGACTGTTGTTAACATTGGAGGATTGTTTTGCTTTCATTTTATTTTTCAAACGTGAACTTCTGCGTTGTGCTTGAGGGACTGGTTTTATAAGTTTTAGTAAATTATTACTGATAGTAGCAATAGGATTAGGTTGGACAGATTTAGAAATGACAGTTTCATTTTGAACTTCATTATCTGAATTTTCAGAATTACAACTTTTTGAGACATCTTCAAAGTCTTCTGAGTATTCGGTTTCAATTTCAGTCATGGTATCAGTTTCTATTGTCTGATAATTTTTCTTACGTCCCATTCTCAATAAAAATTATATTGCCCGGGTAACGTTTCACAGGATCCAATAAATTTCAATGGATCCCGCCGAGGATGCCAAATTCTGTAGTGGGCAGGGTACGGACCTTATAAAAACTTATTTACAATTTCCGCTGGTATTATGTATAATTATTTCCAATATCATCTAACCGATTCTTCCTTGAATGGGACTGAGTAACTAAGATGTGGTAAATTTCAATAACTTTATTATGTTGTAACAGGTAATACACATTTAGCTAGTTAACTATTTTACTAACAATATTTCACTAATATAACCAATCAGATATCATTAGATTGGATGTGACAAGAATAATTCTACTCTTAATATAATAAAATATAAACCTCTTTACTAAGAGGAGTATTCAATCATGAGTACATTATCCATGATGTAATAAATTTAAACCATATTCTGACATTTGTGTGTGGAAAATAACCCAAGGCGAGTCCTGCTATATTCAAAAATAATTTGACAAAATGTTTATTTAGTTTCAGGAAATAAGCCAGAATACTTCTGGCAAGTTTAGATAACTGATACCTCACCAGTTATATTAAAAAAAATCAAATGCTTTAGTACAATTTAGAACCTTTCCAAACTGCACTAAATTAATAGAAGTACAATTATTGACCTTCAATAAATTGTACCCCTGTTTAAATAGTTTCCACACCTTATGGAAACTATCCCTTAAAACCAAATATGTTTCCTATTTATTCCTATTTATAAACAAAATGAAGCATTTTAAATGGAAAGTTGCAAAGCTTTTAACATATAATAATAATGCAAACTTGAACACTTAAATACCCAACAAAAGCTTTGCCTGCAAGGTGTGAAAAGTTAACTAAAAATGAATTACTTCTGATAATGCTGTCCGAATTAACAATTAAATAAAATGCTGTGAGCAAAAAATCAAAAAGTTAAGAAGACCGACTCCTATGAGTCGCGAAAACAAAAATTTACTTTACAAACGTATCATTACTGTTTTCTTATTTATTTAAACTTTAACCAAAAATATGTTTTTACAAAAGAAATTTAGCCAATTTTGTCAGAAATAAAATCTACGTCAAAAATACCAACTGTTACGACCAAAAGATTTAGCAGAATTGATTTTCGAGCGTTTTAATTTTACGTCACTTGTTGGATTATTGTTAGACGCTGGAATGTTGGAAATCAGTGGGAAGTTGGAAAGAAATAACCAACCCCAAGCCAGCGTTTCAAAATAATAAATTTTACTATAATTGTATAAAAAAATGATTAACTACAAAATTAAGTTCTTTCATTGATACAATTCTTAGTACGATACACAGGTAAAATTTCTAATGTAACTAAAAATATAACATTGTACATCGCCACCGGAAGTAATGGCATGTGAACGAAGGTGAAAACAGGTGAACTACCGACAGCGAGAAATGGCAAAGTTTACCAATTACACGAGTTACCAGCATGTAAAAACAACATGGACAGTCTACGATTGACTTGTGGATTTGTGTTATGCCGGCCAATACCGTTGTCAGTGCGTGGAAATGGTTATTTAATTGAAAACCGTACTTCGTTGGAGTTAGCACGTTACAACCAGTGCACATGCACATTTACATATCGTAATTCATTTAAAGTGGCAGGTTCCCGACGGCCCGTGCACTTTCAAGTCTAGAAAAGATTACTGACTAGATGGTTACATTTGCAGTATAATGGTAACAATTTTTTTTATAAAATACGACAAAAATATTCACATTCAGTGACAGTTTCAGATTATTGTCGATATTTTCAACAGTTCCTACAAAAACTCAGTTTTACCAGTTATGTGGAGAACCACGTGCGAATTTACAACTGTGCCCTAGCAGACGATATGAAATTTCAACACTCGTTCAAGATAACTCGATGGACTGTCATCACATTTAATATCAAATTATGGATGGACATTTTCTGCAATAATGGTAATAAATTTGTGTTCAGTGATTATGATTTATAATAGAAAACATTTGCTTTTCAATTTTCACTCAAATCAACATGTGGTGTCTCACTCATGAAATTGCATAAAAATAAAATTACACAATATTTCACTTATTGATTGTTTTTAAATTACTAAGATTTTGAAAAACTGATTGGATTTCTACATGTCTATAAAGTCATACTAAATATACATACAATTGTGCCAGCCTATGGCTATAAGCATACTATCCCTGATTTACATTATACATGTGACCATCATTATAAGGCGAAGCGTGGAGGTTCCCACACTAGCCCAGATTTACACTATCAATATGTTTTTTGTCCGCAAAGCATGGAATTACTAATGCATTAAGCTCTGTTTCGCTTTCTCATGATAATGGACTATATGTATAGTAATAACATTAAAAACTGGGAAATGTTGTCTAAATGAATATTCGAAATCTGACAAATTTATCTCTTCAAATACAACGAAATAAGTGCCGACACAGGACTTATTCAACAGCAATGGGAAAAATCACAACTTGTGCTAGCCTATGCATCTTAAAATCTGTCTTATTCTTGTGCGGTTAACTTTAAAAAAAATTATCTGTTGTAGTTCTCATTTGTATCATGACATCTGAATGTATTACTTCTTATGTGTTCAATCATGGAAAATACATGTATCTCTGATACCAAAACAAAATGATGGGTTGTAAAATAATGTGCTTTTCTGGTATCCTTACAATAGGTATGTTTGATTTGTCTACAATACCTTTCAATTTGTTAACAAATTGTCTATGATAGGTCTGTTTGATTTTTCTATAATTTCATTCTAATAGAGAACATATTGTCTATGATATTTTTGCTTGATTTGTTTACAATACCATTCTAAGAGCTAAAACATTGTCTATGATAGATCTGGTTGATTTCTCTACAATACCGTTCTAATAAAGAACATATTGTCTATGATGTTTTTGCTTGATTTGTTTACAGTACCGTTCTAATAATTACTACTTTGTCTTTGATATTTCTGGTTGATTTGTCTACAATACTTTTCTAATAGAGAACATATTGTCTATGATAGGTCTGTTTGATTTGTCTACAATACTGTTCTAACAGGGAACATATTGTATATCATAGGTCTGTTTTATTAGTCTACAAACCGTTCTAATAGAAAACATATTGTTGATGATAGGTCTGTTTGATTTGTCTACAATACCGTTCTAATATAGAGCATATTGTATATGATAGGTCTGCTTGATTTGTCTACAATACCGTTCTAATAGATAACATATTGTCTATGCTAGTTTTGTTTGATTTGTTTACAATACCGTTCTAATAGTTAACACATTGTCTGATATGTATGTTTGATTTGTCTACAATACCGTTCTATTAGTCAACAAATTGTCTATGATAGGTCTGTTTGATTTTTCTACAAGTCCATTGTAATAAAGAACATATTGTCTATGATATGTCTGTTTGATTTGTGTACAAACTGTTCTAATAGAGAACATATTGTCTATGATAAGTCTGTTTGATTTGACTACAATAACGTTCTATCAGGGAACATATTGTATATGATAGGTCTGTTTGATTTGTCTACAATACCGTTCTAATAGCTAACCTATTGTCGATGATAAGTTTGTTTAATTTGTCTACAATACCGTTCTAATAGAGAACTTATTGTCTATGATAGGTCTGTTTGATTTGTCTACAATTCCATTCTAATAGATTCTAATAGAGAACATAGTGACTATGATAGGTCTGTTTGATTTGTCTACAAGACCGTTCTAATAGAAAGCATATTGTCTGTGATAGGTCTGTTTGGTTTGTCTACAATAGCGTTCTAATCGTTAGCACAGTGTATATGATAGGTCTGTTTGTTTTGTCAACAAAACCGTTCTAATAGATAGCATATTGTCTATGATTGGTATGTCTGGTTGGTCTATAATACCGATCTAATAGTTAACACATTGTATATGATAGGTCTGTTTCATTTGTCTACAATTCCATTTCAATAGAGAACATAGTGACTATGATAGGTATGTTTGATTTATGTACAAAACCGTTCTAATAGTTAAGACAGTGTCTATGATATGTCTATTTGATTTGTCTACAATACCATTCTAATAGTTAACACAGTGTTTATGATAGGACTGTTTGATTTGGCTACAATATTATTCAAATAGTTAACACAGTATCTATGATAGGTCTGTCTGATTTGTCTACAATACCTTTTTAATAGATAACACATTGTCTATGATAGGTCTGTTTGATTTATCTACAATACCATTATAATAGCTAACACAGTGTCTATGATATGTCTGTTTGATTGTTCAACAATGCCGTACTAATATATAGCATATTGTCTATGATAGGTCTGTTTGATTTGAGTATCATACCGTTCTAATAGTTAACACAATGGCTATGATAGGTCTGTTTGATTTGTCTATAATACCTTTCTAATAGTGAACACAGTGTCTATGATAGGTCTGTTTGATTTGTCTATAATAGCGTTCTAATAGTGAACACAGTGTCTATGATATGTCTGTTTGATTTGTTTATAATACCATTATAATAGTTAACACAGTGTCTATGATAGGTCTGTTTGATTTGTCTATAATACCGTTCTAATAGTTAGCACAGTGCCTATGATATGTCTGTTTGATTTGTCTATAATACCATTATAATAGTTAACACAGTGTTTATGATAGGTCTGTTTTATTTGTCTATATAATATCATTCTAATAGGTAACACAGTGTCTATGATATGTCTGTTTGATTTGTCAACAATGCCGTACTAATAGATGACATATTGTCTATATATGATAGGTTTGTTTGATTTGTCTACAATACAGTTCAAATAGTTAACACAATGTCTATGATAGGTCTGTTTGATTTGTCTATAATACCGTTCTATTAGTGGACACAGTGTATATGATAGGTCTGCTTGATTTGTCTATAATACCGTTCTAATAGTGAACACAATGTCTATGATAGGGTTGTTTGATTTGTCTATAATACCGTTCTACTAGTGAACACAGTGTATATGATAGGGTTGTTTGATGCGTCTGCTATATTAATCTAATAATGCCGTTCTAATAGTTAACACAGTGTCTTTGATGGGTATGTTTGTTTCGTCTTGTTTAATACCATTTTAAATGTACCAGCATTATAGTGACGAATATACGGTTAAAGAATATACAATAATTATAATGTGATGCTACGTTTTAATTAACGTACATAATTGTTACTGTTGTCTGTATAATGTTAAACAGATGTAAAATTAAACAGTATGGTGAAGCTTAAATAAAAGTAAAAGTTAACATTGATAAACATTTTAACATAAGAATGTAAATATATAAATATAAATCTTTTAAACTTACATTGCTAATGGGAAATATTGGTGAAGAATAATAGGTTCTTACACGAGTCCCTATTGAAGATCTGGGATTTCTTCCACGAGTGTGAGAAATTCCGTCTTTTCACGAGTGGAGCGTAGCGGAACGAGTGGAATGACGCTAAATTTCTCTCACGAGTGGAAGAAATCTCAAATCTTCAATAAGGACGAGTGCAAGTAGCTGTTTCTTCCGTTAAGCATGTCGATTTCATTCATTCATTCGCATGTCAATGTCATGTTTACTACAAAAAATATTACAACGCCACGTGTAATGCAATAAATACACATGTATTGAAAACGCATTAAATCTATTAGGATAAAGCAGTTTAAATTCAGGTAAAAGTGATATTTGAAACTTCTTTAGATCTACTAAGACGACAAATTATATTACTACAGCAGTCGTAGAATTGATTATTGATTATACTCGGCCGATTTGATTGGCTGACAATGCCATGTAAGACAAGTTCACGCGCAGCTGTCTTTATGGCTTGTATTACATAGAAAACCCAACAAAACGGAAGAATATCCCTACTTAATTACGAATGGCGCTTTTGTAGATCAGGCCCATCATCAGTTAGTATGATAAGCCAGCATGCATTAACTGCTATATGTTTGTGTTATCAATCAATAAATTCCATTCTTTGATTTTTCATTTATAACAGTATTAATGATACAAAAAATTATAAATTAGGGAAGTTGTGTATTACATGTTACCTGAACTGAATAAAGGAATTAAAATCAAAGAGTGCACCTGTATCTGTATACTCATTTAAGGATAACACAATCTTAACAGTTGATAGAATTGATAAATTTATTTCTGAAATGATTGGTACTTTACTTTAACTGCATTTTATGATAAAACAATTTTACAAAGATATTTTTAGATTAGATAAGTTTAGGTATTACATTTTGTATGAATATTACAAATTATTCTTGGTGATATGAACCTGTAAATCATGTTATATTCCAAAACTGACTTGATTGTTATATAGATGCACAGACGGACCTAATTAAATTTATATATGATAGTAATATATTTAATCTGTTTATTAGTGTATTAGTATTATAATTTAATTTCAATTAGAAAATACTTTTGTTTAAATGATGGATTAATGCATTATTTGAAATTGCATAACTACAAAACTAATGTCACTGGCAAGATTTTTGTCCTGTTCTGTTTATAGCAAGGATGATAATTCTAAATGTTTTTGCTAAGCCTATCACATGTTCAATATGAACAACTTTACTTGATATATTTCTGTCTTTTTCCACTTTTTTTTCCAAACATCCTATTTCATTTCCCAAAGAAACTGTTGTAATATTAATTGTGACATCTGCTCCTAATATGCAGGAGACAGGTCTGACACAAGTCCCCCAGTTTAACATCTAAGCAATACAATTACTGTGCAACCTGATGTTTTGGTTTTTGGAATAGTATTGTTTTGTCATCCACAATTAGTCGGGTTGATGAAATTTCATGTCAATCAGATGGACTAAAAACAAAAAAAAACAAGTACCAAATCGCTATGTGGACTCAAAGCTAACTCCTCCCATCGTTTAGATGGTCCACATTCTGTTGTATACATAGTTCAAGTTATATGCTCCATCACCTAGGGGAGCTAATACAAATTCGATGTTGGTGTATTGTACCGATCCAGTATGAATTAATACTGATCATTGTCAGGTCTAAAGTTTTCAATGGCGGTGGATGGCAAAGCTGGAGTTTGACATCAAAATTCATTATATTGTGGAACAGAAAAAACACATTTGCCTTATTTTGCATTTAAGTAAGACTAATAATCACCCTAAAGACGTCATTTCCCCTACATTAGATATACACAGAAGTTGCATTCCTCTTCTTCTTTTGCTATGAATTAAAATATTGTTTCATTTGCTTTACTAAGTCTGTCACCCCCTTCAGATGCACTAGACCGACATTTTCTTTAAAAACAGACCACATTTGGAACACTTCCCTTCTCCATTTTTTGCAGTTTCCTACAAACACTGGTAACTGCAATAAATAAAATACAAAACAGTTTAAAAAGAAAAAAGAACATTTCAATTCCATAACATTTTCCAATGATAAATGTAATCCCTAATCTGTGATGACAAGCATCAATCTTACAAATAACCATTCAAAGTAAACACTGTAAAAATTGCCATCTCAACATGTAATATTAAATTATAAACATAATCACTATAAAGTGTATGGATATTAATTATGAACCTATATTAAGAAAATTATATTTTGCAATAAATGAAGTAGTTATTATGTGAAGTTGTCTTAATATTTTCATTTAAAAAATTTCTTTTCATTATATTTATATATACTTTGTGCATAAAAGTAATAAAAAGATATAAATCTGAAATGTATAATACATATACTAAATTAAACCATGCTATTAAATTATTACATTTTACAGTTTAATTTTAATTTACACTTACAAAAACTTGTCATTGATGTATAATCATTTTCTATGAAGTTCATAGCAAACAATACTGCTTTTGTTTTGTGTCCATTCTGTGTGTTTTCCTTCACTTAATTATTCTTAATTACATGTAATCATTCTTTTTAATTTGCTCATCATTATGAAACCTCTATAAAAGTATCATGTACATAACAATATGTAGAAAAAATTTTAATTATTAACAAAAAATACTGATAAATAATATAAATATTTACCCAATGTAAGTCTAACTTAGAGATGAAGAGATACTGCTGCTGGACCTGATATACAGCGGCGCCATATGTGCTACCAGTTAGGGGAAATAATAGACCAATTGTCCCCATTAAATCTCCAATTAACCTACCAGTACATAAAGTATATGATATATACCGTCCTAATGGTAGAAACCCCAAACGACCTTCAAAAAA
>MJUT01034832.1:0-20840 GCA_002080005.1 Gigantidas platifrons
ATTCAGAGCCCCCCAGTCTTCACTCTTACTCCTGATTCAGAGACCCCCATTACCATTACACCACCAATGTAGGTGAGCATGCTTACCATTACACCACCAATGTAGACGAGCATGCTTACCATTACACAACCAATGTAGACGAGCATGCTTGCCATTACACCACCAATGTAGACGAGCATGCTTACCATTACACCACCAATGTAGACGAGCATGCTTGCCATTACACCACCAATGTAGACGAGCATGCTTACCATTATACCACCAATGTAGGCAAGCATGCTTACCATTACACCACCAATGTAGACGAGCATGCTTACCATTACACCACCAATGTAGACGAGCATGCTTACAATTACACCACCAATGTAGGTGAGCATGCTTACCATTACACCACCAATGTAGGTGAGCATGCTTACCATTACACCACCAACGTAGGCGAGCATGCTTACCATTACACCACCAATGTAGGTGAGCATGCTTACAATTACACCACCAATGTGGTTTGATCTAAAAGGGTTAAGTGTAGATAGGGTTCATTGTACATATTTGTTTTACCTACCTGGCATAATTGACTAGGTTTAATAAAGGAGTCTCCATCAGCTGCACTACAGGTAACGGTCCCTTCACTGTCAATAGTGGTACTTTAGGAAACACAACAGTCCCCTCCTCAATGGCATATAACGTGACATTCTTTGTGTTCAGTTCTTTTAAATATACAAAGAATTCAGTTTCTACTGAACATGGCAGCACCGAATTCAAATATTTAATATCTGAAAAATACAGTAGAATTTGATTTGATTTGATTTATTGTGTTTAATGCCACTTTCAGCAATATTTCAGCTATATCGTGGCAACTAGTTTTAGTGGTGAAGAAGCCGGGGGACCCGGAGAGAACTACCGACCATGGGCAAGCAACTGGTAAACTTTATCACTTGCGGTTGCGAGTCGAGTGCACCCTTTTTTTGTAATTCACAAAGCCGGGTGCAAACCCACGCCGTATTGGTGATAGGCTTGTATGAGTTGTTAGGTAATCCAACTATCTAACTCATTGAGCCACCCGGGCCCTCGAGCTCAGAAGTCGAATTTAATCAAACAAAAATCTGGAGGTACCGGTATATGTTTCACTGTCTTGAATACAGTATCCCTCCCCCCTCCTCTTATAAGGACACCCTGTCTGCAATGAAAAAGTGGCCTAATAATAGGGTGGGCCTTATAAGAGGGGGGCCTTATAAGAATGGGGTCTTTGGTGACAGGGGCCTCATATTACAGGAGAACTACTGCATTGCATCATATGTATTTTATTTTTTACTGTTTACTACATTTTTTCAGAACGCAGAAAAATGATATTGACAACCTCAACTTCAAAAACCTCAATTGTGAGTGGGCCATTGAGGCCGTGATGGTATGGTAGTTGGATTTACAACTATCTATGCAATCAGTGCCTATCACCACTGATGTTGTGAGTTCGAATCTTGATCAGGGTGAGGTGTACAACATTATGTGATAAAGTTTGTCAGTGACTTGCGACAGCAGGGTTTGAAATAACCGGATGCCCGATTGCCTGTGCCGTGCTAAATTTGACATGGGCAAGTAAGATTTTAAAGGCAATAGCCCGCTGGGCAAGTGAAAAATCCTAGATACACTAAATCAAACTACGGATTCCTGACCACAGTTTGAAACAAGAAAGAGCTGTCACTTAGTATTGTTCACGAATTTTGAAAGATCAACGAGAAAATTTTGATGATTTTCCAAATGGATGCTGATTTAGTATTTATAGTTTCTGATACGGATCGGTCTAAATTCCAGATTGCTTTCGGCCTTAAAAATGACATGTGGTAAAATCGGATATACCAACTTACGAAACTCAAAATACTTAATTGTTTTCTTGTTAGGCCACACCAAATCGATGTCTTGTTCGACGGGATCGCCGCTCCAATATTGGTCGATTTCTTTTCTTTCTTTTTTTTAATCCGCAAAAAATAATTTTCGGTCCGGTAGTTTCCGTATATTTTGTTAGCGGTAAACAATTCCGGTTCATTTTCTCGATGGTATTTTGCAAGACATTTCAGGGAATTTCGAAATGTGACAGTTCTTTTTTTCTTTCTTAAAATACTGTACAAGTATAACAGTTTAATTTGTCCACTGGTACTATTTCTGACATTTATGCTGTTAACCTTAAAATGTTCATTTTTACAGTGAAGCCTTGTAATAAAATGTTTCTATCCTGATTTCTTTTGATGTCCCCTATACTGTAAGAGTTAGACTGTTGGTATCTTTTAATAAATCAAAAGCATACAATATCTTAATTCTCATAACCAGTGTAGTAACATGTACAGTACAATTATTTACGAAAATGAAGAAAACGAAAGTTTCATCAAAGTAGGGAAAATTCGGGGACAAAAACAGAATCAGAATGGGGTGCAAGTAGACAAAGAACAATATCACATAAAAAACTAAATAAAAACATTGAACAGCAACACAGACCCCTACAAAAATGGGTAAACTCAGGTATATAGAATACAGTGATTTCCATACAAACGGTTTTAGCCAGGAGGACACACATATTTGTTTTACACATTATAATTTTGCACAATATTTTCAAGATATCATATACTGGACACAACCAATCAAAACTAGTTCCTTTTGCGAGAAAGCAAATTTTGCTTCATCATTTTCATAAAAAATTTAAAAAAATAAAATTTCGCTCGCTGCCTCACTATTTTTGTCTGGAAAATCCGAAGAACAAGAAATTATTTTGGTGTGGTCTTAGGTTGTTCCATGGGATATAAGATCGAAATGTTTAATGATTAATATTATGTTATCATAACACGGGCACTTGTTTCATTAAAAAAATATATGCCCCGTCCCCTTCTTTACTTCAAGGTAAACATCTGTCCTTTTCCCCCTCCCCACTTTGCCTCAATATTTTTCGCTTATTTGTGATCCTTTTGCTGACCCAATTATATCGTTACACTCCCGAGATATTTTTCTTTTCGACTGCCACATTTAAATATACCTACCGGGCCCCCCTCAGACGTATTGGACAAGAATATGCAGCAAAGGTAGCTTGTTTTATTTTTAAGTCATTGAATCGGATACAGCCACTTCCGGTTTGCGCTGGATTTTTCAGATGAATTCGGAATTCTCTAGACTAGCCATGTGTAACAATGCCATCGTGATCATCTCCTCTCAAATGTAAAGTAAGCCTTTAAAATACAGATAATTGTTCCAATGCAGATTATAAAAATATGTTCAACTCCAAATTATTGACATTTGATTTTTAAAGCACCTTTTTTTTAATTTTCTAAATCAATTTAAAACAGACCGGAAGTGGCTGTATCCATTTCAATGACTTAAAAATAAAACAAGCTACCTTCGCTGCATTTTCTTGTCCAATTCGTCTGAGGGAGGCCCGGTAGCTATATTTAAATGTGGCAGTCGAAAAGAGAAATATCTCGGGAGTGTAACGATATAATTGGGTCAGCGAAAGGATCACAAATAAGCGAAAAATATTGAGGCGAAGTGGGGAAGGGGAAAAGGACAGATGTTTACCTTGAAGTAAGGAAGAGGAGGGGGCATATATTTTTTTAATGAAACAAGTGCCTGTGTATCATAATCATTTTAAGACCTATTTCTGCAATGTTTTTCAATTAGGACTGAGTTCCGTGTGGGGCGAAAAAAGTCAATAATCAGTCGTAGTCATCATGGCTGCTTGTTCAGCATCTTCACATCTCAAAAGCGTAAACAGGGAAATAAAATGTCAAAGAAAAAATATGTCTGACATTTATACATTGAAGAGGTGATAATATGTCATATTTCATGAATAAAGTTAAATATTTTGCCTACCTACATGTACCTACCCAGTCAAAAAATGGTGGGCCAAAGAAGGGCAAACAAACATATTTGTAAGCTTGAATTGGTCTTAGATACAAATATTTCATGAATAATCCAGATTTTTGAAACACAGCAACACACTACAATTATGGTGTAATAATTGGAGAAACAACACCCCAAAAATTTTTTTGCAAACATTTTCAGTATTTTTCAATTATAAAAGTGGACTTTTGAAACTTTAATTTAGGTGTCAGGAAAAGCCTAGAATGCAGGATTTTTTCCCAGACCCCCCTGCCGTAGTTGGCACATCGCAAGCGAGGTGCGGCAACCCGCTCCGCAGCTTGCTGGACAAGTTCCTGTCATAATGGACAAGTCAATTTGTTTTCTTACTTGCCCTTTGGACAACTGCCTTTAAAAACTTAATTCAAACCCTGGACAGGTCAGTGATTTTCTCCAGATCTTCCAGTTTCCTCCACCAATGAAACTGACCGCCACGATATAACTGAAATATTGTTGAAAGTGGCATTAAACACCATCAAACAAACAAACAAACAGAAAAATTATACTGACAACCTCAACTTCAAAGACCTAGAAAATAGATATCATGTTTTTTATACTACTGTATATAATAATATTATAATACTTTTTTTTAGTGATGGGAATCGGTCACATTTTAGAGATCGATGATCGCTATACCAACATCGACCGATGATCGATCATTGGTGACAATTACCTACTACCTTTACCTGGTTTACCTGGTGTCGAGATCAATTTAGGCTAGCTAGCCTCTACGATCCTTCTTAATTGTTCTGTTTCAGTGCTCGCTTCCGGTCCATAGAAATCGGGCACAAATTTAATGTCTAAATCAATCCAATGTTTATTCAACTGGCTTTTGAATCTGTTGACCGTTTTAGCTTCCACTACTGTAGTCGGCAAGTTGTTCCATGTGTCTACTACTCTCTGAGAAAAACTATATTTCCTAATGTTAGTCCTATTGTGTTGTTTATAAATTTTCTTGCTATGGCCTCTAGTGATTGATTCTTTTATTGGGAAGAGATATTCATTTCCTACTTTGTCTATGTTATTTAATATTTTGAAGGTTTCCACCATATCGCTTCTTAATCTTCTATATTGCAGAGATGGTAATCCCAAATATTTGAGTCTGCTGCTATAGCTGAGATGTTTTATAATTTTGACCATCTTTGTAGCTCTGCGTTGCACATTCTCGATTTGAATACCTTCCTTCTTGTATATAACTGCCCAAACAGTGCTTCCATATTCTAAGTGTGGCCTGACTAAACTCTTGTATAAAGTTAAAAACATATCTTTATCCATATAAGTGAAGGTTCTGTTTATCATACCTAATCTTTGATTTGCTTTTTTAGTTTGGATGTGGATATGTTGTTGGAATTTTAGTTTGTCATCAATTGTAATGCCTAAATCTTTTTCCTCCGTTGTCTTTGTTATATTATTTTCTCCCAAGTGATAGCTTGTATTGACAAATGGGTCAAAATGGATGTATTGAACTTCAGAAGCCATTTATCGGACCAATCCACAAGGTTGTCAAGATCTTTTTGCAATGTACCTTGTTCCTCAATGTTATTTACAACAGCATAGACCTTAGTATCATCTGCAAATAATTTTGCAATATTGTCAACTACATCTGGTAGGTCATTAATATATATTGTAAATATTATTGGACCTAGTACACTGCCTTGTGGTATTCCGCTTGTTACATGTGACCAGTTGGATTCTGTACCATTTAACACTACTTTTTGTTTTCGTTCGTTTAGAAAGTTTTTGATCCATCCTAGCAGATTACCTGTTATGCCATAGCCACGAAGTTTATGAATTAGTTGTTTGTGTGGAACTGTATCAAAAGCCTTCTGGAAATCTAGGTAGATGGCATCAATTGCATTGTGGTGATCTAATTTTTCAGTCCAGTCATCTAGTGCCTCTATTAACTGAGTAACGCAAGATCTGCCTTTTCTGAACCCATGCTGATGTGGTGTGAATAGTTGATTATTTTCCATATGTTCCGTTAGTGCATCTCTAATAAATTTTTCAATGGTTTTACAAATGATTGAAGTGAGGCTTATCGGACGATAGTTTGAGACTTGGTGTTTTGGACCTTTTTTATGTAAAGGTGTTACATTTGCTAATTTCCACATTTCTGGTATTTTCATACTGTCCATAGATTTATTAAATATGGTTGTAATTGGAATTGATATACACTTTGCCGTTTCTTTGATAAATTTTGGGTGCATTTGGTCAGGTCCTGGCGACTTTGTTTCTTTTAACTTTTCGAGGTATTCTCTTACTTTATTGGCATTGAACTTGACAGAGTACAGGGTCTCGTCTGTACTAAATGTATTTACTGGGTATATTTACTCAAAAAGTCAAGAGTATGTTTGACAAAAGCAAATTAAAGACATTGAGATGAATAAATTTGTATCGTATAAGAACACATACTACATTTTTTTCATTTGCTGTGGTCGCCGGTGATTTAAAAATATATTGACCAGAACACTACAAACCTTAGAAAATGTAGTTGTTGAAACATTTCTACTAAACAGAATATGTTATAACTTTTCATCTGTTATTCAAGAATATTGAGATTTTATTATTGATGATTTTCATCAGAATGGACTGTTATAATTTATACACATTAACAAAACATCAGTTTCCATATGTGTATTGTGTAACACCTGATATACAATGGACTAGTCTGGGAAGTAGATAAATAATTGACTAGTCCAAAAATGTGTATTGACTGAGTGTCAGAAGTACCCTGATATAAATTGCAAGATTTTTGTCAGTATAAAGACAAAAACACAGGATATTTTTTTTCAACATTAGGAATCAGAATCGACCATAAGATTTTAGAATGGATCATCGGATCGGATGCCGACGTCCGACTGATTAGTCGATGTTTCCAATGATCTGTGCACCACTACTTTTTTTATCTGAAAATTTCTCCTGTCTCCTCCATCAATAAAACTGATGGCCTTGATATAACTGAAATATTATTGAAAGTGGTGTTAAACACCATAACCCTATCCCTTGTATCTGAAAAAGAAGCTTTTGGATTATCAATGCACAATCCATGAAGAATTTGATCAACATTTACTCAAGTTATAAAGTAAACAAGACTATATTTTCTTTAAAAAAATCTCATAAAAAAATAAGATTTTACTCAAAAGCTTTTGTTAGAATTCATTCAAAATATTCAAGTTTGCAGCCTACAAGCAAATATTTGAAATCAAATCATTTTTACTCAGTTCCTCAAGTTATTGTGTAAACAAGAAAGTAGGACAGACAGAGGCCTTTGCTGTATCGCCTTACAGCGCTTTACAGGGATAAAAATAGGTACAAATACAGAGAAACTTGTCTAAACTGAATCATTGAATAATCTCAAATTCCTGTCTAAACTTTAAATTAAAATATTTGAAATCCTTGCCAATTTAACCTGTCTTTTGAGAACAAATAAAATTGTCCTGACAGGTGTTCTGTATAGAAAGGTTTCACTGTATTACAGTGTTAATGGACTTACTTCTTTTGAGAACTACATGGTACTTGGAAATCAGTGACAACGTGCAATGTAAATAATGGACTTACTTCTTTTGAGAACTACATGGTACTTGGAAATCAGTGACAATGTGCAATGTAAACTCCACATATGGAAACAATACTTACCACTGTCTGAGAAATGGAAATTCTGAATAAATTTGACACATTCTTCAAGGCCGGCAAATACAGTAAATTCTCCTTTAAATGGATTCTTTCTGAAGTACAGATCAAACACAGCCACGTCGTTCATCTTACCACTCTTCCAATAGGCATAGGCCATTGTAATCTGATATAAATCTGAAAAATAAAAATGTTAGTCAATGTTATCTGATATAGGTCTGACAAAATGAGCAGTCAGAATTTATGAGCAGTCATACTTTACAAGCAGTCAGACTTTATGAGCAGTCATACTTTACAAGCAGTAAGACTTTATGAGCAGTCATACTTTACAAGCAGTCAGATTTTATGAGCAGTCATACTTTACAAGCAGTCAGATTTTATGAGCAGTCAGACTTTATGAACAGTCAAACTTTATAAGCAGTCAGACTTTACAAGCAGTCAGACTTTATGAGCAGTCAGACTTTACAAGCAGTCAGACTTTATAACCAGTCAGACTTTACAAGCAGTCACACTTTACAACCAGTCAGACTTTACTACAAGTATTTAGACTTTATAAGCAGTCAGACTTTACAAGTATTTAGACTTTACAAGCAGTCAGACTTTATAACCAGTCAGACTTTACAAGCAGTCAGACTTTACTACAAGTATTTAGACTTTATAAGCAGTCAGACTTTACTACAAGTATTTAGACTTTACAAGCAATCAGACTTTATAAGCAGTCAGACTTTACAAGCAGTCAGACTTTATGAGCAGTCATACTTTATGAGCAGTCAGATTTTACAGCAGTCAGACTAGTGATGGGAATCAGAAGGAATTTCATAATCGATCATCGGTTTCACATGAATAACTACAAAAATGTAATTATCAGTTATAATCAGAAAAAAAGGATGTTTTGTTGAAAATGACCTATTTTATGCAAATTTTACATTATACCTCTTATATATAATGTGGTGTATGTTTTTTGTCATGTTTGTACTTATTTTAAGGTTGTTTGACCAAATTAAACATGCTAAACTATTGTCTGAATGTATTAATGTATTGTTTTTATATTATTGAGGCCTGAATTATGTTTCATTACTAGATTGATCAATGGTACAGTACCTTAAATAATTAGTGGTAACTGACTGCCTTTATCACATCAGATTCAAATGACAAACAACATCAAACATAAATAAATGTGATTGAACAGTTCATAGAAAACAGAACATTGTCATCCACAATCTTATAGTGTAGTTATCAGTATTATTAGTCAGTGTAGTTATCAGTATTATTAGTCAGTGTAGTTATCAGTATTATTAGTCAGTGTAGTTATCAGTATTATTAGTGTAGTTATCAGTATTATTAGTCAGTGTAGTTATCAGTATTATTACCAGTAATATTCCATATTTTTATTCATTGATATTGCCAATATTTGAAGGACTGAGGCGAGCCCTCATTTTTTTCACTAAATGAGCCGCAAGACTACACACTCGTTTTGAGGGTACATACGATGCTGGAATGGCAAGATATGTTTTGCTAAAATGCTTAATCTTGGATAGAAGGCTGCATTTTCCCCCATCATTGCAGTATTGTTAAGTCTGTATAAGTCAAAGCAGCACCATGTCATAGCCGAGAATGCGTATTTGCTTTTCGGTCAGAAATGTACAAATTTGACGATTTTTTCAGTTTTCACAGTACTTATTATACTTTTAATGGACGCTAGAAATATAATTTCATTTGCAAATACATGTATAATAAACAGCTGCGCCAAGAGCACATGATACGCCTGTCATCAACATTCATACAATATTTGTAAAGACTTTCTTTCCCATAACTCTGGAATGAAAAATTGAAATTTCACCAAAAAGAATACAGACCATAAGACTATCAATTCCAATAACCTTGCGAAGTTTGAAGTGAATTGGCAAAGGGGTTCTCAATTTACAGTGCGACATACGAAAAATCGCCTACAATTTGGTGAATAAAGTCCCATAACTCTGGAATGAAAAATTGACATTTCACCAAAAAATATACAGACCATAAGACTATCAATTCCAATAACTATGCGAAGTTTGAAGTGAATTGGCCAAGGGATTCTCAATTTACAGCACGACATACGAAAAATCGCCTACAATTTGATGAATAAAGTCCCATTTCTCTGGAATGAAAAATTGAAATTTCACCATAAAGTATACAGACCGTAAGACCATCAATTCCAATAACTCTGTGAAATATGAAGTGAATTGGCCAAGGGGTTCTTAAGTTAGAGCGCGACATGTGAAATGGACGGACAGACAGACAGTGGTATACCACAATACGTCCCGTCTTAAAGACAGGCGTATAAAAACTATTTCACACGATTTGATGAAATAAGAAACTGTTAATTTCTGTTTAATTATGTCACAAGATTTCCAGAAAATCAAAGTGAAAGTGAAAGTAGAATTGTTTGATTAATCAGAAATAGATTTTTGGGCTCAAGTGCTTGGTTTAAGACACCAACCAACCGATTATCGGTTATAATCGATCATCGGAACACCACTAAGTCAGACTCTACTATCTGTCAGACCTTACAGTCAGACTTATATATTCCTTGTACTGAAACTTCTTTAACAATTGTTTAGAATGCTTCTCATACATACAGCATGTCTTAAACCTGAAGACAACAACTACCGGTTATATCATGGCATATTTCATTTATTTGTTTTCCCGTATTGTAGTCATATATTTACATAATGTAAGAGATATTTATAAATAGCAAGGAATAAACTTAAAATAACCTGCTGTGGTGAAGCAATAAAACAATTAAATTCTACCTGTTCCTACCCCCTGTCATTGAGGTGGTAATCATATCAAGTAATAAATATGTAGCTGTTTCCTGTCCAAGAAGAGTTTGAAGATACCAAAGGGGTAATCAGAATCCATAAATCGAAGAAGAACAGACAACATTAATGGCCAAAAAGAAAAAGTACAAACAATGATCTATAAAACATACATATAAAACTAAAGATCGAGTAACACAAACCCCACTAAAAACCATGGTGAACTCAGGTCCAGCTCCACTGTGTATTTTGTCTGGCAATTTTTTCCTGTGTTATTAGATAATATTACAGAGCTCCAGATAAGCTGCGTTTTTGCATGATTACGCAAATAAAATTAACAAAAACCCAATTTTTTTATTTCCTTTGCGTTGTTGAACTCAATTCCATCCAGATATAACCCAATTCTTCGTTTAATGAGTGCTTACTTCACTCATTCATTTTTATGTAGTTGCGTAATTAAAGCATATCGTATGATTTCTGTTGCATAACATTTTACTTTCTCTTTTACTCGTCAACACTCGTAAGATTACAAATCTCCCGAGGTTTGCCGATATATAGTTCTGATGAGTTACTTCTATCTAAGGGTGCGAGGAGTTCCAAATATTCACTCCACTTTTAAAAGAGGCAAAATAAATTCTGGTTCCCTGAATTTAGTCTTGTTTGCCTTGAAATTAATTTTGTAGCGGTTTCAATCTATTATGAATCGTCGAGGGAGGAAGAAAGCCCCTTTACAGGCAAATTATTCTATCGCTAATTATTTAAAGACAGATTCAAAAGCCATGGTTACACGAATTGAAAATGCTGTAAATCATAGTAAAATTGTTGCAACAGAAATCAATGACGATATTTTGAAAGCGGCAGTAAAGACTGACAATAATATTCAACGAAACGGAAACATTCAGTCACAGACAAAACTTTTGTCACTTGGAAAGAAAAATTTCCATGGCTAGAGAAAAAACCCTGTTAGGGTATTCCATATTTGCAATGCACAGAATGCATATCAGCTGCTTCCAAGGGTATTAAAATCAGTAGTTGTGGGGACATGAGGGTACGAGCATTTTATTTAAACAGGATCCGCATTTAGCGGTTCCTTAATTTTCGGGAAAACGGGATAGTCTATTTATTTTAACGGGAATGCGGGACAAGACCCCCTCTCTTTACATGTACGTATCATCTACACCAATGAAAAATATTAAAAAAATACAGTATAATGTACATCAGGAGAATAAAACTTGATGTATACATTTTCAATGCCTGATACACCTCCAACAAAAAAGCAATGCATGTCATGTACAGAGAGTAAAAGACCCAATTCAATTTATTCATGGTGGGTAAAAAACCCAATTGAATCTTATTCTGGTGAGTGAGAAATTTGAAGTAAAGCATTTAAAAAATAGATCACTCAATGGAAATGCTAAACATGTGAGTTAAAAACCCAATTTAAGAAACCTTATCTGGAGCTCTGATATTATTTTTATTCATTATTTTAGTATTTAAAATAAATAAATCACTTATAAAAAAAAAAAAAATGCAATAATAATCTTCTTGTTGAAAAAAATGATTTAATTTTAAGCATTTTATATGGGACGAAGTCCCAACTATGGTAGAAATAGCAATTTTTTTCTATATACTAATGACTAAATTTTCATGCACCGGAAATGACATACCGGAAGTCAATACATGATTAAATCTGTGCAGAAATCGGATGCGGACGTTTCGTAACCTGGTCGTTTCGTACCTAGATCTGGACTTAAAAAACGACGGAACATTTGGGTCTGGGTCCCCCTATTTGCCCCCTCTTTTAAGAAAATCTGGATCCACCCTCAGTCTACTTTGAAAAAAATTATAGGTCCATATATCCGAGTTAATATTAAGAAAAAATATTGGACTTCGTCCCAAGTTAGGTAACACCTATTATCATATTACAACATACAATGTACATCAAGGACGTAAAGAAAGAATTTATTTGTAATGGGTCCTAAATTTGTCCTAGAAATTGCATATGCTGAAGAGTCAAATAAATTAGAAGGAATCACAAGTTATGGTTTTTGAAAAAGTCAATACTCAAACAAGTCCAGGGTTTTCAATATTTTTTCAAGTGTTCCAGTACTTCACTATTTTCCCTCTTATGAATGTGTATTATTATTTGTATTATTTTGTTTATATATATTTCTTGTATTTGTCCTATATGGGCCCTTTAATTGTTTAATAAAGATAATTCTAATTCTATAGGCAGTACTTTTTACTAAAATTTGAATAAATTTCATGAATATCTACAAGAGGTACAGTACCAAAGAAAATTTAAAGTGGGTAAAAGTACCTGGTACTGCCCCCTATTGAAAGGCCTGCAGTCAATATCATAATTTATGACTTAAAGAAAGTCTTTTTCTTCAGGATTTTTCATGGAGGAACAAGATCAAATAAAACTTAATATTTAAAAAAAATCTTAAATCATTCATATGACTTCTGTTTATGTTTTTGGTTTAACCTTTAAATAAATTTAGTAAAATCAATGAAATCATTAGTGAACATTAAGCAACTTCCTCTGATTTTACAATAAAAAAGATTATGACCGAACGAAATTTCCTGTGAATGTCAACTTCTCAAAAACGAAACTGAAACTACACCTATTTATAATTATTTTTTGAGCTGACAAAATAATCTGACATAATTATTAGGAAAGTATTGATTTATATTGTGGTTGTCACAACAAACACGAAGTTGATATTTGCAAACTACGAAATAAAAAGAGACACATTATTTGTGATATTTTTACCAGTAAGAATTGGTTGTATGACTCCATTCTGTTCTTTTCCAAGAACTGTAGAGAATGTACTGTGGTTGTGGTCTCCCGACATGTTGTATGTTGACCTGAAATAGGGTCGTGAACTTTGTATGACTTTCGGGAGACAGTTAGACTTTCTGTAATTCAAATGAAAAGAGCCGAGAAAGTATTTGTTTCTCTAAAGGGAGATAAATCTAGAGAGGAAAGGGAAATTATGGACGATGTAGCTAGCAGTGAAGACGAAAAAGAAACAGATGTATCGTCTTCTGGCAAAATTCGAACTTGGAATTGGTCGAGAAATGAGCTGTGGTGAGGTTTCTTGTCAAACCAGCTCGAAATTACATACCGATGTTTAACAATATAAAAAATAAGACGGCCATTATCCGAAAACTCAGTCATTATTTCCAAGCCTTGTCATTGGTTCTTCTTTGCTAATGCGTGGCTGTGTTACATACCCATCAATAAAGGAGATATTATCATTGATTTGTCTTCGTCCATATTAGCAATCACGTGATCATGAAATCCCGCCAACATATGAATGACGTCATTTGTAACGTTATTTTGATAATATTGACATTTCCCCCAAAAAAATGACAGTAATGAATCCCAATGTCATAATGACAAGAGACATTGTTTCATTTAAAATCATTTTCAAACTTAATTCAACCCAAAGTTCGTGCATTTTTACCCTTGCTCTTAGTGTAACTTCAAAATTTACTGGAGATATAAACTACTGCCACTGCTGGGGCATATTGCCACTGGACACAGCCCAAAATGTCCTGCTACCCCCCTCCCAGAGGGTGTGCCGGGGGTAGAATAGGCACCAGGTTTCTCTGTCCTAGAAGCACTAGTCCTCTAAAAGGGGTCAACCCCAGGGTATAGAAATGGAACCAAGTGCTTCTTTGGCTTGAAGGGGCACCTGTCGGTTGTGCGGGATGTATGCATTCACAACCAACCTGTCCTCGGATGAGACGTAAATAAAACTGAGGTCCCGTGTTGAGAGATTGCCACCCTCTTCGCACGTTAAAGCCCCCAGTGTAACAGCTCATTATGAGCATTATGCAGTGGTCCATAAGATACCTGTTGCACTGGCTAAATTCTCCGTCCCTACCTTTCCTTGTTTCGAGTCCCGTGGCATTTAATTTTTTTTTTTTTTTTCACCCATTGGCCTATCCGTCCCCCGTTTTCAACCTACATATTGATTTATTGTAAGCATGTTCTCGTCCTGAATATAGCTGACAAATTGCTCGCTGGATGTTAAACATCAATCAATCAATCAATCAATCCTTTTTTTTTGACTATCCAATTCCATTGTTCGATTTTGACATTTTTTTAACCTTTTGTACATATGTATAAAATGTACATGCAATAGGCCGATTTGTTTTTATTCCATTCAGTGCCACAGACTGATTTTTGGCCCTATGTTTATTTTCTGATACAGAAACAATAGGATATTATGACATTTATGTGTAAAGAAAGCAATCAGTACACAATTGACAGCAACGTTATTTTTGTTTGGATATTTTTTGTTTATTATACTTTTAAATTGTCCATGTACATAGTGTACACAGTTCCAAGATGTTACACACTCAAACCTTTGAGTCTAGTCCTGTATTTGGAAGAAGAAGAAGAGAAGAAGAACTCCAAATCAACGTTATCTATTGAGTTTCAGTATTTGAGAGTAACAAGTGAACGCCTGTTCCGAAAGTTAGGTGAAAAATAATATCCCCCCCCACTTTACATAAAATCTAACATTTTAAAAATAGATAAAAAACCAAAGAACTAAAAATCATTTTGGTATGGGCTTTCTTTTTGGCTAAAAAATTTGACGATAAACAGTCAAAGTAATAAAATGGTAATTGAATTTGAATGTGTATCATATGCAATCTGACGAAGCCGAAGGCAATTGAAGCATTGCATGTTCTATGTTCTGCATTACTATAGCCGATGATTGTTTGACCCCCTTTTTCAGAAGCAATAAGTTGGTTACAGCTTGACAACAAATAAACCTGTTATTAGACATAAAAAACAGACATTCTTCATAATGTGTGAATAATTTCTGATAGTTTAAATTACAATTATGTAGTATTCAGACTCTGTATATCAATCAACAGTTGATTCTTTCACCTCGCATGATTATACTGTAGTTCTCATGATGAGCACCGGTCCTCCGACCCAAGACCAGTAAAACTTTGTTACACTGTTTTTATACTGTAGTTCCCATGATGAGCACCGGTCCTCCGACCCAAGACCAGTAAAACTTTGTTACACTGTTTTTATACTGTAGTTCTCATGATGAGCACCGGTTCTCCGACTCAAGACCAGTAAAACTTTGTTACACTGTTTTTATACTGTAGTTCACATGATGAGCACCAGTCCTCCGACCCAAGACCAGTAAAACTTTGTTACACTGTTTTTATTTTGTTATTACATTCCAGATTAATAGCGATACATTTTGCAGGGGCGTCAGCTACGTTTTTTACGTTAGACTCAAATAGGCACGTGCCTATGCACAATTTTTTTTTTAAATCAATGCGGGAACAGGAAAATAAGCCCCAGGACAAAAGCCCCCTGACAAAAAGCCCCCCATAATGAAATAATCATGGAATCGTAGGGACCGACCATTTAACTTGCAGGGGGGGGGGAGGGGTGTTATGGTTTTTTTTTTTCGTTCAGAAATTTTTTTTCGGACAACACGAGAGTTAGAATATATTTTTTTTGTCGCGCAAAGTGCGAAATTTTTTTCCAGAATTTAACATTAGGTTATGACAAAAACTGAATCGGATTATTTTTGTTTTCCTCCACCAAAATCAGAATATTTTTTCAAGCTATTGCCATCACTTGGCGTCCGTCGTCCGTCCGTTAACTTTTTCATATTTTAATCTATTCCTCTGAAACAACTGGGCCAAATGGAACCAAACTTGGCAGGAAACATCTATATAAGGTCCTCTATAAAGTTTCTTCATTTCGTCCCATTCCGCCAACAAATATGGCCGCCAAGGGAAATTCTTGTTTCTGTTTGGCTGATGTTAAAAAAATCTTCTCCTCTGAAACTGCTTGGCCAAATGGAGCCAATCTTGGCAGGAAGCATCTATGTAAGATCCTCTACAAAACTTCTTCATTTGATTCCATTCGGCCAACAAACATGGCCGCTGTTACTAAAAATAGAACATACAACACGCATGTATGGTAAAATTGCAGGTTTTTGGGTAATAACTCAAAAACCGTTAATAATATCAAAAATCTGACATGGTGTAAAAATGATCAGCACAGCAAGATCTACCTACCCTGCAATTTTGAAGTAAATCTGATTTCCCATCTTGGAGTTACTGCCCTTTTTTCGTAAAAATTTTAAAATTTTAATATTTTTCGTCCTTTATTTCAAAAATTATAAGAGATAGATATTAAGTTTAAATTGAAAAAATGTGCATCATGTCAAGATCTACCTAACTGCAATTTTTAAGTAAATGCCATAACCCATTTTGGAGTTATTGCCCTTTTTTCATCAAATTTTTTTTATAATTTTAATGCTTTTCGTCTTATATTTCAAAAACTATAAGAGATAGATGTTAAGTATAAATTGCAAACATGTGCAGCATGTCATGATCTACCTACCCTGCAATTTTGAAGTAAATCCCATTACCCATTTTGGAGTTATTTCCCTTTTTTCATCAAATTTTTAAAATGTTAATACTTTTCGTCCTTTATTTCAATAACTATAAGATATAGATGTTGAGTTTAAACTGCAAACATGTTCAGCATTGCAAGATCTACCCAACCTGCAATTTCGAAGTAACTCCCATTACCCATTTTGGAGTTATTGCCCTTTTTTCATCAAATTTTAAAAAAATTAATGCTTTTCGTCTTATATTTCAAAAACTATAAGAGATAGATGTTAAGTATAAATTGCAAACATGTGCAGCATGTCATGATCTACCTACCCTGCAATTTTGAAATAAATCCCATTACCCATTTTGGAGTTATTGCCCTTTTTTCATCAAATTTTCAAAATTTTAATACTTTTCGTCCTTTATTTCAAAAACTATAAGAAATAGATATTAAGTTTAAATTGCAAAAATGTGCAGCATGTCAAGATCTACCTACACTGCAATTTTTAAGTAAATGCCATTACCCATTTTGGAGTTGTTGCCCTTTTTTCATCAAATTTTTAAAAATTTTAATAATTTTCATCTTTTATTTCAAAAACTATAAGAGATAGATGTTAAGTTTAAACTGCAAACATGTTCAGCATGGCAAGATCTACATGTACCTGCCCTGCAATTTTGAAGTAAATCCCATTACCCATTTTGGAGTTATTGCCCTTTTTTCATCAAATTTTTAATACTGTTCGTCTTATATTTCAAAAACTATAAGAGATAGATATTAAGTGTAAATTGCAAAAATGTGCAGCATATCAAGATCTACCTACATTGCAATTTTTAAGTAAATGCCATTACCCATTTTGGAGTTATTGCCCTTTTTTCATAAATTTTTTATTTTTATTTTAATGCTTTTCGTCTTATATTTCAAAAACTATAAGAGATAGATGTTAGGTTTAAATTGCAAAAATGTGCAGCATGTCATGCTCTACCTACCCTGCAATTTTGAAGTAAATGCCATTACCCATTTTGGAGTTATTTCCCTTTTTTCATCAATTTTTCAAAATGTTAATATTTTTCGTCCTTTATTTCAAAAACTATAAGAGATAGATGTTAAGTTTAAACAGCAAACATGTTCAGCTTGTCAAGATCTACATGCCCTGCAATTTTGAAGTAAATCTTATTACCCGTCTAGGAGATATTGCCCTTTTTTCATCATTTTTTAGCTCACCTGCCAGGTGACCTGGCCCAAAGACATTATCTTTTATGCATATATAGAAAACAGTTAAGGTAATGATTATCTCCCTTTGAAATTTGCTTCAATATCATTCTATTGTCAGGTGAGCGATACAGGCTCAGTGCGCTGAGCCTCTAGTTTTTTATAATGATGTTGATAATAACTTAAGATATTTTAAAGATCAAAACTCCCTCCTATCAAAAAGGAGGAGTTGGGGAATTAATACAAAAAAATAAAATATTTTAAAAACATAATTTTTCATTGTCATGGTCATTTAGAAAGTGTAAATAAAAAGAAATGTTTAATTGTTTAATCTGAAATTAATCAGGAATTGTTTTTTATAGATAAAACCTTTGAAGTTATTAACAGTAATAAGTGAATTATTTTATCGTCCTGTTAGATATACTATAATGATTTTTTTTTAAGATAAAACAATTTTATTATTTTATTTTTACTTTCTTTGATGAGGGTTATTATAATTCTTAAACAAATATTTCAATTGTTTATGATATCTTCAAGTTCCAATAATAACTTAAAATAATGTTAACCCATAAATAGAAGTACAATAAGCCTAAAATGTGTGCAAAGATACCAATATACATTTGTATAAACAACTTTTAAAAAATACAATTCATTATTGGGGGGCTTTTTTGTCAGGGGGCTTTTGTCTGGGGCCTTATGTCCGGGGGCTTTTGTCCTAGACCTAAATCAATGCTCCACTTTCATGTTCCTACTTTAATTGATTAAATCTATAATGTACAATATAAGTGTACAGAGCGTATTATCCTGTAGACATCCCATCTGACTACTGGACAATATCCCTATACCTTGTCCTCTTGGATCATTTAGTGGAAGAGATATCAAAGCAAGTATTAAGCAATAAAGAGCGTTTTTGACACCTTATCTAAATCCTGCAAGTCTTCTAAATCTAACATCTGAAATAGGTGATAGATTGTTCAATGCCTATCAGACAGATTTACCTAGGAAAGTAGATTTTGTGGATGGTACTGAGCATATCATTGACACATTTGACTGGCCCTTGGATCTCCGCCCCCTAAACCCCTTGTGCCTATTATACTTCTCTTTTATTCTGGCTACGCCCCTGTTTTGTTTACATGTTATTTATATAGAAACACTGTCACTTATTTAATGCATGTATTTTTTCACTTGTCATTCAATATATATACATGTATACACATTTGTATCAATTTTTCATTAACTTTCTTGATTTATATATTTCAGGTTGTTAAGAGATGACTTTTTCCTATTGAGACTTTTTGCATTATGTGGGATGACATTTGGTTTTGCTATGTTTTTTCTACAGATAGGTACATCTCTTAGATCATATGAGGTAGGTACTCAGGGACAAAACTTAGCATTGTTGTTGCCAACTGGGCTTCCTAAAATAACAATTTAAGTAGCTAGCACAGCAAAAGTTTTTGGGGTCCAGCAAGGCAGCAACTGACTTTGCGCATGAAACATTCCATATTTCAGTAGCCAGCTGTTCAAGGAATCAGACCAAACATTCCATATTTCAGTAGCCAGCTGTTCAAGGACTCATACCAAACATTCCATATTTCAGTAGCCAGCTGTTCAAGGACTCAGACCAAACTTTGGTGGTCTTGGGCTACTGGGACATTTTTCAACATGTCAAAATTTTGCACTACAAAAAATTTAACATATACATCTTATTAGTATGTGTTCAAATTAATCAGGATGGTGTTCAGATTAATCAGAATGGTGGTTACATTAATCAGAATGGTGTTCAGATTAATCAGAATGGTGTTCAGATAAATCAGGATGGTGTTCACATTAATCAGAATGGTGTTCACATTAATCAGGATGGTGTTCACATTAATCAGAATAATGTTCACATTAATCAGAATGATGTTCACATTAATCAGAATGGTGTTCACATTAATCAGAATGGTGTTCAGATAAATCAGGATGGTGTTCACATTAATCAGGATGGTGTTCATATTAATCAGAATGGTGTTCACATTAATCAGAATGGTGTTCACATTAATCGGAATGGTGTTCACATTAATCAGAATGGTATTCAGATTAATCAGAATGGTGTTCAGATTAATCAGAATGGTGTTCACATTAATCAGAATGGTCTTCAGATTAATCAGAATGGTGTTCACATTAATCAGAATGGTGTTTACATTAATCAGAATGGTGTTCACATTAATCAGAATGGTGTTCACATTAATCAGAATGGTGTTTACATTAATCAGAATGGTGTTCACATTAATCAGAATGGTCTTCAGATTTATCAGAATGGTGTTCACATTAATCAGAATGGTGTTCACATTAATCAGAATGGTGTTCACATTAATCAGAATGGTGTTTACATTAATCAGAATGGTGTTTACATTAATCAGAATGGTCTTCAGATTAATCAGAATGGTGTTTACATTAATCAGAATGGTGTTCACATTAATCAGAATGGTCTTCAATGTCTTAATACATAACAAATGTGAAGTTTGTCAACCACAATACCTTTACAGGCAGTAAATAAAAGTTAAAGAAAGCCGAAGGGGCAATCAAGAATGGACAATCCAGAGACACTGGCAACATTGTGCACACAAGACACAGGACAAAGACAAACAAAACACAAAAATACAACACAACACATAAAACTAGAAAGATGAGCAACACTGATCCCACCTAAAACGGGGGTAAACCCGGGTGTTTGTGAACGGTAAGCAGTTCTGCTTTTTATGAGACATAAATAAGTAAATGACTTGATGAATTATACAGGGTACAGAACTACTGTAAAGGTAACAAAATGTACTATTCTATTTTTAGCTTTTACAGCAGTATAGTAACAAAATGTACTATTCTATTTTTAGCTTTTACAACAGTATAGTAACAAAATGTACTATTCTATT
>MJUT01034832.1:20948-33050 GCA_002080005.1 Gigantidas platifrons
AAATGTACTATTCTATTTTTAGCTTTTACAGCAGTATAGTAACAAAATGTATTATTATATTTTTAGCTTTTACAGCAGTATAGTAACAAAATGTACTATTTTATTTTTAGCTTTTACAGCATAGTCTAGTCAATTTGGTGTATGACCTGCAACTAATTGCAACACAAAGTTTTTTACCAGAAATTTAATCTATAGGTGTCTAAGAAAAACATATTAAAAATATACATAAATATATTTTGCGGAAAGTGATGAAATTGAACAAAAAATATAGACCGAATATTCGATTATTTTAGTAGTTGAAAATGCCCACCATACACACTTGAAATGATGTTCTCACCTTCACATTAAAACATTTAGCAGACGAAAATAAATATAAATGAAAAGAAATATATGATTATGAATATGAATGATAAAAACTGATTTGTCGTCATTTCTTGAAAGCATACCCTATATTGTCGGTAGAGTTGCCCCTGACACAAATAAAGACCAATTCGGGAATATAATTTCATGTTTTTGTTGACAACTTTCCACAGATCATCGATGTTTATTTATTAAATTTAGAGGACAAATAAAAATTAAGTTGGCCTGATTATCAATTAAATAATATCGTCTGTGTGCAAAAGTGCAATTAAAACATAAAACATACATAACAATCTTCAAAGACATAAAAATAAGGTATGGAAAGCTGTACTGAACTAAAATACACAATTACACAATGTTCAGTGCCATATGTTCAGGAAGACAATTTTATATATAGAATGACTAGAATGTGCTAAACACCACACATTTTAAAGTAAAACTAAACAGGTGCTATGAAAAATAACTTAAAAAGCAATAATTATTTTGCGTAACATATATATTATTTTTAATATCATGATGCAAGTATCAATACCATTTCATTTGTATGTAAAATATTTATGACAATCAATTCCATTGCAACATTATTTTTTCTTATAAAAATATTTGTAGAGAATTTTTTGTTAATTGTACCTTTTAACGGAGAACCAATGACCAATACCATATTAGATTGTTTTCCTTCCATCTAATATTGTGGCATTGTTCTCATCTCTGCACCTTGCGATTCTTAAATTTTTCCTCAGATGTCTCCTGAATTATCCCCAATCATCATTTTTTTCTCATAAAAACAGTTTGTTTTTTTAATGATGCTAATGAGGATATTTAAAAATACATTTATAGAAAGAAAAAAAAATAAGAGCTGTTACATGTTGTCCTGGGACATGTATAGTGAGCATGACACTTTCCATAAATAAACAAAGATAGAAACAGGACAAAAGTTATTACCAGTAGCCCACAACTGACCACACTCCAATACTCTCCTGGTCACCCGTGGTTCAACTGACAGAGAAATCTTTGTAGTCATGAATTATTCTTGAATAATTATAAAACATTTTGATTATTAAATCCCAACAGACTGTTTTACAGCCTATCAAAT
The DNA here is from genome assembly GCA_002080005.1 of Gigantidas platifrons. Lineage (NCBI taxonomy): Eukaryota > Metazoa > Mollusca > Bivalvia > Mytilida > Modiolidae > Gigantidas > Gigantidas platifrons. The sequence goes on from MJUT01034832.1 coordinate 22,402, forward strand.
CAAATATTTTTTAAAGGGGGAGATTTCTGTGTAAATTGAAATGATTCGAGGAGATCAACAGATCACAAATGCCCATGGGTTATCTACGTTGAAGGTCTATTGACTAGTAAGATCGTATCTTCCATAATATGTTCAATCTTGTAATAGGAAAATTTGAGTGATTATGTGCTGTTATGGAATATTCTAAATATAAATCTGTTATGAACGGTAGTTTTCAGTTGAATTAACTCACGGGTGGAGAGTATCAATGCGTGATCAACAGTGGGTTACCAACAAGAGGTAAAATATTGAAAAGCTATGAAATAATATGAGATTTTCATTACTATGACCAATCGATCTTAACGATTACATTTGTGGAACGATTGTTCTGACTCCCCAACATACTGCATGCGATCCACAGTGATTGTGACTACACTGTAGAAGATATATGATGCAGATATTTTCTTGGTAGTTTTACAACTGACATTGCAAAGCAAATTATTTGCATTTTGTATTTGATGGTATATATGTCATACAACATTTGGTATAAACATATTTATTCATGATAAACTGTTATGTTATAATACACACAAATTTGTTTAGCATGACAGGATTCGGAAACAAGCTAGAAGCTTATACTAATCCGTCTCCGTCATACAACATTTGTTTCCAAAAAGTCCAAGATTTGCTTGACCCGAAGTGCTACAAGGGATACAGTTAGCTACAATGTCTATTAATGAGGACAGCCTTGTGGGGAAAAGATATTGATATTTGTCAGTGTGTTTGCAGTACATGTATATATATGTTGACATGATTCCATCTGAAAATAAAGTGGTGTTATTTTGGATTCAGAAATTGTAGGATGGGCATTTAGAAGTTCATCTTTGGATGGGTACCGCTTGGTGTTAGCATCCTCAGTGAATCTAAACAAAAACATTGGTTGGTAGAGGGACGTGTCAAAATGTTTTCTATATTACTCATATTATTAGGGACCGACCATTTAACTTGCAGGGGGGGGGTTATGTTTTTTTTTTTCGTTCAGAAATTTGTTTTCGGACGACACGAGAGTTAGAATATTTAGTTTTTATGTCGCGCAAAGCGCGAAATTTTTTTCCAGAATTTAACATTAGGTTATATGATAAAAACTCTGAATCAGATAATTATTTTTTTCCTCCACCAAAATCAGAATATTTTTTTCAGCAACATTGGGAATCAGAATATTTTTTTAGGAAAAAACCATAACCCCCCCCCTTTCAAGTTAAATGGTCGTTCCCTTACAGATTAATTTCATATAATGATATGTAACATCAATAAAGACATGAATAGGTCCTGGAGGAAGTGCATTCATGGATTTTACTACACTCTGATACCACCCACTGAATGATTAGTCCATATGCCTACCTTGGTGTTAATGCTCTGACAGCGAATTTTACCTCTAATGAAAACAGTTTCCCTATAATAAATAGGATAGCTATGGGGACAAAGATGGCGCCTTCATATACATTTTTGTAACAAATATATATCGCTCGGAATAATATTTTTACGAAAATAATGCTACCATATAATAATATCCTACTAACTATGGCTTCCATGAATAATTACTTAAATACTCTTTTCCATTAAAGCTTAGATTATAAAATTCACGCACCAATAACCGAGTTCTTCTTCATTTCCAGTTTTACATTATTTTCACTTAAAAAAAACACATATTTTACCCCAAAATACCTTTTCCACAAATTATATTGTGTGTATTTTTAGTATGTTGTTAATACAAGTCCATATTCTAATTTGCACTCAAAAAACCTTGTGTTGCAATTAGTTGCAGGTTGAGCAATTTTTGTTGGGCTAAATTGACTAGACTATTACACAGTATGGTAACAAATTGTACTATTATATTTTTAGCTTTTACAACAATATAGTAACAAAATGTACTATTCTATTTTTAGCTTTTACAACAGTATAGTAACAAAATGTACTATTCTATTTTTAGCTTTTACAACAGTATATTGAAGAAAAAGATTCACAGTATTCATTTTTAGACTTTTATGAAAGTAACGAATATTGGTCGTGGGATCCAGATTTATTTTTATTGACAGTTAACACAACGTTCTATGTCCATTGACGACTTTAGCCATTATCTGGTGACCAGTACAATCTGTAATCAGGATCTGAAGTTACTAGTGGCAGGAGTCTGGAAACATGTATGATCATTTTATTTCTGGTGAATTCACAATTTAAGCCTGCAGTCAAACTTGAATAGGTCATTTCCTGGGAAAACCTTATTTAAGTTAAAAAAGAATGATGTTTTTATAAGTTGTTAGGATAACGTAAATACAATATAAAGCAATGAACTCTTCAACTTTGACCTGACAAATTCAACTGTATTATTGGTGATTAAGGGGGTACCATATACTGCAGGGAGATAACTCTTTAAAATCAATTGAACGTTTTGATCATATGATGTTTATATGCAGATTTCAAGCATCTCGGTGATCAAAACCACAGAGAGAAAAGCTGCTATGTAGCTAGTGAATTTATAGCTCTGAGTCTGTTTGTTAAAATTTTTATATTTATTACAGTGGATATATTCAAACACACTGCCAAAAAAATAAGAAAATTAAACGAGCAGATCAAATTTTACCTGAAGTGTATGGTACCACCTTAAGTGATTGACATTTGAAGGGGATTCTTTTTCCAAACTACAGAAGTGAATATGTATTATTTTTTTTGTTTTTATAATTTCTGATCATGAGTCTATTTTTATGACTCCTAATTGCCATAGTAATATCTGTGATTCTCAGACACTTCAAGGCTTTAAAAGTCATCTTCAGCATAAGATTCTATAAACAGTTCCTGATTGGCTAATTTGAAGGTGACATGTACTTTAAGTAGCTAATTGGCTGATTTAGAGGTAACATGTACTTTAAGTAGCTGATTGGCTAATTTAGAGGTGACATGTACTTTAAGTAGCTGATTGGCTGATTTAGAGGTGACATGTACTTTAAGTAGCTGATTGGCTGATTTAGAGGTGACATGTACTTTAAGTAGCTGATTGGCTGATTTAGAGGTGACATGTACTTTAAGTAGCTGATTGGCTGATTTAGAGGTGACACATATAACACTACTTTATTTTCTATTTTTACTCACGACAATTATTATCCATATATTAAATTATAAAGTAAGTAATATCAGAATTTTTCTAAATTCAAATTTTTTTCTTTTTTATGGGCGCAATTTCCAATTTGGAAAGTCACCGTCAAAAATCATATCATCATTAGAGGTGACATGTACTTTAAGTAGCTGATTGGCCGATTTAGAGGTGACATGTACTTTAAGTAGCAATTGTCCTTTATTTATTCATCATACATGTACATAGCTAGTCCAGATTTAAACATAGATTATACAATGAAATATGAGTATTTTAATTATGATTTGTCTTGACTGACAATTATGGTATGAATCATGAAATGAAGTGAAAGCGTGGTATCCATTGTGATATGAATCATGTATGTTTTGTTATTGTAATACTAAATAGTTTTGAATTTTTTGTGATATGAATCATGTATGTTTTGTTATTGCTAAATATTTTTGAATTTTATACGACCTCAAATATCTTGCTGTTGTATTATGGTATAGGTTGTCGTCGTCATCTGAGACATGATGGTGTCCGTGCAATAACTTTTGTTTTATACTAGTTTATGGATATTTCTGACATTATAAAACAATGATCTACAGCAGAGTATAAAGGCTAGGATTGTTTTTTTGGGATTCTGGCTCTACTGGTTTCGAACCAAGGCGGCAAGGGCCCCATGGTGCTGAAAATGGTATTTACGGTTGTTTTTTTTTTTTGTATGTGGAATGTTTATTTTGAAACCAATGTAGATTTTTTTCTTTTTGTTACTTATGGAATTCTCTTTACGTAGGATGTAAATATATTTTGTATGACTCATAGCATTTTCAAGATGTTAGGGAGTCTAAATAGGGCCACATTCAAAATTTTGAATGTTTATTTTGGGACTGATTTTAATAGGTTGTTTTTCTTTCTCCATATTCTTTTTGGGGCCATCATGTTTGTGTTTGTAGGGTAGTTGGATTTACAACTACCTATGCAATCACTACCTATCACCACTAATGCTCTGAAATTGAACCCTGTTCATGGCGAGGTGTACTCGATACAACATTATGTGATAAAATTTGTCAGTGACTTGCGACAGGTCGGTGATTTTCTCCGATTTCTTCCACCAATAAAACTGACTGCCACGATATAGCTGAAATATTGTTGAAAGTGGCGTTAAACACCATAAACCCTAACCTAACCAATTTCTTATGACATTCCTCCCCGCTATTGTAAAACAGATTTTGCATAACTTTTGCTGGACTGTAATCTTTTCATAAAGCTAGTACAGTAGGAAGGCCTTGTTTACAAGCTTTGGTCGTATCATAGGTCACCTTAGACTATTGTGGCTATCCTATTTAGACCCTCGCAAAACTTTTTAGAATTATTTGGCTTTCCAAACTTTTGATTTTGAGTGTACCTGATGAAGGTTATTCCAGAAACGTGCCGTGGGCACTAAATTTGATATCTACGTTTGATTAAACTGTTATAATATTTAAATGTATCATAAGATTGTGATATGAATTATGATGTTTATTATTACAAATGTATTACTATTTCATGTCATTTTACACTGAATTGTTATTATCATTTTTTTAGCTCACCTGGCCAAGGCCATGTGAGCTTTTGCCATCAGGTTTCGTCTGTCATCCGTCGTCATATTCCATTGTAAACTTTTCACATTTTAATCTTCTCCTCAGAAACCACTGGGCCAATTTAGACCAACCTTCGGTGGAATGGTCCTTGGATGGCCCCCTTCCAAATTTGTGTCCAACCAAGATGGCCGCCAAGCTAAAAATAGAAAAAAGGGGGGATGAAATTTTAATTGTCCATTGCTGCTTTAGTATAAGTCAAAATGAGTTAAAATTTTAACTGCAGCTACATGGCAAGGAGTAATTTAACATATATTCCGAGTTTTTCTGTGAAATTTTTCTTTCAGCCGATTTCTTATGCAATTTAGGCATATTTTGATAAAAGATCACATTTTAAAGCTCGTTTTAACATATATTTTTTCAACTCTTGACGAAGGTTGTTTCTTTTCAATTTAATTGTAAAAACAATCCAAAAATACTTTGCACGCCCATATAATCCTTAATATCATTAAAATATCACTTAAAAGGGTCGAAATGAATTTTTGTCTAGGAAGCAAAAAATTCAATCAATGGAAAAACCCAGAGAAAACCGCATGACATGAAAGAATTATCAACGAATTATGTCACTTTTACAAAGATTCATTGATAAAAACCGGGATAATTTATCATAAATATCATATATTGAACCAATTGCAAGTTTTCACAAGATAAAAAAAAAATACCAAAATGAGTTTTAGTATCCCTTTAAATCTTCTCCTCTGAAACCGCTGAATGGCTGATGTTACTAAAAATAGAAATTTCTTCAATTGTCCATTGCTGCTTTAGTATAAGTCAAAATGAGCTCAAATTTTAACTGCAGCTATTACTCTATTTTTTTCAACTGGTTGGGTGTGGTTGACTGATTACAGGAAAGTCCATGTATTTAGGAGGGTCAGGTTACCTGATCAATTTCATTTATGCAGCTATATTCAATCGTGCGTGTATGATCCAATCTGTGTATTTAAATTACACCCTTGTGCGTTCTATTCCTTTTGTATGAATTGATTTCGGTGACACTGCTGAATACAGTTCAACAATGTCAATAACGGGAACTGCCCTGTACATACACAAAATAAAATTGAATGCTCTCATGTAAATTTAAAGGTCAACTCCGCCCGACTAGTTAAATAAAATAGAGTAATACATGGCAAGGAGTAGTTTAACATATATTCTGTTTTTAGCTCACCTGGCCTTTAGACCATGTGAGCTATTGCCATCACTTCGTCCGTCTTCCGTTCGTCAACATTTCACATTTTAATTTTCTCCTCAGAAACCACTGGGCCAATTGCAACCAAACTTTGGTGGAATGGTCCTTGGATGGTCCCCTTCCAAAATTGTGTCCGGTGATCCAGACTTCCAACCAAGATGGCCGTCAAGCTTAAAATAGAAAAAGGGGGGGATGAAATTTAAGAAAAATCTTCTCCTCTGAAACCGCTGAGCCAATCTCAACCAAACTTTACTGAAATGATCCTTGGGTGGTCCCCTTCCAAAATTGTGTCCGGCATTTCAGACCTCCGATCAAGATGGCCACCACAGCTGAACTTAATTTAACATAGAACCCTATGGGAAATTCCCATCAAAATCTTCTTGTCTGAAACCATTAGCTCAATTGGAACCAAACTTTGATCAAATAGTCATTGGATGGTTCTCTTCCAAAAATGTTTCCGGCGGTTCAGCCCTTCGACCAAGATGGCCACCACAGCCGAACTTAGCTTAACATAGGACCCTATGGGAAATTCACATAAATATATTCTTGTCTAGAACCAGTTGCTCAATTGGAACCAAACTTTGGTAAAATATTCATTGGGTGGTCCTCTTCCAAAATTGTGTCTGGTGGTCCCGCCCCCTGACCAATATGGCTGCACAGCTGAACTTAGTTTAACATAGGACCCTATGGGAAATTCACATAAAAACCATCTTGTCTGGCACCAGTAGCTCAATTAGAACCAAACTTTGATGGAATAGTCATTCGATGGTCCTTTTCCAAAATTGTGTCCGGCAGTCACGTTCTCCTACCAAGATGGCCACCACAGTGCAGTTGCATTGTTATTGAAAGCCGCTTTGATCCAGGTGAGCGATTACAGGCTCCTGGGAGCATCTGGTTTTTTTATTTAAAAATTTGTGCTTTTAAACCACTCGGCCAAATATAACAATTCGTGGATAAAATAGTCATTGGGCAATATTGAATGAGGTCCGTTTTCAGAAATATTAAAAAATATCAACCAAATGTTCCACACACTCTTATTGAATATTAAAAAAATATTGAAATGACCAACATGTCTACATGTCATGCTTTGAATAGATTGAACTTTGACCTCTTGTTTATAATATTAAGTTGTGATGTGTAATCTATGATTCCATCAAAAAATAAGTATTGAACAGCTGTCTAAAGAAAATCAGATCATGTTTTAAATTATATTTTCTCCACTCATTTGGTGGATCAAAGCATAATATTCTTGTTCACAATAACCACATAAAGATATTGGTTGTATATATATATATTTTTTTTTAATTTGACCAAAATTAAAGTGAATTGTGATGATTTTTTTATTTTTGGTGTTTAATGCCACTTTCAGCAATATTTCAGCTATATCATGGAGATCGGTTTTAATGGTGGAGGAAGCCAGAGTACCCGGAGAGAACCACCGACCATGGGCAAGCAACTGGTAAACTTTATCACTTGCAGCTGAGAGTCGAGTGCATCCTTTTTTGTAATTTACACAGCCGGGCGCGAACCCACACTGTATTGGTGATAGGCTTGTATGAGTTGTTAGGTAATCGCACTACCTAACTCATTGAGCCACACGGGCCCTACAACTACCTAATTCATTGAGCCACCGGGCCCTACAACTACCTAATTCATTGAGCCACACAGGTCCTAGTTTTTGAAGAAGATATTCAAAGCATAATATTCTTGTTCACAATAACCTCATAAAGATATTGGTTGTATATATAATTTTTTTAATTTTTGACCAAAATTTAAGTGAATTGTTGTGATGTATGGTGCTGTTAATAGATGACTATATAAGTACTTGTATGTTTATTTTTAGCTTTACATGTCAAAGGTGTCTAATTTATTTTTAGCTTTACACGTCAAAGGTGTCTAATTTATGAATGTTATGTTTATGTATCATTTCATCGTCACTCGTTCGTGTCTTCTTTTTCCATTTGTATCCATTAACCTTTAACCCCTTACAAACTCTTCTAATAATAACTCAAAAATATATGAAGTATCGAAAATTTTGGATTGAAATATTGAACATCCAATTTATGTACAAATTTTTAGAAATACCTACCGAAAAAAGACATAAGTTGACAACATGAATTATGCAAAGACTAGTGTCTAACACAACAATTATGATATTACGTTAAGCAAGAATTATTTCCCCCAAATAAATCTAAAGGAATGTTTTTAGAAATAGACAACAGATGCTGGAAATATCAAGAGAGTGGATCACATACTAGGTATGTGAAAGAAGGTCAAGGTATTATGAGTGTGTATATTTGTAAGAATAGCGAGGATGAGATCTTTAAAGACAGGTGATATTATGGACATTTAATACTTAAGATTGTAAATATATATCAGCCAATATAGAACTGAAGAAGACATTGTGAATGTTTTATGTTCTTTTTTTTTGGGGGGGGGGGAATTTTATTTTTATAGGTGCAAATATGAGATGTTAGACATTTTATTGCCTATTTTAGAAGAAACTACTTAAGTATTAAGTGTGTAAGAGATACTGTTTAATGTGTACTGTGTAATGTGTACTGTTTATATTATACTTGTCGATAATATAGCTAAAATTTTACCCTGTGATAAAGATTTGAGTTTTGTTAAGAAAAATAAGAAGAATCATGTTTATTTCACCCAGGTTTCACAAGAATGGCACAAGCAGGCTGATAAATACCCATTACATACATAGTGTGGTTGTACAAGACTTTGTATTAGGTCGAGCCTGTTGTGTGAACCAGTATCACTACGAGTCGCGATAGCGAAGAGATGTGATGCGGTTAGTTCGCAACGGGCAAGATCTAATATAATGTCTTGTACCATCACACTATGTATGTAATAAGTTTTATCTAACATTTCAATAAAAACGAATTTTAAACAAATAACAAGGGTTGAATTAAAATTTGTAAAATACTCTCATTTTGTGCATGACGTCATGTTATTTTTTCCGTTCTTTCACCAATGCCAGGTTACTGTGTTTTGTCTCACATTCCAATAATATGACGTCATGTCAAAAGTAGTTCAGCAGAGAACGTCTCGTGCAGTGTCGCGGCATTCTTTTATCACCACAGTGTGGTGATACAACATCTTGTATCAGACACCTTGTATCAGACAGGCTACTTTCTTTAATTCCAAAGGAAAATGTATATACACAAAAATGTAATGTTAGATGAAGCAAGTTTATTAACTGCTTCTGGAATGTTATTACATGCCTTTCCATCAATGTTCGTAAGTTTATTACATGCCACTTACTGAATTTCGGGAAAACTGTTGAAGCATATGATAAACAGATCATTGTTCATATCATGCCCTTTATCAGTCCTTGTTCATATGTCATAATCTAGGGCTAATAAAGGGTATGATATGAAAGATGCCATGTAATAATCTATATTTAAATTTGAAGGAAAGGGTATGTTATGAAAGATGCCATGTAATAATCTATATTTATATTTTAAGGAAAGGGTATGATATGAAAGATGCCATGTAATAATCTATATTTATATTTTATGGGAGGGAAGTGAAGTGTGTGAATATTTAATGCTTATTTATGTTAATGTAGTTATAATAATGTTAACAATTAATATGTATATGGTGCCTACATGATGTGGAAGTTTATTATATTAGGTACATGTTTGTTTCTGTTAAGACAATGTGTTAATTTGATTAACAGTTTGTTACAAGTATAATTGTGTATACAGAAAAAAACCAACATTATATATATATATTGTATGAAAAGAATGAGAAATTGAAATAAATTTAAAGTGATATGAAACTGTGCTTGTTTCTTTAACCAGATTTAACACTGCCTCATATTTGTACCTGTCCCTACACATAACCTAGGTCAGCTTCCAATGACCTATAACCTATTGCCCTAATTCTATATCTTTGTTCATGCTTTTCATGTGTCCAGACCACATTGGTGTTAGTTCATGGGTTTGAGTTCTTGTAGACTGTAAAATAGGGTTAGGATTATTGATGTTAGTTCATGGGTTTGAGTTCTTGTAGACTGTAAAATAGGGTTAGGATTATTGATGTTAGTTCATGGGTTTGAGTTCTTGTAGACTGTAAAATAGGGTTAGGATTATTGATGTTAGTTCATGGGTTTGAGTTCTTGTAGACTGTAAAATAGGGTTAGGATTATTGATGTTAGTTCATGGGTTTGAGTTCTTGTAGACTGTAAAATAGGGTTAGGATTATTGATGTTAGTTCATGGGTTTGAGTTCTTGTAGACTGTAAAATAGAGTTAGGATTATTGATGTTAGTTCATGGGTTTGAGTTCTTGTAGACAGTAAAATAGAGTTAGGATTATTGATGTTAGTTCATGGATTTTAGTTCTTGTAGAGTTAGGATTATTGTGTTTATCGCCACTTTCCTCAATATTTCAGTTTTTTCGTGAAGGTAAGTTTTATTGATGGAGGAAACCGGGGTACCCAATGAAAATCACTGACAAAGTCACATTTAAAAAAACAAACTTTAACTAACTTGTTATCCTAACGTGTTCACGTCCATATTCATACTATCTTATGTTAACAACAACTTAGATTTGTCGACCCTATATATACAAATTATTCATACAATCTTATGTTAACAACTTGCATGTGTCGACCCTATATATACTAATTATTCATACAATCTTATGTTAACAACAACTTACATGTGTCGACCCTATATATACTAATTATTCGCACAATCT
>MJUT01034832.1:35948-51761 GCA_002080005.1 Gigantidas platifrons
ATTACCCAGGGTACAGACAACAAGGTACGAGTTAAATTACCCAGGGTACAGACAACACAGTACGAGTTAAATTACCCAGGATACAGACAACAAGGTACGAGTTAAATTACCCAGGGTACAGACAACAAGGTATGAGTTAAATTACCCAGGGTACAGACAACAAGGTATGAGTTAAATTACCCAGGATACAGACAACAAGGTACGAGTTAAATTACCCAGGGTACAGACAACAAGATATGAGTTAAATTACCCAGGATACAGACAACAAGGTACGAGTTAAATTACCCAGGGTACAGACAACACAGTACGAGTTAAATTACCCAGGATACAGACAACACAGTACGAGTTAAATTACCCAGGGTACAGACAACAAGGTACGAGTTAAATTACCCAGGATACAGACAACAAGGTACGAGTTAAATTACCCAGGGTACAGACAACACAGTACGAGTTAAATTACCCAGGATACAGACAACACAGTACGAGTTAAATTACCCAGGGTACAGACAACAATGTATGAGTTAAATTACCCAGGGTACAGACAACAAGGTATGAGTTAAATTACCCAGGGTACAGACAACACAGTACGAGTTAAATTACCCAGGGTACAGACAACAAGGTATGAGTTAAATTACCCAGGGTACAGAGAACAAGGTATGAGTTAAATTACCCAGGGTACAGAGAACAAGGTAAGAGTTAAATTACCCAGGATACAGAGAACAAGGTTACGAGTTAAATTACCCAGGATACAGACAACAAGGTATGAGTTAAATTACACAGGGTACAGAAAACACAGTACGAGTTAAACAATAATCACTCACTCGAAATTTTGCGCTAAGGAACAATCACTCACTCAAATAATTACAATATTTTATTTGAATAAAAATGATTAAATATATCACCTAAATTCTAATTTTTCTAATAAAAAAAAAAGCGATTCAATAAAAAAAAAATAGATACCCCACCGAGTGCTATTTCAATCATAATTCAAATAAATAAATAGATACCGTCTCGTGCTATATCAATCATAATTTAAATATCCACCTATTATATATATTTTACAATCTGCGAATGTATGTAAAGGTAATCATAGGTTAAGTATAAATATATTCTAATACACAGAAACATCAGACATAAAAGTTGAAAAACTTGTGTCTCATCCTTTTGTCATTATTTAGAAAATAAAATATGTTCAAATTAAATTAAATCAATTAGACATGAAAGATTACATTTTATTAATTTCATAACACATGTAATTTTATATATGCAACGAAAACGGCAAAGTGCATTATGGCTTTAATAAAAAAAAAACGTCCTTCTCTTAAATATAAGATTACATCAGATAACAATATTTTACCTATCATATATGCAGGGGTCCAACAAGGGGTAAAATCATATAATTATGTACAATTAGTACAGGATGATCAAATACTAAAAAATGACAGTCATGTATAAAAAGTACATATGCATATATGTATTGCCGTTGTCCAGATTCCATTGTCAAGACGGGGTTGTTGTTGGTTGGTTGGTTTTATGGTGTTTAACGCCACTTTTAACAATATTTCAGTCATATCGTGGCGGTCAGTTTTAGTGGTGGAGGAAACCGGAGTGCCCGGAGAAAACTACAGACGGTTGTAATTGAAATCCTATTGACCTGATTAACTCCGCCACATTTTTTGTACCTGTCCTTAACCAACACCTGGATTTTGAACGAAAGAATAGCTTTGTCTTATCTTTCAAAACGTTTCAGCAGAGATGAACGCAACGTTGAGAAGTATTCTGTCACTTGAGTACAGGTGACAAAAGATGATATTGACAATAATATTTTGGTTCGAAGTGGACCATTGTTTTCCATAGTGTCTTCTGATGATTTTGTATTCTGCCTAATATTTAAACAACAGTTACGGTCATCGTCACTCTTCAACAGAACTAATATTATAACATGTCACGAATATTAATTATACACGTATGGCATGTACATGTATATAGCTCAATAGTACGACTCCACATTATTTACAACAATACGAGTGTTCGAGATTACCACTCCAGATTCTTTACAACAATACGAGTTTTCGCATCACATTCTTTACAACAATACGAGTGTTCGCATCACATTCTTTACAACAATACGACACATTCTTTACAACAATACGACACATTCTTTACAGCAATACGAGTGTTTGCATCACATTCTTTATAACAATACGAGTGTTTGCATAACATTCTTTACAGCAATACGAGTGTTTGCATAACATTCTTTACAACAATACGAGTGTTTGCATAACATTCTTTACAACAATACGAGTGTTTGCATCACATTCTTTACAACAATACGAGTGTTTGCATAACATTCTTTACAACAATATGAGTGTTTGCATAACATTCGTTACAACAATATGAGTGTTCGCATTCTACTCAGATGGAGAAATCACTTGCATGGCTGCATCATTTCATTGAGAGATGAAGGTTTGCGACCCCAATAAACGCCACTTTTTGTTGAAGTGTCTGTACCTATAACCATGGAGGTGAGCGGTCATGTGTGCATTAGTGGTATCGTTTTGCCTCTTTCTAAGATTTTTCTATTGTTTTACATTTGTGCATTTCATTTTAGTTCCGCAAAATTAACTTAATCTACAAATGAATACATCTCTATTCTAAAAATATATGTTTTTATTGACATAACTTGTATTGTGGTGGTATAGTTCTCGTATTTATGTAGTGACCTTCTTTTGGCTGCCTTTCTTCGCCCTGTAAATAAAAAAAACTTGTGTGATATATGATTGCTACAATAAGTAATATATATATATATATATATATATCTGTAATAGAATACTGGACTGTACATGAGAAAGGACGTGGGAAATGAGATAAACCCACCGACCTTAAATTAGATGAGTTTGAAGACACCAAAGACGTAATCAGAGTCCGTAAATCTAAGGACAGACAACACATTGGACAAAAGAACAAACAACGACCTACAAAACACTACACAGTTAGACTAACGATCGAGCAACAGAAACTCCACAAAATAACCCGTGTCGAACTCAGGTGTTCCGGAAGGGTAGGCAGTTCCTGCTCCACTCTGGATACCCTTCGTGTTACTGTTAAATGGCACCAACATCATTTGACATTGAAATCGTGTTGGACACCAGTATACGTAAATAAATACAAACAATATAAATACAACATGAACCTCTTACAATACAAACAATATAAATAAAACATGAACCTTTTACAATACAAACAATATAAATAAAACATGAACCTCTTACAATACAAACAATATAAATATAACATGAACCTCTTACAATACAAACAATATAAATAAAACATGAACCTCTTACAATACAAACAATATAAATAAAACATGAACCTCTTACAATACAAAAAATATAAATAAAACATGAACCTCTTACAATACAAACAATATAAATACAACATGAACCTCTTACAATACAAACAATATAAATAAAACATGAACCTCTTACAATACAAACAATATAAATACAACATGAACCTCTTATAATACAAAAAATATAAATAAAACATGAACCTCTTACAATACAAAAAATATAAATAAAACATGAACCTCTTACAATACAAAAAATATAAATAAAACATGAACCTCTTACAATACAAACGGGAATATAGTCGAACCCAACATCGTTTTACACGAAATTCATAGTGGACATCACAACACGGAACTAAAAACGAGAACACATTTTATTTGACAACATTGAACAACACAAATCCCACTAAGACGAGCAAAAAAAGCGCGAACCCAGATGCTCCGGAAGGGTGGGCAGTTCCGGTTCCTCTAGTGGTACAAGCTACGGATTAAGGTATGAATTAAGTACATTTCACTAAGAGTGGATGTAGATCGGACAATAGCGAATTAGGTACTAATAGGTAAGACTCTACTTAATCTGCCAATCATGACGTGGCAGTCAAAAGTAGTTCTTAGCTCCATAAATCTGCTTTCACTTTGTATTGAAATGTTCCCGTTGAATGGAACTCGTTTGCCTCTGTGATTGGTGTAATCTGCTTAAGAAATTAGGAAAGATATGATGCCAAACATAATAATGATTATTCTGTGAAACTGTCATGATCAACAGTGTATATACATATTTGATGTCCAACTAGCTTTTTGTGATGGATCAAGCTGTAAGCATGGCAGACAATTCACCCTAGACGTAAAACGTATGGATTACACTTTGATCATCACATTGTTACTAAAAGAGGAGTTACATCTTTCCTCGTCAGTGACGTATCTCCGGATGTGACTTGTCACCCGAATTTTAACATGAGAAGAATCACTAGTGGAGCAGGCAATGCACTCCCTTCCGGAGCACCTGAGTTCACACCAAGCATTTAGTGGTATTCGTGTTGTTCAATCTTTAGTTCCCTTTGTAGTGTTTTGTAGACCATGTTTGCCATTTTTATCCTATTTTCTTTTTTGGCCATTCGATTGTCTATCCTTCTTCGAGTTACCTATTTTGATTACCCCTTCTGTTGATTAATATCGTCTACTAACACCTTAATATGCACGAACTTCCGGTATAAATGCTGCTTAATGCGTCAAAAAAGGAAGGAGGGTGGGTACAAAAAAGAGAAAAACCCATTCTTAATTTTTGTAAGTAGAAATATGCTTTACCTATATGAATAGCAATCATTGGGTCATTAGATCCACTGCTAATATGGAAATGTGCAGTCCCGTCACGATTGACATGGATTTGTGTACCAGAAGAGCTATTTCCGTCATAATTGCCGGAAATTACGTCACAATATGTGCCTTGTGGAAGACCAGTTTGTAGATTTGCATTAAGGTCTGATGAATCTGCATTTAGTAAGAAGAACCCTTTGTTACCTCTTTCAAATCATATTTGATAATTGCCATTGTCCCACCAGTGTTGTTCGCTAGTTCCCATGACAACGTTTCTAAATGCCACCATGTTGTAAATTTGACGCCATCTATGTTCGCACATCTACAAAGTATACTAAGTAGCTTGAATATTATGATGTTATTTATTTATACGATATGCAGAAAAACTTGCAAAGTAATATCTAAGATCTATGTTACTGTTATTTCATTTTTTTTAATATTCATTATGCACTACCTTTCTGCATTGTCTTTGTCAAGGTCACAACCTAGTATTATAAATTATCTTTTCTAGCTAATTAATATTGCTAATAACAAATTCAGTCTTTGTACATGCATGCTCTATTTTACTTTGATACGATATTCCAGATATTGAGATTTCTATCAGGTTTCCTGGTGCAATGAACCTACTGGATCAAGGTTCCGATTGGTTAATTTTAAATTAGCACTACGAAAGTTTTATGGTAGCCGTAATGACTTTGCTAGCTGTTACAGAATATTTGTGTCACAGATTACCAAGGATATATGTTCGTGTTGTCGTGACAATACCGTCATTATTTCCTCTTCAATAACTGACTGCTTATTATTTGCCACAAGAGTAACAGGACGAGAACAAAATGTGGAGAAGGAACTGTCTACTCTTCCGAAGCATAAAAATGTAACTTCTCGCCATAATATAGCTAAAGATTGATCGATTGGTGTTAGACAACAGTCAATCATTCACTTTTCCAAAAACACACAACTTAAAGTGTATTTAACACTGTTTAGCTATGTTCTATAAAAAGTTAGACATTGCCGGTTAAACAATTTGCCAACCATACCACGATCCACTCCTTTGTTAAACAATTTGCCAACCATACCACGATCCACTCCTTTGTTAAACAATTTGCCAACCATACCACGATCCACTCCATTGTTAAACACGACGTATCAACAATAGAAGCAGATGCTAATTTAGGTTCTGACTTGGAACATACATAAAAAATTGACGGTTATTACATTGTTTGCAAACAACTTTTTTTTTTTTAAATATAAATATATACTATCGTTTAATAGGTTGGTGAGAATGGTTTTCACAGAATGGTAAATAATATATAATTATAAGATTTAATTGAAAAGTGGATAACATACCCAACCATTTCCACAGCTCAAATCCGAGCTCCAGCGAACTCCTGCTATAGACATGACACCATTATGTGGAGGTCCATCGTCCGAACTAAGAAATAAACAATACTATTAAATGTGGTGTGTGGTGTTTTCCAACATTTTTTCCTTTTTCCTCTTGTTTATTTTCTTTTTTTTTTCAAGCAAATATTTCATGCATATTGAAAACGAGAACAAATACAATATAAACGATACATACAGAAGAGAATTGAGGAAGAAAAGGGACAACCAGGGCAACAGCGCTTGATTGTTACGGACAAAGTATAGAGAGCTGGATAGGGAAGAAAACAATTATTGTGTACCAGTTACAAATTACCTTTTTTCGAAATCAACATACGGGGTATTGAACGTGCAGGAAGCGTGGCATTCCCTAAGCACGGCACCAAATGACGAACTTGTCTTATTACAGCCAAACCTGTCTTATGTGACCTTTCAAGGGAACATTGAAACATGGTCACATAAGACAGCCGGTCACTAAAGACAGGATTAATTAATATGAAATGCACTGTCAAGGGAAATTAAATTTTAAGTTCACATAATACAAGTTATTACTTAATAGAGGTAGCTACTAAAGCAGGTTTGACTGTAACTTAATAGAGGTGGTTACTAAAGCAGGTTTGACTGTAACGTAATAGAGGTGGTTACTAAAGCAGGCTTGACTCTAACTTAATAGAGGTGGTCACTAAAGCATGCTTGACTAACTTAATAGTGGTGGTCACTAAAGCAGGTTTGACTGTAACTTAATAGAGGTGGTTACTAAAGCAGGTTTGACTAACTTAATAGAGATGGTTACTAAAGCAGGTTTGACTGTAGCTTAATAGATGTGGTCACTAAAGCAGGTTTGACTGTAATATAATAGAGGTGGTTACTAAAGCAGGTTTGACTGTAACTTAATAGAGGTGGTTACTAAAGCAGGTTTGACTGTAACTTAATAGGGGTGGTCACTAAAGCAGGTTTGACTGTAACTTAATAGAGGTGGTTACTAAAGCAGGTTTGACTGTATATTAATAGAGGTGGTCACTAAAGCAGGTTTGACTGTAACTTAATAGAGATGGTCACTAAAGCAGGTTTGACTGTAGCTTAATAAAGATGGTCGCTAGAGCAGGTTTGACTGTAATTTAATAGAGGTGGTTACTAAAACAGGTTTGACTGTAACTTAATAGAGGTGGTTACGAAAGCAGGCTTGGTTGTATTTCCTTGCACAGTTCAGTTTATTCTGCTAAATAAAGGCAGCAGCTCGTATGTTAAACCAAGCATATTTCAGTGACAGGCAGATCATGTACAATGTATAAATAGGTATTGAAAGTAAATATAAAATTAGCCAATCAATATCGTAGAATTATACTAGATACTGGGGACAGTTTTTAAGGGCCAACGTACAAGGATGCCAAACACATCCACAGGTCGCGGAAAGAGAGTATACTGTTAATGGGGAAGGAGTTGTCAGGTTATAATACGTAAAGTCTGACGTAGACAGTAGTGGGTAGCGTTGTTGAAGACGTACTTTCGAGGTTTGCAAAGTTAGTAGGTGAGTTGTCGCCCCTACAAATGCCTATTTTTGTCCCTGTCCCAATCTTTATAATTTTTCATTGACGGTCCAAGTTCGTTGCCTCGTTTGTAGCATCCTTCCATCATTTCTGTATAATTGCTGTATATTGTTGAGAAGATTAGGGTTATGGTGTTTAACGCCACTTTCAACAATATTTCAGTTATATCGTGGCGGTCAGATTTATTAGCGGAGGAAACCCGAGTACCCGGAGAAATCCACCGGCATGCCACAGGTCAGTGACAAACTTTATCACATAATGTTGTATCGAGTACACCTCGCCTGAGCCGGGTTCGAACTCACAACGTTAGTGGTGATTGAAATTGGTTGCATATGTAGTCATAAATGTAACTACTATACGACTATGACGTCACCTGTATATCTTTCAGGTTGTTCTAATAATGAATATGCATGAAATATTTGATATTTGTCACTGGACGTCAAGCAGACAGCAAGCATGTTCATTTGCACCCAAATTATATATATTTGTTGGGATAACATAGCATAGTAACATAATATATTTGGACTGTTGCAAAATAATTTTTTTTGAAAATCTGCATATTTCTAAAAAAAAATAAAAAAAATAAAAAAATAAATCATGGAAGCCAGAATGTGTCTTGAGTTTCAACATGGGTTGACTGATATTAGTATTTCATCCCGAGCCAGAGGCGAGGGATACAATTTACTAATATCCGCTAATCAATGTTAAAACTATAAACATATTATGGCTTCCATGATTTATTTCGATTCTGATATGTCAAAGAGTACAAATACGGTAATATACTTTGATTGGAAGACGGTAATTTGTACTTACCTTTGCGGAAAATGTCGTACACAATTTATGCTGCCAAATTCGAGCAGACGATAATTCATCAACATATACATTTACAACGGAAAAGTCAGTCACATGCACCGGCGCATCTGCTAATGAGATCATACCCAATTGCTAAATCGCTCGTTTGTCTACAAAGCGAAAGAAGGACGTCATATTAGAATATCTAATAAAATTATAAATTGAGAGTGGATGATTAAAGCAAAATTAAATTACATGTTGTGGAGTTAAACCATAAAGTTGCAGTGGAATTGTTCGATTTTAACGATGTATAACAAACGATATAAATCACTATGCACATTTAATATACAATATTTACAGTCAATTTTCACAATTTCAGAACGTCGTTTACCATTCGATTACGATAACCAAAGTCAACATACTTTTCGATTAACGATTACAAAACAACACTTTTCGATTAAATTACAATACAAAACTGACTAGACTCTCACTTTCACAGTCTACTATATAATTTCACAGCTATCATTAACCCCAATTTAGATTTAGAACAGAAGCAATAAATGTCATTAATTACTGCAATGCGGGCTACAATTTGAACTTGTGACCTCGATGATGGTATAATAAAAATTAGGAAACCCGTTAACTCTTACAAGTTGTAAATAAAATATGTTACTTAATTTTACACACGATAATCTTATCTCTAAATCAAAATTTGATATGTATTACGAAATGAACGATAAAAATAAGTTTTGAAAAGCAAAAATATTTCATTCTAAAATTTAAAACAAATTCTACTCTACTATATAAAAAAGATTCTAACAACGAAAATATTACGACACTAATTAATCTAAAATTATTATTGTCTTCAAACCATTACATAAATTGTTACCTGCTAAAACTGAAGCTACTCATTACTCTGGTGAATCCATGTGGGTGAGCCAACATAAAAGCTGATGCCATTTTATACTTCTTAGGATAACTGTGAGTCAAAACACCACCTGTCATTGGAAATGTGCTTATTAAAGACTATCGGAACATATGGTTGATAGTTAAGAAGAGTTTGAAGATACCAAAGGTGTAATAAGAATCTGTATCGCGTAGAAGAACAGCACAATGACCAAAAGAAAAAGTACAAAAGGACAAACAACGATCTACAAAACATAGACATAAAACATAGACATAGAAAGAAAGATCGAGTAACACGAACCCCCCAAAAAACGGGGGTAAACTCGGGTGCTCCGGAAGGTTAGCAGTTTATGCTCCACTAGTGGTACCTGTCGTGTTAATTTGATAACAAATGACACCTATCAATATTGTCCTTGTCAGCTCTCCTACATCCCTCCAATGCTAATGTTAAAGATGTACAGACCACGCTGAACGCAATGTGATGATAATACCTTACATGACCCTTTGGGTCTGGTCATGGTGAGGTAAGCGTTGATCCATGTGTATTTTGTATAAATATGTACTATATATGCACGCGCTACAAAATAGTCCCAAAACTTGATAACGTAAAATAGTTAAAGCATTTGGTTTTGCAGTTTCTAAGAATAAGATTAAATATTAATATGAAAAGTTATGGATAACAGACGACGGACACTAAATGATAATACTTCACTTGGCCGTTTTGGCCAGTTGAGCTTACAAGCATGCTTAATTTCAAATAGGTAAACATCATAAAAATATTCAAAAACCACAAGAAATACGGTTTCGTAAATAAGTATTGAAGTGAGTGATTGTTTTCTAACGCCAAACGAGCAATATGAAGAACTTGATATTTCCAAGAACTCTGGTAAACCTTACAAAAATACTAATTTTGACAAAGAAGACATTTTGGCAAATCACAAGTCATTCATGTCATCACTGAATATTCCGATAAATGAAGAAAATTGTGAATTATCTACTTTATATTTGATACCAAAATTTCAGACGAATCAATATTTAGACAGGGATATTCCCGGTTCTTCTACTTGTTCAACAAAAGAACTATCTATAACTATGACAGAAATTTTGCATGCAGTCAAAGGAGGACTACTATCATACTGTGACAAAGTATATTCACGTGGTAACATCAATCAAAAGCACCGCATCGGTGGCGTAATGGTCAGCGTGTTCGCCTCGACTGCGGTAGATCGTGGGTTCGAGCCCCGGTCGGGTCAAACCAAGGACTATGAAATTGGTATTTGTTGCTTCTCCTCTAAGCACGCAGCATTACGGAGAAAGAGCAAAGATTGGTTGGCTAGAAATCAGAATAATGTGTCCGAATGGAGTGACATTTCTACCCGCGGACTGTTGTTTCAGTGAGCTAGCACTATAAAAATCCAACTCAGCGTGTTGGTTTAGAACAAAGCGGACCTCATCATCATCTCATTGCTAACTAACTTGTTCTCGCCATAACATAGCTGAACAATTGCTGCATTGGCATTAAACAACAATCACTACTCACTCAATAAATCAAAATAGTCCAATCAATCTATGGGGAAAAATAGCCAAACCTCAAACTAATTGCAAAAGAATTTATTTCAACTGTAATTAGTTCTTGACATAAACATATTAAATATATAAAAAGTCTAGAAAAATCTAAATAGGGGAAAAGTAAGAATTTTATGAAAACAAAATATGCAAAAATATGAAAACAAGGGAGATAATTCGTGTATAAATTGTATATGCTTCAATCGAATTTTTAACTAGAAAAATTCAGATTCAATAATGGAACAGTAATGGTAAGCTTAAGAATAATAATTAACATCTATTATTTACAGTTTTACTTTATAAAATGTTTAGGGTCATATAAATTCGGAAATTTGCAACTGCCGCCGTTGTTTGTTGACATTCTGATTTCATATGCTACAAGTACAAATCAATCCACTGAGCATTATCCGTTCTCATCAAATGTCAGTGTTAAATGTGTATGACAAATATAATACAATGAAATAAAAAAAAAGTCAGAAAATCAATATTGTATGTGGAAAATATATAATAATTAAACAAGAAACCTTCATTAACACTTTTCGGTGAAAAAAATGTATGGAAAATCATTTGGGATAAAAACACATAGAAATAAAGGCTTTTTGACAAAACAGAAGATAGCTTTTTTTAGAATAGATTTTAAAGAAGAGCAAACTTGAATACAATTGTGTAATGAAAAAAATTGACGAATAAGCAAACATCTATATACATACAAGAGTAAAAAATGTAAAAAATAACGCATGAAATAAATAGCAACACACAACACCCATAGAAATAACGATTTTACAACACACAACAGTTTTATAGTCTATTAAGGATATGACACATCTAAGGCGAACAGGGACAACAGTTGGGGATAAGTGTTATTTAATGAATATACACCATTCAAGTCAAAGATGGAACTATTCCTAGCAGATTCGAAAAATAAACAAAGCGTTATTAACATGCCAAGTTAAATATTATTCAAATAGGGATGTTCAACAATACATATACATACCTCTGGTGATGCAGATGTCTTAATTGTCAAATAAACATTAACTATAGAACACCGAAGGGACAACCAATAATGGACAATCCAGAGACACTGGCATCATAGACATACAAGACGAAGAAAAAGAAAACAAAAACATAATGCAATATGTGTTGGACACCGCTAGGTGCAAGCAAACACAAATAATGTAAATAAGACACGAGCCCCCTTACAAACACCTGGAGGTGAAGAGGAAACCGAACATCGTTTTATGCAGACATCGTAACGGATATCACAAAACGAAACTCAGAATGTAAAGACACATAATAGGACAACACAAGAAAACTGAAAGAATGAGCAACATGGACCCCACCAAAAAAACTAGGGGTGAACTCAGGTGCTCGCGAATGGTAAGCAGTACATACTTCTTATAAGACACCTGCCATCATCGTTACTCATATATACAGTAAAGTCCGGTAAAAGTAGTGGCAGTGATATAGGAAGAAAACATTTATGTAAAAATAAAAGATCCATTGTCATTTGAGATATGGATATTTCGTAGCGGTCAACCAGATTGTGATCACAACAAGAATTTTTGTAGCGATGACTTCAACCTAGGAGCAGCATAGCCTTGTTTAAGTAGCTTTCGAGTCAGCAGCTGAGCTCAGTCCAGAAAAGCATTGTACTTGGCACAAGTCAAGAATAACAAATATGTTGAGAAATGTAAACCCCATATGCTGGTGATGCTGGAATATTGCAACTGATGAAGGGGAAGTTGACTATTGGAAAAGAGAAGTAATCGCATTTGTCATAGGGTTTTGTTTTTGAATCTTCCTTCGTTGTCGACCTCAAGGTGAAGGTCAGGGTAAGAAGCAGACTTTTGAGTATCAGGATTATCCTTAACTTCAAGCTCATTTCGATATATGCGATGTAAATGATCACCGAATCGAATCAAAACTACAGTTGAAAGTGCTGTCAACAATCCATCAGTTCTTCTTGGCGAAGGTACTGATCTGTTAATACTTTTGCTTTTCCATTTTGATCTTGATTCAAGCGATATATATTTCAAATCAATGAGTACCAGCTCTACAACGATGAAAATATGAGATATCAGTAAGACAAAGTCACCACTTGGACTGGACGCATGCCATATACTGCCATTTGTTCATGCTATTTCTGGCTGTGACATGACCTCTCGAATGTTACCACAGCAAACGTGTTTATCTGCAACTACAAGAGTGGGTAGTAACAACATATCATATCAACACTCTAGAATTGGGGTGGGAAAGTGTGAACGGTAAACTTTTTCTTATAAGAACAAATTTACCCCCTGCACCTGAGCGACTAATTAAAGTAATAAGATATAACTGTAAACTTAACTGTCACTAAAAATGTAGTGGTAGGAAACATGGTTTAGATTGCACAGTTAAATGTGGAGACTGTAAAGGTGTTACACTGAGAGAATAAAATAGTCAAACTGACTATTTAGGTTAGTAATTCGATAATCCAGGCTCGTCAAACAGATACTGACTAAGATAAGTAGTCAAATAACACCACGTGTGCACGTCCGGTATCGCATTTCATTCCCGCCTTAGATTGCGCGCCAGTTTATTTCCGAAGACAAAGACAGAACCAACAGAAGACATTCTTGGTAATATTTATTTCTTGTAAGAATTATTTTAAAATGTTAATTATTTATATATTCTGCATGATTTAGTACATTTCTTTTGCAGATTTAACTAAGCTGTACCGACTTTTCCATTGTAAATTATCGGGTTCATCATGGGCACCTGACCTATATGTCAAGTTTACCTACATTTTGTATCGGCATAAAAATACATATATTATGTTAAATACTAAAACATTATAAAGATTGCAAAGTATTTTCTGTATATATATAAAAATTTGCTTGTGAAATGGCTATTTTCGTAATGTGCAGACCCCCCTTTTTCTGTTTTTCTTCATGGTAATTTTGTTGTTTTTGTTTCATAAATAAAATTGACACCCAACATCCATGTTTTCCATCATCATTAAGAAATAATCACATCCGACTTTTACCCCTACTTTAGGGTTTTTAATCTTCATTTTTTGTTTTAAGCTATTTTTCAATATAAGAAAAAATCTTTGTGTCTTCAGTGATAAAAAATATTTTGATAACATAATACATGTATATCTTAATTGTCAAACTCGATCCTACACTAATTTAGTGTTTCAGCGTTTTAATAAGGCACGCCATCGTCAGGGATCTGCCTATTCCAAGTTCGCATACCTATTTATTTGTTTTATTATTTTCGAGGAGGTCAATATGTCCCCAAAGTTTCTATGCTTTTTATAAGCAATAATTGGTTCCTTTGTAAAAATGTCTCTACAGATCTCGTTATGTTTTAACAATTGCCAATGTTTGACTAGACACTGTTTTATCTTTCTGATACATGTGTTGTATTTAGTTGAAAGCACCAAAGGAATTTCCTTCGTATGTTTTTTGCTTTTCTTGTTTAAACATTCAAATTTTGAAAAAATGTCTTTCATGATTTGAAACATTAAAATGTCACAGCATTCTGAGCTTGGCACTGCTCCAATTGCAACACCTATTTTCTGTATGAATAATTTGCCGTCAAATTCGAAAACATTGTTTTCGAGGACAGATCGTAATAGATAAATTAAATCATCTGTCGGCGGGAATTTAACCTTGAAATCTGATTTATCAAATGTATCATACACCTTCCTAAGCCTTCCTTACTGCGGGTAATATTTCATTAATTGGCATGTTTGTAAACATATTGGTGATGTCAAAACTGACCAACCAGCAATTTGCATGTGGTCTTAATGATTCTATTTTATTGATGAAATCTGTTGTGTCTTTTATATATGTGCATTGATTTTGTACAATTGATACAAGGAAATTATCTATATAATGACCTATGTATTCTGTAACAGATCCTATCTGAGATATAATCGGGTGGCCAGGTGGAATTATTTTATCAATGTTAATTCCACAATTAAGTATATTTTTACTGTATTTTGAAAAAAACATTTTGAGTAATTAACCATCACAGATACCTAATTTCATTGCATAAGGCAATTATAGAATAGCATAGACATTTTGGCATTATTCTCAAGGTTGTAAATAAATGTAGGTTTTTTTTATCTTTCATATAGGATTGGAAAATGGATAAAAAGTTCCTAGTCGTGTCATTTGAAAGTCAGACCAAAAAAATTGCAGTCCAAGAAATGTCATATGATACAGTTTTAAATGTAGTGAAAGACAGATTTGGTATAACGAATCATAACATTAAATATTTTGATACTGATGTGGAAGAGTGGGTAGACCTTGAGCGAGACAACGAGGAGTTCTTGAAAGATTGTAAAGTCCTGAAGGTAAAAGTCTTGCAGAGTTTCACTGAGAAGGAAAACGAACTACATGGTGTAGAATATGGTGACTTGCCAGCAGTTCCATCCTCATCAAAGGGCAGATCAACACAAAGACCATCATCACATAAGAGATCAGTATCACCTTCAAGACCAAATACTCCAAAGAGTAGACCAGTTACACCAGTGAGCATGTCTACATCACCAGAAAGTAGACCTGCAACTCCTGTGTCTAGACCTATAACTCCAACATCCGGAGTTTCTGCATCATGCAGTCAGCACTCTAGGTAAATATCGACTACCAGTTCTGCAAGACATTGTATAGTAAATTTTTTCCAAAACCGGTAATAAAGATGTTTTATTATCATATGAAACACATTTTTTGTATGGCTTTACAGTAGAACTCCAAAGACTCGAACTTGGAAGGACCGTATAAATTTGTTGAAGCTTATATTAAAATTGGACATTATTGCAGATAATGCTTAAGGAATTGGAAAATATGTTCAACTCCCTGTATGTTTAGTCAGTAATAATGTTTGAGTCATTGAAGTTCCATTACCAGAATATCAACTGTATATTTACAAATTACATGTAATCAATGTGTCCATTCCCCCCCCCCCCCC